>CM076572.1:1423649066-1423719227 GCA_034641835.2 Pinus albicaulis | reverse complement strand
TTTGCCAGTAGCAAACTGAACTTTAGTCTTTGGAGTAGAATGCAGCATGATTTTTTTTTTATATTTTGTTTTTTACATGAAGTTCTATATATATTCTCACTCATTTTTAAAACATCAAATTTTAATGTTCAAGTACATGTGCATTGTGTACAGGTTTCCCATGCTTCGCATGATAGTGCGCAGATTGAGACCCTAATAGGAAAGACACTACATCCATCTCTATTTGATGGACATGATTTGTAGATTTGATTTCAAGATTTAGATAGTCTTAAATTTACTTTTTATAATATTATCTAGATGCACTGTCATATATATATATATATATATATATATATATATAACTTGATACAGTTTGATACTTGTGAGATCTACAATTTTTGGACATATTTTATTACATTGTTAATATAATTTTTTTTGTTCCAAAAAGTTAAGTTTTGGATGGTTTTAGTACTTTTGGCATGTGAATGTGAAGTAATGTTGTTATATAATTTGTTTGGTTTTTAAAACTTTTAAGTTTTGGATAATTGAACTACTAGTAATGTTGTCATCTATAAATTAATGTTTGCTTCTATAAATTAATGTTTTGCTTCTGAACTACATTTGGCATGTTATGCAATGATGTGTTATAGTTTTTTTTGTTTTTAAATTTAAGTTTTGTTTTGCTTCAGAACTACATTTGGCATGTTATCTAATGATGTGTTATAATTTGTTTTGTTTTTAAAATTTAAGTTTTGGATGCTTGAAGTACATTTGGCATGTGAAGTAATGTTGTGATCTATAATTTTTTGTTAAATTAAAAGTTAAGTTTTGGATGGTTTCAATCTAAATTTGGCATGTGATATAATGTTAAATGTTTTTATTGGATAGTTGAACTATAATTGGCATGGCATGTGAAGTAATGCTATGTATGATATAATCAAAAAGCTTTTAAAACTCAAGTTTTGGATGGTTTCAATCTACATTTGGCATGTGATATTTAATGTTAAATGTTTAATGTTTTAATGTTGCACGATGTATAATCAAAAAGTTTTTAAATCTTAAGTTTTGGATGGTTTCAATCTACATTTGGCACATGTGATATAATGTTAAATGTTTCTATTGGATATTTGAACTATAATTGGCATGGCATGTGAAGTAATTTTGCACGATATATAATCAAAAAGATTTTAAAACTTAAGTTTTGGATGGTTTCAATCTACATTTGGCACATGTGATATAATATTAAATGTTTTTATTGGATAGTTGAACTACAATTGGATGGCATGTCAAGTAATGTTGTGATATAATCAAAAAAAATTTAAAACTAAGTTTTGGATACCATTTTAATCTACATTTAATGTAAATCCCTTTAATTTTGATTTAATGTTAAATGTTTTAAATGTAAATCCCTTTAATTTCGATTTAGTGTTAAATGTTTTGATATATTGTTAAATGTTTTGATCTAAGTTTTTGATGGTTTCAATCTACATTTGGCCTATGGAAGACCCCATGCATAGACACCGGATGCATTGCAAAAGGGGAGGTGGGGGTAGGGGTGGAGAGGGCAGGAGTGCCGGCTCTCGCTTGCCTCTTTCAATCCATGACATAGGCGGGCACCCTCCTCCGATAACTAGTGTTGTAAAATTCCACTTCATCAGCGCTATGGTCAAACCTCGAATTATGGCGACCATTTCTATCTTTTTTTAGGAGGAGCCCCAAGATGAAGCTGCCTCTGGTTCTAGGAATCGGTGGAGAAAGTCCACCATCCCAACCCATCAGCCCCAAGACACCAAGAAGTCAGCAACTCTTCTAGTCAAATCCGGCTTGACAAGCTCCAGTAGCGATGGCGCAAGTAGCGGCAGCTCGACCTATGTGGAGAAAAAGCTCAAAGATGACTCTGGCTCCTCTTCCGCTTCAGAGAGCTCCTCCCAAAACTCCAAGGGAGTAGCTGATGATTCGGAGGACTACAGTTGTCCAATTGTGGAGAAAAATCCTCCTACACACATCGATAGCTAGCCTCGATGTCGATCCTCTTTAGCTAACTTTTGTCATCTTTTTCAATCACTTTTGGTTGATTTTCGAATACCCAGTAGTGTCGTAGCTTCTTTTAATTTCCTTAATGATAGGAGACCTTTCAACATTTTAGCTTGAACTGTCACCTGATCCTTTATGAAATACGTTTCAAAAATGCGGTTAACACGATATCGTATATAATGATCAGGTTTTTTATCTCCATATGTGTGACTATCAACATTTTCTAACATCTCATCATCGACACTGATTTCATCTGTACATATTTGAATAAATAGTACATAATAAGTTTATATATTCAATAAATAACTAAATTAACAAGTATATGTATAAAATTTCAATAATACGTGCATGTGTTCAATATATATATATATTTCTATTTGAAGATTGAATTCTCCCTGCTAGATTGTGAAAGCAGGCTATTTCTTTTTTTATTGTTTTGTTTTTCCCTAACACTTTTCTATTTGGCAGCATGCAATATATTTTGTCACATATTGATAATGCCTATATATACCTTGTGATTCAATTTCTTCACTTGAATTGATTTCAATATTTTCACCATCTTCAATCATTGGTTCAATATCTCTTTCACTTTCTCTTTCAAAATTTTGTATCTCATCATCAATGTTTTGAGGAATATTTCTCTCTCTTTACATTGCAAAATATTTTTCTTGAATTAGTTCATCAAATAAAAATTAAGCTTCACATTTTACACTAGGAAAATTTTAAATATATCAATAGATCATAATATTTACATTTACATACCTGCTTCAATTTCTAGTTGAGGTTGATTTTCCCCTTCAATATTTGAGAGTGCTTCTATCTTTCTTTTGCGAGATTGTCTCGTCTCTTCTCTACGTTCCTCAGGTCTCTTTTTCGATCATATTTTCTCGCACAATTCCTTTGATTTCCCATGATAATAGAGTATGAAGTTCAAAAATTTTCCTTCAAAAATTTACACAATAACTCAATTAGAAAAAGCATCACAAAAGATTTAATTTAAAAAAAAAAAACTCATTTTAAAATTTTTGCAAAAAATACATACTCCAATCCAAAACACTAACTTTAAAAAATCTGAGAAAAAAATGTCTTATAAAAATGAAATGAAGCTCAAAAGATTTACTTCAATTCAAAACACGTACTCTCAAAATTCGAAATTAAGCCCAAATCTATACTTTCAAATAAAATGAAGAACAAAAAACATCCAAAGAAATGTATCACATACCTCCAAGAAATTTCCTTTGAATGTACGTCCAAGAAAATCCCTTAAACCCAAAACAATTTTTTGCAAAATCAGACCACTTCCAACAAATGTCTTCCAAAAAATGTCCTTAAACCCAAATCTCTAAGATAATTCTTTAAACCCAAACCAAAACCTTTGTAAAATTATACCAAATGTGTGAAATATCAAAACCTTTGTAAAATTAGACCAAATGTGCGAATGTGCGAAAATTATGAAGGATTTCGCGGCAATTTATATTGCCGCGAAATGCTTTTTTGGAGGGGCTCCGCGAAATTTTCTGGCCGACGGAAAAGTAGGCAGAAGTTCGGCCGAACTTTGAAAAAAAGTTTGGCCAAACTTGGAAAAAAATTCGGCCGAACTATTAAGGTGTGAGACTTAACAGCTCGTTTGCGCAAAAACTAGTTCGGCCAAACTTTGTAGAAAAGTTCGGCTAAACTAACGCGTCACCAATTACGCAGGTTCGAGCTCTAAATAATTTTCTGCAACTTTGGACTGATTAAACTCCATGAAACATTTTGAATTAACTGTCATAACTAAGACAAGCATTTTTAGAATTGAATCTACTTTCAGGAAATATAACTTTTATGGAATTTCATAAATATTTACTAATTTTAATTAATTTTGTAATAAAATGGGTGCAAACAATTTCTGAGGGTCATTGTGATTCAATGAAATTTTGCAACAGACATTTTGACCTTTTTATTTAGCTCTATATGTTTCCAATCGTTTACATACATTTTGTTTATACAAACGTCATTGGATGTTGTGTTGTCTATGCAAACATGACAAAAACAAGAATATTTTCTTTTATCCAATGTAAACACATTTTTGGACGACTTTGTTTTAATTGAATGCAATTTTCTAGTCCCTTTTATTGTTTCAACGTCATTTCCAATTGATCTATCTATGTCTTCGATCCCAATATGCCAGAAAAACCTTTATATGGAAAATTCAAAGAAGAATGTAAATATGATATCAAAATACAATCAAAGATAATCATTGCACGATAAAATTAGATTTCCAATAAAAATTAAATTGAATGTACCTTCGCACTTCCCTTGATGGGTTAGTCTCATGGCTTAGAGAAACGATGCACCATTGAACAACTTCTTTAGCGTTCACAAGTCAGCTTGCAGAGGGGTTCATTTGATATCTTCGAAGTGCTCATTTTATGCATGCTCCTGCACCGTCATCTTCTCCTTTTCCATGGACAATCTCAAAGAAATTCCAACAATGTTTAATGCAGGTTTTCTTATGAAGACAACACAACCAAAAGAATGATCGTGCAGATTTGAATTGACCTGCGCATCCGTCTGACCATATCCAATGTTCATTAAATGTTATTCCACGATTTTTCAATGAATCATAAATTCTTCCAAAACAATGTTGTACAAAACATGTATCATGTGTACGATCGTCACTGATATAAAAGTGATATTCTTTAATGATATGTTGATTTTCACTCGTGCTTTCTATATGATCGACATTTTGTTCAGCATGTATATATAGAATATGGACGAGCATGGAGACTTGGTCAGAGTGATATTATTCACTCTGAATTTCTTTTTGTGGAACAAATGTGTAGTTTTCTGCAAAATCAATCACTGACAAAATGGTCCCTGGTGGAAAAACTTCACGAGATTTTTTGAATTGCAAGTCTTGCCATTGAGCTCTATGGGAATGCTTGGTGTATTTGTAAATTTCCGCCTCAAACTTTCTCAAAAAGTCTATCAGAAAAATTTCGTCTTCTCGTAATTCGATTCTTTTAACACTATTTGCACCTTGAATCGATGTATCGATATATTCATATCTCTTCCATTTCACTTTCATGTTGGAAAATGATTGATCATTTATATCAATACGATATTTGTTTTGAAATTTAATCAAATTTCCACAATCATCGCATTTTTTACCACCAACACATTTCTTTTTGTAAAATAGTTCATCGCTTTCTCTTTCACATAGAATTTGAGATATGAATTCACGGATAGTGGAAGGAGGAGGTGAATCCTTCCATAATTTTCTACCAAAATCAAGGAATGTGTCATAATATAACTCAAATTCCACATGATAATGGCAACAACAAGTGTCGCGTATGGTGATAGGTTTTACATACCATGGTTTTTGTTGAACAAAAGCACTGATTGAAACATGAATTTGATGATTCTCTTCTTTGAACTTGTTGAATAACTCTATCTGAGTGGTTTCCAAGAAATATTTTTCATGTTCTTCGTACTGATTTCGTGATATTCTTCTTCACATCACATGCCTTGTAGTTGGTGAAGCACGCGAATTGTTCTTCCAATATTCATATATTATTTTTTTAACATTCTCTCCAATTCTATCTTTCTGTGGTTTCCTACAAATAGCTCTCCAACAAGCGAGTTCATCATTTTCATCTACTTGCAGTCGAAATTTCCGATGTTTGTGCAAATTTTTTCACGAGGTTCCTAATGCTCGTGCCATAGATGTTACCAAACGATTCTCTTTAGTACTTGATGAAACCATTGCATATGTATTCCTCTACGTATAATTGAAACATTTTTTTGTCTAGATCTCCTAATTGAATTTATAGCACTACTTATATTTTGTATCACATTTTCCTTCATTTTTTTTTATCTTTGGTTGATTTTCGAATGCCCAGTAGTGTTGTAGCTTCTTTTAATTCCTTAATGATAGGAGACCTTTCAACATTTGAGCTTGAACTGTCACCTGCTCCTTTATGAAATAGTTCATATTTTAAATATTGGTTTACTATAATTTTCAATATATGCTCTAAGGAATTTACACTACAAGGAAAATACTCTCTAGTGGAGATTATAAAGGAGGTTTTTAGTGTTAAAAAATTGGTTAAAATTGTCAAAAAAACATTTACTACAACATCTGTTTTTGGTAACGGAGGTTTTAATGGAGATTCTAACGAAACTTCAACACAACTAAAAAAACTAGGTGGTCGGAGGTTTGTATGGATGTTTTTCTTATCAGTGCGTATATCATATGAGAACACACCAGTGCGTTTTAACCTGTATGCATCGGTATTGTAAATATACCAAGCACTAGGATGGAAAACAAATTTCGGAAGCCTTGAGGCATTTAGCAATGTCCCGATGTGTCACCCACAAATACACATCGGGTCGATAGAAGGTGCATGCACTGGTGTCGTTAAGGTGTAAAAATGCAACAGGCCATTAAGGTGTTAAAAACATCGGGCTGTTAATTTATAAAAATGCACTACCGCGTTAAAGGAAAACCATACCGATGCATGCAACCCCTATCCACCCGGGTCATAGTCGTCGATAAAGTGCACCATGCGTTCTAATTGGTATTGGTATTTGGTGTGATGCTCATAAGTCGTAGAAATGCATCAATGCACAGTATCATAAAACAGGCACCAATGCGCAATAACTAACACGCATCGGTGTTCATTTTCTATTTTTTAGAAGCATCAACCTGTGACAATGTAATTATTGTGATTTTTTAAAATTCATTATTCATCAAAATTAGACACATATCTTATAATGTATATTCACAAATATTTATCCTTGATGTGGTCCAAGTTTCACTTAAAATTTTGTTTCATTAAAAAATTCAAAACACCATTGTTTTTAATATACTAACAATTTTCATTATTAAATATACACTATTGGTACTAGATTGATTTTTTCATATTTATATATGAAATGTTACACTAAATGATAAAGTGGATAAAGTATCTGATAAAGTAAATGGATTGTTTTCTTCCTTTATAAATATTATGTTTCTAAAATTTAAACTTTAATGTCTTTTTAATCATCATTTTATTTTTAGTATCATTTTATATAGTTTGTGAATGAAAAGTAGTTTGTTAAAGAAAAATGTTTTGTAAAGGAAAAAATGTTTTAGTTATAAGATCTCTAACTTTTTTAAATCAAGAAAATTTGATTTAGAAACATTGTCTAAAACCTCTCGTTTTTCTTTTTCATTTCATTAATTCTTTGAACTATTTATTTATAAGATTTATTCAAAAGTTATTAAAAATTAATAAGGTTAAGGTTATTAAGGTTATTTTAATTGGTACTATTTATTTTGAAATTATTTTTATTATATGTTACAAAATATTTTTTTCCTCAAATCTTACTTCTTTCAATTTTCATAATTTTTTCGTTTTTATTTCAATTTTTCAATTTCATAATATTTCCTTTTCTATCTTCAAATTTTCAATTTCACTTTCATAGTTTTTTGTTTTAATCTTCAAATTTTCAATTTCATAGCATTTTCTTTTCTATCTTCAAATTTTCAATTTCAAATTATCTTGTGCATAAAACAAAAATCTAGACGAGTTAGACATTTCTAATTAAATTATAAAATATAATTTAATTAGAAATATTTAATATAATAAAATATAATTATCACTCCAATGTTATAAATGACAAATATCAAAACATATGTTTTTGAGTAAATTACACTACCTAGATTATTGATGCCTTAAAAGAAGAGGATGTCCCTTATATAACCATCCATAAAAATAATGACAACCATATTAAACTATCATAGTTATAATTCTATTAAATTTTCAATTTCATAACATTTATTTTTCTAGATAAGTTAGACATATAATAAAATATTTAATATACTAATAGAATAATCAGCAAAACCTCATAAATAAGTGGAATATAATAATGATAAAATAATTAACAAAATCTCATTTTAATTTAAATATTTTGTGTAAATAACAATTGTATTTTCAATAGATTTTGTCAAGATCTTTCAATCTCAATAAACATTGTAAGGTTGCCTAAATTTCCTTGAAACAAAGATAATAGTAAAACATGCACATATTAGTTAATATGTAGTTTTATTGTGATCCCAAATTTAATAAAATTATAACTATGATAGTTTAATAAGGTTGCAATTATTTTTATGTATGGTTATATAAGAGACATCTTCTTCTTCTAAGACATCAATAATCTAAGTAGTGTCATTTACTCTAAAACATATGTTAATAATAAAAAAAATACAAACTCTGATTAATACCTGCATACTATGTTACATATCATTACTTTTAACTTTAATTTATGATATCCTACCCCACAGAAATATTATTTGATTTTTCTTAAATTTAAACCTCACCTTTGGTTTTTTATACTTTTCTTTAATTAGCTTTTCCTTTTGTCTACTCTACACAGTGCTACATTGGTTTTCAATTTGATATGATTTTCCTTTTAACAAAATAAAAGATAATTAACTATTCAATTTCATATTTTTTTCCGTTTAACAAAAACAAAAGATAATTAATTATTCAAGATCATTTAAAGCATGTTTTATAATATTGTGGTACCAGACTTCTCATTGCTCTGCTGATAATTGGCTAAGTATTCATCATTGATCTCCTATCATTCGCTAAACATGCACAATCCCATCCTCAATTCAAAATTACGAATATTTTCAAATTGTCAACTTCTTTGTTTAAAAAATATCATAATACTTCTTTTCAAATTGTCAATTTCTTGGATCACTCATCGTTTTCAAATTGTCAATATCTTGGATCACTCATCACATCAGATCAGATTGGTGATGAATTCCAATAATTTAGCTAATTGAAATGACTCAATTTTTGAGGTATATAATATATTTTTTTTGCATTGTGGGGATGCGCTTCCTTGTTCTCCCACATTTTTGAGATGGGAAATGCCCAGGGAAACATTTCTCGTCTTTTTTTTTGGAAAATTTGGAGAAACTTTAGGGGGCATTTTTCTGGTGACAAAATGCGTCTCTCTTGTAGGAGGGACAAGGGAATGTAGGTGGGATGCAAGAGGGACGCTTTCCCCGAATTTTTTTTGCTAATAACAATTAATAAAAACATTTTTTGTATTTCACTGCTTTCTATGTTTATTTTTAGTTCAGTTTTTTGTGATTGTTTTAGACTTCAAATGCCATTTTCATATGATGAATTTAATTTTTGATGTACATTGTACCTTGCATAATATTAATGCCTATTGCCAAATGATGAATTTATGTGGAAAATTGCATAATGTCAAATGATAGATTCAATTTAGTAATTTATTTTTAGATTTACATTGATGATTGCTGAAATAGTCATAATTTTACTTCCCAATAGTCTAATACCAAATGATGATCATATTTAGATGTGCACTTCATAATTAATAAGATTTACTATCTATAATTTAGTTATTAACATATTGTTGGGATTTTATTTTATTTTTATTTTTATATATTAAATTTTTAATAATTTTATAATTTGTATGGCTCTTATATCCCCCTGTTTCCCTGAAACTTCCCTAAATTTTAGGGTTGCTTATATACATCCCCTTGTGCTTCACCTTATGCATTGCTAGAAAGTCGGTGGAACATTGATTTATTTATTGTTTAATATAAATTAATTTGAGCACTATATATATATATATATATATATATATATATATATATATATATATATATATAGTCATATTGTTTAATATAAATTAATTTGAGCACTATATATATATATAGTCAAGTCGTTTAAGTTTATGAGAGGTCTGATTTCATGAGAGATTGTATATTTGACTTGTGGCTTGAGAAACAGCTACTCAAGGTCATCTAAGCTCATCAAAATCACTCGGGGATTACACCGTTCTTAGCTACAACAATACCAGAAATTTGATCTAATAACCTTTCTTACTAGACCCACCTGTAAAACCTGTAAGACTTGACATGAATATATATATATCATTACAGTGAACTTATATATATTATTATATATTATTACAATGAACTACCTTCATTCTTTTAATAATATAGTCAGTATTGCTTCTGATTATATAGTTCGGGAACAACAAATACTTCCTATTATTGCTATCACTTCGCATATAGAATTTGATATCTGCATATCATAATTGCATCATTAACAATTCTGTTACTGAGAGTAACAGCATAAACTAACTGTTTTATTTTCCTATTATATTATATTATGCAAGAAAGGTCTGACATACATACATAGATCTACATGCATATAAACCCATATCATGTCTCTTGTGAATTTTGGGGAATTTGATATCTGCATATGATAACTACATCATTAACAATTCTGTTACTTAGAGGAACAGCATAAACTAACTGTTTTATTTTCCTATTATATTATATTATGCAAGAAAGGTCTGACATATATACATAGATCTACCTGCATATAAACCCATATCATGTCTCTTGTGAATTTTGCGGGTAGTGACGAGAAAACTGCAAGGAAATGATGATAGTTAAATAGAGGACTGGTTGAGAGAGAAGTTTAGCTAGTGATGCTGATCGTTAAAGAGATGAGAAGGCAAGCGCAGTGAGGGAATTGCAATTAATGGAGAAGCTCTCTGCAGCGTGATTCCAAACTTCTCATTCATGTCCATGTTGTCTGTTGTGATGCCATCTGGGAGAGACCAGTTGAATGAGTGGAGGAGAGAGGCTGTCACCACGTGAACCATCCGGTGAGCCAGAGGAAGCCCAGGGCAAACTCTCCTTCCTGACCCAAACGGAATCAGTTCGAAGTTTTGCCCTTTATATTCAATGTCACACTCCATAAATCTCTCAGGCTTGAACTCTAATGGCTCATTCCAGATGGTTGGGTCTCTCCCTATGGCCCATGCATTTACCAGCACCTGAGTGTCCTTGGGTATCGTGTACCCTGCTACTTCACAACTGCTCTCTGCTCTGTGAGGGATCAACAGAGGCGCTGGCGGGTGAAAACGAAACACTTCTTTCACAAGAGCGTGAAGATAAGGCAGGCGATCGATGTCACTTTCCTCAACTCTTCTATCTTTCCCGATTACTTCATCCAATTCTGCTTGAGCTTTCTTCATTATGCGAGGATTTTGAATTGCCTCCGCCATTGCCCATTCAATTGTGGCACTGCTCGTTTCACTACCCGCCACGAACATGTCCTGCACATCACCAATTTCAGCAAATTGAGACCTCATAATATTTTAAAATCTCTCTTCAAACATTAGAGAAGCAGCTTTCAATAGTAAGGAAGTAGAGTTACATATAGAAAGGGGATAATGTCTTTCTTGGTGAATGTTTCTCCGCTCTCGCTTCTGTATTCAAGTAAACTGTCCAGAAAGTCTTTTGGCTTGCCACCGCTCGCATCAGTTCTTCCCTCTCTACTACTCTGGAGGCGAGCCTCTACAGATCGATCCAGCAGCTCAAATATAATACCGATATACTTGGTTATATCGCGGCTCACACCCTGAGGATCCAAAATTCGCAGAAAAGGAAAGTAGTCAACCAGATTCGGCTTTCCCCCAATTACCATCAATTTGGTGACCGTTTCTTTGAATTCTTCAGCTGCCTGAGAATCCCGTCCGAACATATTTTGAGAAAAAATCAAGTTCCCCAACAGATTCAGACTGGTGAGAAACACAGTGTGCCCTATATTCACCCCCTTCGCCTTTGTAGAATCTTCAAAAATAGATTGAATGGTGGAAAAGACCTGATTTCTTCTGAGATGCTGCAAGGCCTCAAGTCTCTTGACACTGAACAGTTCGGTGTTGCAGAATCTCCGAAGCATACGCCAACGAGGCCCGCAGGAGCTGCTCCATGCCAACGAAAAGTCACTGTAAGAGAGACACTTTGCGGCTTCTATGACGGTGCGTCCTGAAAAGACTTGGTCATGACTTTTCAAGACTTCTTTCGCTATGGCGGGAGATGAAACTACAACTGTGGTTTTCATTCCGAGATGAAGGGTCATCAGAGGACCGTATTTTGCAGCAAGGCTATACATAGACTCGTTGGGCTTGTCTCCAAGCTGAAGGAGATTTCCAACAATGGGCCATCCTGGAGGCCCTGGAGGCAGCTTGCCTGTACCTTTTCTTGACATATTAATGACCTTCAAAACCAACCATAGTATCATAAAAATCATTACATAATACCAGAAACTACTCATTTCTTCCATCACTCAAGTGCTGATCTCCAACAAATCTAAAAACACAATCAATGAAGTTTAGAGTTCAGAAAAATCAGGAAACTAGTGTGCCCATCTACAAACATATCTATATGGTATATATAGCAAGTTCAGAATCTTAAAATTCAAGGTGACGCGACCCACCGGCTATGACTTTTCAAAAAAAAGAAAAAAAAGGAGCGTGCGGAGACTTGGAATATCATTTCATTAATCGGAGTGAATAGCCACCATTTCTGACTTTCTTTCTTTTCTTTTTTTTCTTTTTTTACAGTATTTCTGATAAGATCTAAATTGAAGTCCAGGGATGGTGATTGATTTCCCTGCCTTAACGATTCCGTCGAAAGAATAATGTAGAAAAAAATTGGAGACAAACGCAATTACATCAGACACCTGTCCATCGTGTCGTTCTCGGCATCAGTTTGAACAAAATTTCCGCCGGAAAGAGGTTGATTTGGCCGGCGATGTATCCTGGGGGAGAGCAGCGATCAATTGCGAATGGCAGCTGCCTGAAAATTAAAAATTCAAGGTTCGTTGTTGAAGTGGCATCTAACCGTTTAATGTCGTGGAGAGTTGCTAAGGTCTCACATATGAAATGTCTTTGTCGGTAGTAGTTCTTATTTTCTCAGCATGTGCCTCTCGCAACGAAAAAACAGAGATAAGATATTTAGTGCACGTATTCTATCATAATAACTCGTTGACCCATCGATCATTAAACAACGAGCATTACAAGAGGAGGTTGGTTGATTTAAAATTATTTAAAAATTAACATTATATAATTTTAATAAATAAATTTAACATTATGAATAGGATTTGGGTTCTTCACTTTGGCTATCATTTTGGCTTGGCCTCCCAAAGTTAGAGGTCGAGATTTTTTGGTAATTTTATGAGGAGTTGTTTATTCATGCATAGGAATTGCCCTGACCACTAAAAGTGACTGAAATCTAAACAAATAAATTGTAAGAAATTTTGTAGTGTGATGCAGGAGCATCTAGCTCCGAGTATACAGAAAGCAGGATTAATTTGTCTCACGGTTGCATTGTTTGCAGACAGGTTACTGAACCTGTGTTTAAGTGTTTTTTTTTTTTTTCATTTATTTACTGCCTAGTAGGAAATAGTCGAATTAGGAAATTAATTAAAATTACTTGTAACCTTAATTAGAAGTTTTTCGCACAATCTGAAAGGTAGTTACGAAGTAACGGTTGTAAATTCAACTGAAAGACTGTAACATAATTTATTATCTTCGGTAGTATAAAAACAGCAGGAAAAGAGTCGGTAGGGGTTAGATTTCCATCAGAAGGAAAAGAAGTGGATAATAAAAGAGAACCAACGTTTTTACAAAAAGAAAACCATCTGTGAATTTTATCTACAACCAATACTGATATCTATTGATTTTCTGTGTCTAATTGTCGATGTTGACGTACATTGTAAACAATAGAATGGAAAGTTGAAATCACTGCAGACAGGAGTAACCACAGGCGTATGAAACACCTAACAGTTGCGTAAAACAAGAAAAGAAATCGGCGCACACATGGAGAATTGAAAACTACTTTGTACAAGAACGAGTTTCCAGCAAGAAGATTTAAGGAGCAGTCAGTTATCACCATTTATATTACACCAATACATTCCAAGTAATGAAAAGAATGTTTTTTCCGAATTAACTAAATCAAAAAGGAGTCTTATCGTATATACAGGAGTTTCTGTTCAATTATACATCTTGTAAACCCTACTATTTGTAACAACAAGTGTGAAAAAAAAGGGTTCAAACCCTGAGCGAACAACGCTCATAGTACAGTCGACTAAGGAGTTCAAATAGAGTCAAACAGAACCAACTACAACCCCTGTGACGAAATTTTCGGAGAAGGGTTTGACAAAGTAACCTAACGAGACAGAGTCTACTGAAGAGCAGGAACCAAGAAATGCGCAGTCCTATTACAAATTAACCACAGACTTATAAACAAAATGACCCTACCCATTTTTTCTAGGGCTATTTTTTTTGTTTCAGCAGAACGAGCACTTGTAACCAGTCAGTTTTGTTTGACCTGCAAGAAGAAAACGAGACAAAGGTTAGAACCTGGAATGAGCAAGAACTTTGGCGAGAAATAGAAAGATGTATTCCAACGAGAATGAGACCATAAACTCTATGACACTCACCTGTGAATAGGAGGGCAGCAACGAGGGGAAAGACCTAGCCGAATACAGGAAAACCTGCTCACAAGGAGCAAAGCACATTAGCGACTGAGGAAGGTGCGAAGTAAACTGAAACATAGAACTTTAACTTATTTTGAAAAAGAAAGAGGCCGAGTTGAGTAAGATCGCCGGCGTAGAATTGGAAGATCGACCTGTAGCGCAAACAGGGACAGTTAAGCAAATGAACGAAAGGATTTTGTCGACATTTAATAGTGAAGAACATCAACCTCAATCTTAGTTTCGATAAGAACCTTTGCACAGCAAACGGAAGACTGGGAGCCCAGTAACGTTACCATCTTGGCGAGAGATTCATCGAACAAGTCACCGAACTAGAAAGACTGTGACGGAGAGAACCCTCGAGACAGATCGAGGCAGCTAACCCTCATGGTGCCGAGTGAAAAGTGAAAAGAGGATAGTGTCAAGTGTTAGAGATTGTTACAAGGCGGGAGGAGCTGAACCCAAGACGATTGACAAGTGTCAGCAGGTACCAGTTAGAAGGACAGGGTCATAAATTGGTCTGTGATTGCAAGTTGGACCATATCTTACAAATGACTGTTAAACATTGAAACCATATCTACGCACATTCTGAAACGGAATTAATATTGTATTTGTTAACTAATATTTCGTAATATAAGTTGGGGCCTGTAAGTTAAGGTTGCCAATATTTATTTCGTTTTAACACAGATTACGGTCAAAGGGCTGGGACCATCAAATTGGTATCAGAGCGGGATTAAGAACAGTGAGAATGGAGATTGGTAGACGAGGACGAGGAAGGGGGAGAGCTAATCGTAGATTAGCAGAGGAAGGACTGAGGGAGGAGATTCGTGTTTTGAACGAGCGATTAGTAGCAGTGGAGGTTGGAAGGAGAAGGGACCCTGACGGAGGGGATTACAGTGATGAGGAGGTTGCAGAAATGACAGATGGTTCTGAAGGAGAAGGACCTAAACTTAGATTGTTGAGGTCGGCTTTGTTATCAAGTAGCAAGCCAAAACATGAGCTTTCTACTTACGATGGGAATCTATCAGCAGAAGTGCTGCTGGATTGGTTGAGTGAGTTGAAAAAGTACTTTGACTTTGAAGAAATCAGTGAAAACAAACGGGTAAAATTCGCTGCCACCAAACTGAAAGGACATGCGTCCTTGTGGTGGGACAGTGTACAGGCGGAGAGGAAGAGGCTGAATAAACAACCTATTAAAAAGTGGGCTAGAATGGAGGCCAAACTGAAGGAAATTTTTTTTCCAAAATATTACCAGATTATGCTGTATAGACAGGTACAGAATTTGAGGCAAAAAGGGTTGACTGTCAAGGAATACATAGAGGAATTTTATAGGTTGAATTTGAGAGCGGGGTACATAGAAGACACCCCTGAAAAAACAGTCAGATTTGTAAATGGCTTGAGGGGGGAGATACTGGACGAAATCAGTATTCTCTCACCTAGAACTATTGATGAGGCATATCAGTGTGCCTTGAAAGCGAAAGAAAAGATAATCAGAAAGCAGAATGCCAGAAGAGGAGGAGGATCTGGCAGAGGAAAAGGAAAGGCCTTTGTCAGGGGCAGAGGCACAAATTCCAGCAAAGAAGGCAGCAGTTCCAAACCTTCAGGGACAGCAGAAAAAGACAGTAACACCAGAGGAGGATGACCATACCAGCGGGGAAGAGGGGATGGTCGGGGCAGGGGATCTGTCCAGTGTTATAGGTGCCATAAGTGGGGGCACAAGTCTTATGAGTGTCCTGAAGGGGAACCAGCAGGCGGCAGAGGAGCATATGTTGCCCAAACAGAGGAAGCAGAAGCACCCCCCCAGGAGGTAGAAAATGCACCCGAGACAAGGGAAGCTTTGGTGCTAAACAAAGTGTTGTTAAAGCTAGTGAAAGAGATCGTGGAGCTGGATCAAAGGAAGGCCTTTTTCCGAACAGTTTGTAAATCATAGGGAAAGTGCTGCAAGCTGATAATTGACAGTGGGAGTACCGATAATTTGGTGGCCACAGAAATGGTGGAGAAATTGGGGCTAAAGAGACTGAAGCATCCCAGTCCTTACAAAGTGTCATGGCTGCAAAAGGGGCATCAACTGTTAGTTGACGAACAGTGTGAAGTGGAATTTCAGATAGGTAGATACAAGGACAAAATTATCTGCGATGTGATGCCAATGGATGTATGTCATATACTGTTAGGGAGGCCTTGGCAGTATGACAGAAAAGTAGTTCATGATGGAAAGACAAACTATTACAGGTTTGTCAAAGATGGGATTAAGCACACGCTTGTACCCATCAAGGAGGAAAATACAGCAGAAGCTAGTGGAGTAAAAGCGTTGCTAATGGGTGGAAAAGAATTCTTGAAACAGATCGATGATAATGATGTAAATTTTGTTGTTGTGAGGAGGCCAAAAACGGTGGTACTGCACACAAAGATCACAAATTTACCAGAGGAGATTCAGGATATGTTACAAGATTTTGGGGATATCATAGTAGATGATCTTCCAGATGAGTTTCCACCTAAGAGGAGTATCAGTCATTGTATTGACTTCATACCAGGAGCTAGTCTGCCAAATAAAGCAGCCTATCGTATGAGTCCTAAGGACAATGAGGAGATTAGGAAGCAAGTGCAGGAGTTGTTGGATAAAGCGCTGATTAGAGAAAGCATGAGCCCCATTGCAGTTCCGACAGTTTTGGCTCCAAAGAAAGGTGGCGAGTGGAGAATGTGCACAGACTCAAGGGATATTAATAAGATTACCATCAGGTACAGGTTTCCATTGCCGAGGATGGACGACATGATGGACTGTTTGAGTGGGGCAGCATACTTCATGAAGATTGATCTGAAGAGTGGTTACCATCAGATTAGAATTCGAGAAGGAGATGAGTGGAAAACAGCCTTCAAGACGAATGAAGGGTTGTACGAGTGGCTGGTGATGCCATTTGGGATGAGTAACGCCCCTAGTAATTTTATGCGCCTAATGAACAAAGTGCTGAAAGAGTTCATTGGGAAGTTTGTAATTGTTTGTTTGGATGACATATTGATTTTCAGCAGGACAAGAGAAGAACACTTTAGGCATGTTCGAAGTGTATTGAGGAAGCTGCAGTAGAATAAGCTGCTAATAAATCTGAAAAAGTGTACTTTTTTCCAGCAGGAGTTAGTGTATCTGGGTTTTGTAATTGCAGAAAACGAGTTGAAGATGGATCCAGAAAAGGTTGCAGCTATAATTAGCTGGCCATCCCCGAAGAGTTTATTTGAAGTCCGAAGTTTTCATGGATTAGCAAGTTTTTACAGGAAATTCATCATAAATTTCAGTGAAATCTGCACACCCATGTTAGATACGATCAAGAAGGAAAATCAGCCTTTTTGCTAGACAGAGGCAGCGGAGAAAAGTTTTCAAACTTTGAAAAGGAAGTTCACAGAGAGACCGATATTGAGGCTGCCTGACTTCAACAAAAAAATTTAAGTTCGTTGTGACGCCAGCGGTACAGCCATTGGGGCAGTACTTAGTCAAGAAGACAGGCCGGTCGCTTATTTCAGTGAGAAGTTGAATAAGAGTAGACAGAAGTACTCAACCTATGACAAGGAATTCTACGTGATTGTCTAAGCATTGAAGCATTGGAGACATTATTTATTAGGTAATGAATTCATTTTATTTTCTGATAATTCTGCATTACAGTATATTATGCAGCAGCATAAGTTGAACCATAAGCATGCAGAATGGGTTGATTATCTACAGAGTTTCATGTTTGTGCTGAAACATATTAGTGGGCATGCCAACAAGGTGGCAGATGCGTTGAGTAGAAGGGCTTTACTCCTGCAGGAAAGCACTATGCAAGTTTTGGGTTTTGAACATTTGAGGGATCTGTATCAGACAGATGCAGATTTTAGGGAGGCCTATGAGGCCTGTCAAAACCCTTTGTTGAGAAATGTTAGTCCATGGTTGGACTACAATGTGCAGGAGGGATTATTGTTCAGGGGAGCACAGTTGTGCATTCTCGACTGTTCAATGAGAGAGAACATTATTCGGGAAAAACACAGTGGAGGTCTAGCCGGACATTTCGGCATAGACAAGACTTTATCGCAGATCGAACACTTCTATTACTTGCCAAGGTTATGACAGGACGTGTATAGGTACGTAAGAAGATGTAAAACATGCCAGTTGGCAAAAGGTTACAGTCAGAATGCAGGACTTTACATGCCACTGCCTATTCCGAGCAGACCATGGGACTCAGTCATCTTGGACTTTGTCTTGGGTCTACCTAGGACACATCGGGGTTTTGATTTAGTGATGGTGGTAGTGGATCGATTTTCGAAGATGGCACATTTTATACTCTACAGCAAAACCAGTGATGCTACTCATGTAGCACACTTGTTTTTCACAGAAATTGTCAGACTGAATGGTCTATCGAGGTCCCTCATTTCCGACAGGGATGTGAAGTTCACCGAACATTTTTGGCAGACCCTATGGAAGAAGTTGGGCACTCAGTTACAATTCAGCTCCGCTTATCACCCACAGACTGATGGGTAAACAAAGGTGGTGAATAGGAGCCTAGGAAATCTGCTACGGAGTTTAATTGGTGAAAATTATCGGATGTGGGACCGCGTACTTGCTTAGGCGGAATTCGCTTATAACGATCCACCGAATCGCAGCACAGGTTACAGTCCTTTCCAGATCTTGTATGGCATGCATCCTCATGAAGTGCATGAGCTGTGGGACTTAGGAAAACTTGAAAAACGAAGTGCTGATGGGGAAGATTTCGCCCAAGCAATGAGCGACTTACATGAGCAGGTGAAACTGAAATTGCAAGACAACAGTCAGAAGTACAAACAGTGGGCTGATTTGAAAAGGAGGGAAGGTCAGTTTAATGTTGGAGACGAAGTCCTTGCACATTTACGCAAGGAACGGTTTCCGAAAAGAGAATATAACAAGCTGAAATTTAAAAAGATTGGTCCTTGCAAAAAATTTTGCAAGTTTTCCGCCAATGCTTACGAACTACAGCTGCCACCGGGAATAGGCATTTCACCCATTTTTAATGTGGCAGACATGTTTCCATATACTGCTAGTCCTGAAGAAGACTCGACAGTAAGGCCAGAACGAGATACTCAACTTGAGGAAAAATCTTGGGTGAGACAGATGCCTACGGCTCAGCCCCTTGAGATCGAGAGTATTCTTGACATGCAGGTAGCCAAGCGTACGTGCAGGAAGGAATATTTACGATATCTGGTTAAATGGAAGAACCGTCCCATTGAGGACAGTTCATGGCTTGACGCGATGCAGATACAAAAGGCTGGCTATTCGGTTGAAGATCTCATGGAATGGAGCCATGACTTTTCGTCGCCCCGGGAGCCTGATGCAGGAGCATCTAGCTCCGAGTAGATAGAAAGCAGGATTAATTTGTCTCACGGTTGCATTGTTTGTAGACAAGTACTGAACCTGTGTTGAAGTGTTTTTTTTTTTTTCATTTATTTACTGCCTAGTAGGAAATAGTCGAATTAGGAAATTAATTAAAATTAATTGTAACCTTAATTAGAAGTTTTTTGCACAATCTAAAAGGTAGTTAGGAAGTAACAGTTGTAAATTCAACCGAAAGACTGTAACATAATTTATTATCTTCGGTAGTATAAAAACAACAGGAAAAGAGTCGGTAGGGGTTAGATTTCCATCAGAAGGAAAAGAAGTGGATAATAAAAGAGAACCAGAGTTTTTACAGAAAGAAAACCATCTGTGAATTTTATCTACAGCCAATACTGATATCTATTGATTTTCTGTGTCTAATTGTCGATGTTGATGTGCATTTTAAACAATAGAATGGAAAGTTGAAATCACTGCAGACAGGAGTAACCATAGGCGTATGAAACACCTAACAGTTGCGTAAAACAAGAAAAGAAATCGGCACACACATGGAGAATTGAAAACTACCTTGTACAAGAACAAGTTTCCAGCAAGAATATTTAAGGAGTAGCCAGTTATCACCATTTATATTACACCAATACATTCCAGGTAATGAAAATAATGTTTTTCCCAAATTAACTAAATCAAAAAGGAGTCTTATCGTATATACAGGAGTTTCTGTTCAATTATACATCTTGTAAACCCTACTGTTTGTAACAACAAGTGCGAAAAAAAAGGGTTCAAACCCTGAGCAAACAGTGCTCATAGTACAGTCGACTAAGGAGTTCAAATAGAGTCAAACAGAACCAACTACAACCCCTGTGACGAAATTTCCGGAGAAGGGTTTAACAAAGTAACCTAACGAGACAGAGTCTACTGAAGAGCAGGAACCAGGAAATGCGCAGTCCTATTACAAATTAACCACAGACTTATAAACAAAACGACCCTACCCATTTTGTCTGGGGTTGTTTTTTTTGTTTCAGCAGAACGAGCACTTGTAACCAGTCAGTTTTGTTTGACCTGCAAGAAGAAAATGAGACAAAGGTTAGAACCTGGAATGAGCAAGAACTTTGGCAAGAAATTGAAAGATGTATTCCAACAATAACAAGACCATAAACTCTGTGACACTCACTTGTGAATAGGAGGGCAGCATCGAGGGGAAAGACCTAGCCGAATACAGGAAAACCTGCTCACAAGGAGCAAAGCACATTAGCGACTGAGGAAGGTGCAAAGTAAACTGAAACATAGAACTTTAACTTATTTTGAAAAAGAAAGAGGCCGAGTTGAGTAAGATCGCCGGCGTAGAATTGGAAGATCGACCTGTAGCGTAAACAAGGATAGTTAAGCAACTGAACAAAAGGAGTTTGTCGACATTTAACAGTGAAGAACATCAACCTCAATCTTAGTATCGATAAGAACCTTTGCACAGCAAACGGAAGACTGGGAGCCCAGTAATGTTACCATCTTGGCGAGAGATTCATCGAACAAGTCATCGAACCAGAAAGACTGTGACGGAGAGAACCCTCGAGACAGATCGAGGCAGCTAACCCTCATGGTGCCGAGTGAAAATTGAAAAGAGGATAGTGTCAAGTGTTAGAGATTGTTACAAGGTGGGAGGAGCTGAACCCAAGACAATTGACAAGTGTCAGCAGGTACCAGTTAGAAGGACAGGGTCATAAATTGGTGTGTGATTGCAAGCTGGACCATATCTTACGGATGACTGTTATACATTGAAACCATATCTGCGCACATTCCGAAACGGAATTAATATTGTATTTTTTAACCAATATTTCGTAATATAAGTTGGGGCCTGTAAGTTAAGGTTGCCAATATTTATTTCGTTTTAACACAGATTATGGTCAAAGGGCTGGGACCATCATAGTGGTAATGTTTGAATCATGTCTTTGATGGTGGAAATGGATTCAACACCATAAAAAACCTATAAGGCACCCAAAATATGAAGTTTGATAGCTATAATCTACATTTACAAAAATACCTGCCATATTTTATTCAAATCTTGCCGGAATTTCAATGACTTTCAGGGAAAAAACCAAGTTAGTTAAACTACGACATTTAATGATATATGTGTTAAGTAATTCTTTGAGATATTCTAATATTATTAAATTAGAAATATCTTTAATATTATTAAATTAGAATTGATAGTTTAGATAGCTTTATATTATAGTTAGCAAAATTACTAGATGGTTATGATTTGGTAATTATTCTCTGTTTGTATAAATATTTGATGATTTCACTTAATAGAATGAAAAATTTGATTATGGAGTATCAAAGCCTGGCTTTTAAACTCCATGTATTCAAACTATGTCGTAAATGAAACGCTAGAGCATGAAGGCACACACTGAGAGGTGTGTGTGTGGTTGGAGACATAGAGCGAACAAATAATTTTATGGTGCAACGTTCACAATAGCCTTCACAAACATACTAACATGAGTGATTCCTCTGCAAATATGTCATTGTTTCCCAGTATGCAAGATATTCAATTTTTCCCATGAGGAATTATTTTTTCCTCTCATATTTCCATGCAATAGATCGGACTGAAACCTAGCTGAAGGAAATCTGGTTGTGAACAATAGTTTCTATATTGACTCGATTTCAGTGGGGTTATTTTAGTCAACATTTCATGGTTCTTGGAGATTATGCATATTCATGTGCCCCTCTCTTTCTAGTCTTTTGAATTATGTTTTTAAGGCTTAGTATGTCTGACAAAAGGAAGGGGTCGGATTTCATTGTTGTTCTAATCTATTGCAAATATCACAGATAAACCCTCTATAGCTTCCCACTTGCTACAATAAACGCATTGGCTTTCTGTCCTAAACATGTTTTGACAGCCTAGTTTAGGACGACCATGCTGCAGTAAACACGCTGGTTTTCTATCTCGAACAGGTTTACACAACATGGTTTAGGATGACCACATTACATTTTTTGATACAACATGCGTATACAACCTCCATGTTGTACATTAGATATATTATTCATTTACATAGTTTTTCCATTAAAGGTTGAACTAAATCAAATTTTCTGGAGTTGTTTAATCTCATTAAAAAAAATGACATCCACAATTTCTTTGGTTGGAGTTGTCCTTTTTGGGAAAGAAAATTACCCAGAGTGGATAAGAAAGCTAAAGAGTGCATTGATTTTTAATGATTTGTGGCAAGATGTTTATCAAGGGAAGAAAGGCAAAGAAGATAAAGAACTTTCACCAGACGCTCCCGAAGATGAAAAACAACGTGCCATATGGGAAGTGAAGAATAACAAACCCTATGCTATGATTGCAACATCAGTCTCAGAAGAGGTAAGAAGATATATTCATTCATGTAAAACAACTTTTGAAGCATTGTAGGTATTAAAGGAGCTCTATGATTGATCCAGGTCCATCAGCTACCGGATTTACCCATGATCTTTTAGTTCTATGATGTTCTTAGAATTTCATTTTAAAAGAGCATAAAATAACACATGTGCATGATGTAAAGAAGGGAAATAAGACAACCATCAATAACATACAAACACGAGATGTTGATAATGGAGTTCACCCAGTGTGGGCTACGTCTCCAGGCCCAGTGTCAAAATGGGGTAAGTTACTTCATATAATGTTGTAAGATGGGATGTACATGGAAGTTGTTCATACAAGGATGTGCCCTCAACATGAGTGGCTTCTCTCTCCATGAGATGTTGCGCTATAGGAACTCTCACTCGCAATGGACCTCCTATCAGCATG
Organism: Pinus albicaulis; assembly: GCA_034641835.2. NCBI lineage: Eukaryota > Viridiplantae > Streptophyta > Pinopsida > Pinales > Pinaceae > Pinus > Pinus albicaulis. The sequence continues at coordinate 1,423,695,766 of CM076572.1, read as the reverse complement.
ACATAATCTCACATGAAACAAAAACAAGATCCTACACATGCATTAAGAAAGGACCTAGAATCATAAAACATCTCACAGCAAAAAGAGGCACATGATCAACTGCATATACCTCAATCCCTGAAGCTGGTTGAAGAAGTGGATTCTCAGCTACTGAATCTGGTTGTACCATCGAACTCATGGCATCGAGGTGCATAGAATCGACTATCCACACATGAGAATCGGACACTGTTACTCCAATCTGGAAAATGGCCAAGAAATTGGGAGCTATACTGTTGAAATGAACGTCACCGTTGAGCTCATGTCGTCGAGAGGTGTAAAATCGACATAAAGTTTGTCGAAAATTAACTCTGACAAGTTTTTGGGCCTCAAGGTATCTTTTGATGCCATCAAGGTTCCCTAAGATTATGTTCTACAGGGAATCTCAAAATCTTCTACTCAGATGGGCATTCTTATTTTACCATCGCATTCCCTGCGAAATTCCGGTTAAAATGATTGTAAACTTCATATCATATTGGCAAAATGGAATTTTACCTCCCCATGGAATCTTTTAGGAATTAAAGAATATTCTATGTAAAATATTCTTCATCTCGAAAAGCTTGCCAACATGGTTCTGCCTCTGTGGATGCGCTCATGATTCCCCACTCTTGCTCCACTAGTTTGTCCTCCTCCTTCCAGCTTGGCCTCCTCCTCCATTAGGGTCGAATGGAAAAATGATGGTCTATATAAAAATATTGGGTGGAGTTTTCAAATCTCAATGGGCTGGTGGAATGGTAAATATGGTACATTGTTAAGGGGAGGTCAGGGGGTCAAATCCCACCTCCTCTGAAAATCTGTGTATTGTTTGAACCATTTGACATTTGTTTTGAGCACGTTTTCTTTTAACATAACCATTTGAATATAACCGTTTGGTTAAATGTAATTTGGAACGAGTTTTAATTTGTGTTACATTTAATTTTGAATGGGGCGTGTTGTAATATTGGGTGGTTTGTTTTATATATTTATGGGGCCAACCATTGGGGGTCAGCCCACATGGGTCAGGCAGCTTCAACTCCCGCTAGCTACACAACCATATGTCGTGACTTTTTTAAGCACCGGTGGGCGGTTATGTTATGGTGGCTACAAGGGTGGCGGGTCCATCGGCGGTGGCCCGCACCCAATTCAACTCTATATATAGATTTATATATGTGTTGCAGTTGTACCGTGGGGTTTGGTGGGGGTCACGACCTGCCGACCCAAACATTTTAATATGGGATATGGTCGTTGGCGGGGTGGCGGGGTTGGTGGCCCGCCACTCCATTTAATATATTTTTTTCTTTTCTTAAAACCAATTAGTTATTTTTTATTTTAACGAAAAATAAGTCATTGGGAAAATTAATGAGGCCACAATTTCGAGAGTTGGGTTCCCTGCTGGTTGAAAGTGAATTTGTGGGACACTTAAACCTGGCCCACTGCCCAACTTTGACCAAAACTTTGACTCGCTCTAACTTCTCCATATGGGCTCGGATTGGAGATCCATTTGCATCATTGGGATCAGGGCAACAAGTACTTCAACCTAAACCTAATTCGAGAGCTATTCGACCACTTTGAATTTTCACCTATCATCAGCTCTCTTGGTCTCCTAAGGGTGTCTAGAGCCACGTGGATCAATCTTCCCCGTTGTAGTGTGTTTGGTGCACGTATTTACGAAATCACACCAACTTAAGAGGTGTGGTTTACCTTGTTAAGTTATTGGTAACAAGCAGAAAAAGAAGTGGAGTCAAGCAAGTTAGTGGAACAAGCTAGAATCAATAAGCATACTAAATAGAGAAAAAACATGCATATGTAAACTAAAACTAAAGCAAATAAACAAAACTATGAAAAGATTCAAACGACAACAATAATGCAAAAAGTGGCTCTAGGCCCCTCTTATTGAGTGCTAGTAGTAATAAGAGTGAAACTTTACCGTCTTGCCAAAGGGCCCTTAGAAAATGGTTCTAGGTCTCGATGTAAGGATGTTTTTATCCCAAGCTTGCCTCGGTGCAATCTCCCTCTCTCTCTACTGTTTTGGACTGAACTTGTTGGATGGCCAAGAATTGATTCCCCTCTATCTTCAGCTCCGGGTCACACACTACTGGTATTGCTTGGGCAATTATGGCCAACATAACAATGTGATCACCAATTCTTTATCTCATGGTGGTCTTATATAGGAGATTTCAAATCCTCCTTCCCTCTCTTGGTACATTGTGGATGGTGACCCAAGAGAGGGGTATGATTCCTTTGTGCGCTCCAAATATTCCATTGTGTGCTCACTTAGTGTCTAAGGAGGCATTGGTAGTTGTCCTTAGGTGGCTTCAATTAAGGAGTAACTTGTCCTTTGCTTTGTGTGGTCCTGGATAGTGACATTTTTCCACTTTCATGAATGCGCGCATATCAGGCAAAAATGCACGCAGAAGACGCTCTTCACGAAGGATTTTGTGTGAAAATAGCATTTAGGACTAGTTCAAATTTGATTTTCCTCAAACCTTAGAGATTTTTAAATACTTTCCAAATTCTATAATGTCTTCCAGCCCTGTAAATCCTTTGGCCTGACATTAATTAATGTCATCTTTTGCTATACAATTTTCCAGTGTTAACATTTTCCCCCTAATGTGTGAGGTCTAGGAAGGACTGTACAGCTGAAATACATTATAGTTTCTTTTTTGTATCATGCATAGAGAGAGAGAGAGACCTACGTGAAGCCTTGGAATTGAAAACACCTTGCATCGGTTCCAAGAATGACCACGTCCTAAGGGATCCCTGTAAGAAAATACAATTTACAATTCATATACAAAGTTTCAATGAGGCGGGCATGTCCCATGCTCTTAATGTTGTGGCTAGTTAAACAAGATTGACAGATATATGTTCTTTCTGTGTCACTACTAAGGTAGTGATATTGGTGGTTGTTGACGATGACTACTGACGCCATTAGGGGCGTTTTTTCTTTGAAAATAGGTGGAATGTGGTACCCATATGCGTAAACTTGGTATGGCATATATTTGTGCATTGTACGCATAGGTGCTGGCTGGGACCTTCCCGTGTAAGCATTGTTGACAGAGATGCTTATGGAGGCATGGGTCTTCGACGAATTTGATCAAAGTGCAATGGTTGTAAGGTACGATACCATCTTGACATGAAAGCTTTTGTCGTAGTCAAATTTCAGGAGGATCGATGACATCTGTGGACAATGATGTCTCCCACAGTGCCACCCGAGGATGCCCCTTGTATGGAGAGGGGTGATCCAAGGTACTGCTTCCTTTTTGGAAAAAGAGGTGTCGAGGTCGAAAAAAAGGAAGCCTCAACCGAATGATGGGTCACTGACATGACGGATTGGGGACCTGGGTGTGATGGGTTTAACATAGGCATGTTGGTGAGAAATGGTTGAAAACTGATGATGGGGATCTAGTGGCCTGAGGTTGGAGTATACTGAGCAACTTGGCGGAAGTCATAGTTATTTTTGATGGGGAAATCCCTGGAGTCGGTAGGACTTCCAAGGTGGGTATAAACAGGCTATGAATGTCATGATGGCTTGTGCGTGGGGGTGTAATACTCCTACCAAGGGTGTTCAAGGACTGTTGCCATGGGAGAAAAGATGAAATGAGAGGGTGAAAGGACAGAGTGCATCATTTGTAGTATTTGTACACTTACCAAAAGAGTAAAATATTTGGGTTTGGTTTGTACAAAACACAAAGATGGGTACCCTAAAACATGAAAGTGTTCACTCATTGATGTTGTGAGGAAGGTGTTTTGCTGGGGGTGGGGGTCCCATTGGTTGGTCTCATGTGTGGGGTTGATGAAGCGGATGAAAAATTATCGCAGATGGGATTATGTTGGTGGAGGTATGGTGGGCCAAATGCGAGGCATGGTGGTGCGCTTTTGATTTGCTGTACAACCTGGTCATCCGGGAAGGGGGTTTCAGCTTATATGGTAAACTTGACCTTATGCATGATTAATGGATGGGCATGAGGTGCTTCCCGAACTAAAGTGGTATGGCCATGGTGTCTCTTTTGCTGTGATATGGTCTACTATGGGTGATGATGTCATAAATAAAATAAAATAAATAATGTAAATAGTGATTAATTAGTTAATTAGTAATTAGGTTGAAAGGTCATGTCTGATAAGACATGACCTTTCGTGAAGAGGCACCTGTGTAGGTATATAATCAGGCCTCATTTGTAACATTCAAACAATATATCTCATATATTTTATAATATAATATTTGTATCCTCATATATATCTTTGTATTCCAAGTGTTATAGAGTATTTAACTTGAGAAGGAACTTTGTTCGCTTCATTTGGTATCAGAGCAGTTTGATCCTTTAGCTTCTTAATCACTACACAGAACTACGCTCCTTGATCTAGGTCCTTGGCCATTGAAATTCATCAATGTTGTTCCCATCGAAGCCTTTAGCTAAACCTTGGGAGTTTTCTACGTTGCTGCTACTGAGTTCACCAGTAGGCCCTTGGCCAAAATTGAACATTTGAATAAATTTCTCTAGTAGGCCTTTGGCCAAAATTTAAAAAAAAAGAAAAAAGTGATATGCATAAAGTCTAATTAAAATAAAAATAAAAAAGAGAAGAAAGAAAAGAAAGAAAGAAATTATTAAAATAAAAACAAAAAAAAAGAGAAGTGGAAAAAATAAATGGGGGTTTATATATATTTTAAAAAATATATAATATATATATTAACAATAAATAAATAAATAAATAAATAAAATTACCTACACCCTCTATTGCAATCTCCACCGCATCGAAATCACACTGGGAAGACATTCGAACAACCTAGGATGGTCAACCCACATACGTTTTCGTGCAAAGCCTGCCAACACAACTGCTATATGCCAACATAACCTTCCGCATCGTTCTCATTACACCACTGACTCCCTCGAGCCATCTTCCACTGGAAAAGCTTCCGCAATAACAGAAACCGCTCGACATAGGACAGACTTCCCGCACGTCGCCTTCCCGCCACTATCTTCATGCTCTTGGCCACCAATCCACCCCTGCACTCTGTTTTTCCCCCATTGTTGTAATCCACAGCTGTCACCCTCCATCTGCACCCTTTCCCGACCTTGTTCCACCACCTACGTGCCATCGTTGTCCCTCTTCCATCAAACCATTGTCGCCATCGTTGCTGCTAATCTTAGCTCCCCGCCACCAACAACAACCACTGCTGCAAATTACACCGCACGCACAACCATCGCTAAAAACCCCATCCTTCCGACAACCTTCCCCATGCCACCTCCACCGACCTCGCCTGCTCATTTTGTTACATTTCGCTCTGCACATCAGCTCCACCGCCGTCCCTTCTCTGCCTCCAAGCCACATATCCCGACCCCGCCTGCACATTTCCTGACCCTGCCTGCACATCAGCTCTACCGCCATCATTGACCTCTAACAGCTACACATTGCCCCCCTTGCAACAACATATTACCATACACTGACAACTAGCCAATCATTGCATATTTGGTACAGTGCGAGATGTGACCATACAAAGAATCGTGCCTGTTAAATTCACTCTAAGGTTAATAAATATTTTATTTATATAAGTTAACTAAGGTCGAAAATTAAAGTTTTAATTATTATATTTATATTAGCCACGGTGGGGAAAATATACTTGAAGATAAAGTTAAAGGGAATTACTTCCAAAGTTGTGAGGAGACTTATTACATACATTACAAACTTTTTAAGCTATATTTAAAACCAATATATATATATATATATATATATATATATATATATATATATATAAATATATAAATTTAATTAATTAAATTATTAAAAATAAAAAATAAAAAAATAAAAATAATTGAAGGAATAATAACTTCATTAAGAAAAGGTTGTGGAGGCGGCATAGTGGTAAATTCGACCTCATAATGATGGACCGGTCTTGTGTTCGATCCCGAGCAAGGTCGTAGCTCGTCATGCGAGTAGTTAGTCTAAACTGGGCCAAGCCCACTACCTTTTAAGGTCATGGAGGCGGCGTAGTGGTGAAGTTGGCCTCGTAATGACGGACCGGTCTTATGTTTGATCCCGAGCAAGGTTGTAGCTCGTCGTGCGAGTAGTTAGTCTAAACTGGGCCAAGCTCACTACCTTTTCTCCGAATGCGGATGCCACCAGTGTTTTATGGGATGCCCATCTCTTGCCACCTCCCGAGGCCGTCGATGTGGGTTGGCCATCTGGCCTCCCACAAGTGCATTAACGAGGGCATTCAATATGCCACCCTACGAGCCATTAATGCAGTTATCTCGAACCGTAGACACTCAGTGTATTTCACCTGGTTCACTTTGGCTTCTGAAATGGATTTCGGTCTCTTGTATGGCGATTGCTTTGTTTGCACCACCATTGCTCAGCACCGAAGTTCTTTCCCGCCCACCTGTGCTGAGCCTAGCGCTCAAACGTAGACTGGCAGGTGATGTGAGCTTCTTTGCTGCTTGGAGACTGTTCTCGAGTTTCATTTCACACATAGCAAGTTTTGTTGTTCGAATTCTTTGTCCGTTTCTTCCAACCCCCCATCTTCGCTTCTCCTCTGCCCTTTCCATCAGCCTCTCCCTTTCACCATGCCTAGATTGTGCCATCGCATGCGATGTCGTTGCGGTTCTAGTTGTGGCTGTGTCATTCAATCTCAATCCTCTCCCAGTTCGAACTCCTCCTCTGAGGATTTCCTCTGCGACCACATTCTGGAAACTAGGAGTCGTAGAGGTAGGCTTCGCTCCACTGAATTTTCTCATCCAGTTTCATGTTCTTCGCCTCCTCATGTGCTCTCCTCTGCACCTCAAGTCGTCCATTCTGATGCTCCTCCCACTCCCCCTCCGCTTTCCTCTACTTCCATGCGCCAAACTTCCCAACGAGCGGAGTTCAGATTTGACTGTTCTTTTGATAGGCCGGTTCTCACGGCATATGTCACGGTCACCATTCGTGAAGAGTCTGCTCATCATGCGCCCCCTTTGGTCGCTGTCCCTGGTCCCTTTGTCGCATTCCCTGGCCCCAGTGCTACTCCTGACCCCGCATCTGTCGAAAATGCCAAGGTCGGCTCAGTTGAACATTGCCTACGACGTTTCAATGCAGGATCAGACAAAGGATGGCGAGGACAAAGACAAGGCGCTTCCCTCAACTGATGAAGGTGGAAGAAGCGATGAGTACATATGTAGAATCGTGGAGGAACCGCCTTCTCCAGCCAATGATCAGTAGTCCGTAAGTCCCTCAGAGGTTTTTGTTTCTTATGCACAGTTTTCCTAGGTTAATTTTGGCTTTTCTATTTATTCACCCTCTGCTTGCAGAGTGTTTAGTCTCATTGCCTACATTTTTGATAAACTACATGGTTGAAGGGCCGGTTTCCCCTATGAGGGCGGCAACTTTTAACATTCAGGGACTGGTTTACCCTTTGTGGGCAGTCCAAACTCTTGTTTTTCGTAGCAGTCAAGCCCTGCGCCCAGGCTCTCTCATCTGAGGCAGCGGTAGTTTTGTACTTATATGTTATATATTAATAGATTTAGCATTACTCAGAAAAAAAAAAAAAAAAAAAAAAGACGCAGAAGAAGAAGAAGAAGAAGAAGAAGAAGAGAAAGTTAGTAAGGGTTACCTTAAAAACCCTAAAAACTCAATTCAACAAACAAAATGGAATCAATCATTGATGAAAAGGAAATTGAATCTAATTCGGAAAGGAAAGAAGGAAGATTTCCTAAAAATTATAGTATGTTTGTCTATACACTAATTAGAATCAAAGGGTCACTTACGGGAAAGGAAGTTCTCATACCTATCGATCTTAATCAAAAGGATAATTATGTTAGTACTGAATGTGCTAACCAATTAGTGATCCCTGAATCAAATATAATCGAAACAAATTCAATTAACACAAATGAAAAACAATATGACATAAGGAATCTACACCTAAGTATTGGGGAGTATTCCTTGGTCATAATTCTAGATTAAAACCTTTTACTTATTGTATTGACAGTATAATTTGGGGTTAGCTCACAAGGATGAATCAGATGTCTCATCTTCTTCACAAAAAAGAGAAGTTTTAACATTCTCTAAAACAAGAAAATAACTCAGAGTGATCCAACTAAGCCAAATTCGATGACACTAAAGACTCAAGAAATTTCAAAAGTAATTTCTCAAGAAAGTAAAAAGGCGATTCAAAATATGCAAAAGGAAATTGACAAAATCACAACTAACAATAATGAATAAGTTGCTCGCCTCAAGGACCACAACAAAAAATTCTACTTTATATAAATTAGAGATGAAAAGCACAGAAGTGGTTGGAAAGCAAGATTTTGCTGCTTTTATTAGAAAATGAAGCATCGAAATCTCCAAACATAAAAGTTCAAATTGAAGACAAAACGAACATTGATATAGTAAATGTCACAACTCAAGAAGAATATAAGCAAGTCGCAAAAGATACAAACTTTGATGTTGCAGTTCAGACGAGGAACATACTAAGTGAAGGTCCTATCACCTACTCAATAACATCCTCACTAAAAGAAAATCAAAGTCAAACCAAAAAAGTTCCCTATCAACATCCAAATCACGGGAGCAGACAACTCAACCAAGCTAAGTATTCAAAACAGAAACAAGCTGATATTCTGAAGAATACTAATGGATCATCACAAGTTTCCAGTCATCGTAAGATTCCACAGAAGATTGATTTAGGATGGTCCGATCCATTCTCAGTGCGACAGTTTTGTTTGTCACTTAGAGGATCATATCAGCTTGTATCGACAAGGATGACTGCCCCGAGACGAGAAGATGTTCGTAGCAAGAAAAGAAATCGAGGCATTTCATTGACAAGATTTGAGGACAAAGCTTTTTGAGGGGAAGGAAATTTCATAAATAAAATAATGTAAATAGTGATTAATTAGTTAATTATTAATTAGGTTGAAAGGCCATGTCTGATAAGACATGACCTTTCATGAAGAGGCACCTGCGTAGGTATATAAGCAGGTCTCATTTGTAACATTCAAACAATTTATCTCATATCTTTTATAATATAATATTTGTATCCTCATGGATATTTTTTTATTCCAAGTGTTCTGGAGTATTTAACTTGAGAAGGAACTTTGTTCGCTTCAGACGAGCGCCATGGAGGGAAGACTCTACCAACCAAAGAGGTTGTTTATCATGTGCAGGGTGAGGTGATGATAAACATAGTCGAATATGAGGACCCTATGGTTGATTTCTGATGGAGAAATGATGTCAGGATATGCAGAGTTGACTAGGACTCTATCATGTTGGGGGTAGAATGATACCTGCTTTGGGACTTTCAGTAGATGGTGCTGTGAATGGTTTGCGAGCTTTTCCTGCAAAAACAAATACCTCAAGTGAAAGCATCTTCTTTATCAAAATATTATTGAAAGTCATGAGCTTTAAAAAAGAAGATGAGAGAGGGCATACCTTCCGACACTGAAAAAAGTAATTTTTTGGGAGTGTGATTGTGTGGTGTCACCTCTGTTCATCATGGAGTTGCTACTTGGCTCCTAGTTTTGATTTCAGTTGGGGTTGCCCCTAGACTGAGATCATGGGGGGCATTGTCTGTTACTTCCCCCTGTCTAGGATCTCCCCGAATACAGATTACTGCTGCCTAGGTGACCTTAGGTCAAAGACCTGACCAAGCCGTATGCAGTAATCAATACGCCTGATAACTCAAGAGGATGAGGCAACCAGGTTCTCCTATCCCTGGTTGGTGTATGGTGGCATGGGTGGAGGAAAGACAAATGGTTGTCTTTTTGGTGACTGTCATTCCTCCTACATGTACAGGATGACACGAGGTTCATCTCCCGTAGACTTGTTGGAGGGATCATCTTGATAGGATCACTCGATGGTGTGTAAGGCGTCCTTATATCGTGGGATATCTGGGCAATGATAGGTATAGTGCCCATAGATGCTGCAAATAGTGCATGCGTTATTGGTACGCAATGCTTTTCCTTTAACTTTGGTGGTTGGTTCCCTTTTATGGGAACGCGACGTCGTGATGTCTGCCTCAGATCCAAGGAGTGGTTTTAATTCATCCAAATCTGGACAGATATGGGTAGGGTGACCTATTACGTCACATATGGTGCAGACTGGTGAGTCTCGTTGTATGGCGAGGGTCACCATCTTCTTTCCTCTCTTCTCGGTTTTCTTAGCCATGATCACCGGTTTTGCAATGGGAACTTCCTTTACAAGGGTGGGCTCGACTGTTTCTTATACAGGTGGGGGCTCCTCGGGACTAAGGGGCTTCAACCCTATGGCAGTAACATGGGTGGCTCCTATTCCTACAAGGGGAATGAGGTACAAAACTAGGATTTCCAATGATATGTTGGGTAATACCAGTGTTTTCAAAACCTGCTGGGAGACGAAGCCAGCTGGGGGGTAGAGGAAAGGGGTTTAGGAGGCAGTGTAGGCTAGGGAGGCTGTTGTGGCCGATGCCTCGGTGTCATTACTACTTGTGTCCATGTCTTGGCTAGCCTTGGTGCTCAATGTGGACATCATGCATACCGAAGCCCCTATGACATCGGGTGATGACTCAGGGATAATGGGAGGATCTCCTAGGAATGACCCTAGGACGGACGACAATTTGAATTGGTCGAGGCCATATTATTGGTACCGTGATTGTGCATCCAAGGATGTACCTACATAGGGTAGGATTACATCAGTGTTTGTTAGGGGATGCTTCTCACTGTGCGTCAATTGGTCTACGGTGATGATGCGGTCCTCATGGGGGAACATCATAATGCGAAAGACGGAGGAGGCTATGGCAGAAATGGCGTACATATAACTCCATCCAAGGAGTATATTGTAGTCCAAGTGACCATCCAGGACTTCAATGTCTATGTGGACCATGTTTCCAACTAAGCAGACCGGGACATTTTGGTAGAGGCCGACGGGAGTCGAAGGATGACTTTCGTATGCTCTAAGCGTGATGACTAAGGGTTTTAGCTCGGGAGACCCTAACTTCTGCCAAACATTTTTTGACATGATGCATGTGGATGCACCCTCGTTTATGACACATTGGTGAATAATGATATTCTATACCGACACTGGTATCTGGAAGACAACCATGGAAGGAAGCCTAGGGGTGGCTTTGTCTAAGTCAAAAGCCACTAGGCGCGTATCGGTAGGGTCGATAGTGCCTAACATGGAAAGTAGGACTTTTCGTTGTTTCGGGCATGACTGCAATACTTCCAAAGCTAACATACCAGTGGGGGATTGTGCTAAATCGTCCACGATGCTATAATTATGGGCCGCTTTGGAGTAGTTTCTTGCTCGCCTATTGGGTCCCTTCGCCATTTTTGGCAATGGTTCTATAGGAATCTTTGAAATGGTCAAAGGTGCATTTGGTGCACTGGTACTTGCCCCTGACATATTGGTGTCTGGTGGGGTATCGTAATAGCAATTCCGTGTTTGGAAAAACATCTCTTTGCTAGTCATGTAGATTTCATGGCTTCTTTTCTCAGAGTCGTATGGGTTTTGTTATTGAGTGTTGAATGTTCCTTGGTGGGGGCAAGGTTCTTGCATCACAGTTGTTTACTAGGAAGATCCTCCTTGTCCTCGGTTACTCTGTAGCTTCTTCAGCTCAGGGAGATTGGGACAGTGGTGAGTATAGTGGCCGTACTCACCACATATCGAACAAGAATGGTTTTTTCGAAGAGGTGGCCTTTTGCTCTGCCGTTGGGAATTGCTTGGCTCCTGGTTCTGATTTCGGTTGGAGTTTCCTCCAGCCTCGGATCGCGGTGGGTGTTGCTGGTTGTTGCCCCCCTAATCCAAGATTCCCTTTTGGCTCGTTTTTCAATTTTTTCTTCACCATGATAGGAGGGTAGTTCTCCTGGATATATTGGTGTGGTTGATTTTGGGATGGCTGCACAAAGTTCACCTGTGCATTGGTTTGCATAGGTGGGTCATGTGCTGGGGACTAAGCATAACGCGGTCCCTTGTTTGCACCTGGCTATTGGATGGGAGCTCTTTCGTCAATGTTTCTCTATGTGTACTGGTTCCCTTGAGCTGGAGGATAAGGTCCTCCCTGGTGATACGCTTGCACCTTATTGGTCAAAATTTGCTGAGGCATATGATGACTTTGAAAACTAGGTTGAGGTACGTTTTAGGTAGAACTATACGTGTAACCAGGGTTTTGACTGCTGCTGCCTAGGTAACCTTTGGTCATTGACCCAATTAGCCCGTCTACAAAGTTCGACACGCCTAGAAATTCTTGATAATTTTGTAGGTGCGGGGTATTAGGTAGGATATTGTAAATGTATCCTAACTGCGTATAAATTAGCTCAAGCTTCTGGGCTTTGCTGATTGTGTCCTCTTCGGATGTGGGGTTTTGCTGCACCAAATCCTTTGAAATCTATGCCGTAAGAGTTTTCTGGAAAAAATCTAAGAGAACCTGGTCGTCAAGTTTAGCTTTACATAAACTGCGATGCCACCTCCATTTATGGAGATGGTCCGAGATATGGACGGTGGGGGTTTGTCTAAAATGCATCAGTAATTCCATTCTGGAATCATGGTGAATGGGTAATTGAAAATATGTTAGAAATTTGGTAGCGAGGGTGCTAAAGGTTCCATGTGAAGTGGGGGGTTGCTCCACGTACCATTTCGTGGCTACTCCTGTAAGAGTGCATTGAAATAACCTCAATCGAATAGTGTTGTCAATTATACTGTTCGATGAGCACTATAGGTGAAAGGTCATGACATGATTACCTAGGTCTTCCGCTTGCTTGCCTTTGAATTTTGGAATATCCGAAGGGAGCTTCGTGGGCATGTAGGCCATGTAGGACTATGTGCGATGGGGTCATTCGTTAGTTTGGTTAAATCAGGTAGATTCAACGAAGCTAAGAAAGGTGACTGGAAGTTTTATGCCATTGCAATGTGTGAAAACACAAAGTTTTGGTTAGCAAGAGGGTTAGTCTTCGACGTACCCTACTGTGTATTCGACTAGCTTCCTGAATTGGATGCACTCCTCTACCCCCTAGGGGTCATGGGAGGAGTGGTGTGTGGTGTGGTGTTGGGAGACCAACCAGGGTTCCAAACTATGATTGCCCCAATAAAGGATGAACCAATAACGGTGGCAACGTTCCATATTTGACGCCTAAATGGCGAAAGACCTGGAACCCCTCCCGGTAATGGGGGTAGGTCCAAAAGACACCTAGATCGACGAGGTCTCGTTGGGTCCCTCCTGGTGTTGACTAGGTTTGGTTTTGGAAATAAATTGAGAGGATAGAGTCTATGATCAAAGAAAAATTATGGTCACATACATAAAACAAAGTGACAATAAAATAAATTTTTCCTTTAAATTAATCTATGTGATCAAGCAAGCAAAAAAGTGGTTTTTGTTTGTTTGCGTATGATACTCAAAATCCTAGAAGAACTATTTGTCCTAACACACTCAAATGTAACTGGGCCTTGAGAATATTTCTTGCAAGTGCTAGCACAGCGTCCCATAAGAGTTGGTGACACCCCCAGTCAGCCAAAGAGAATCCACCAAGGTAAGTGTAGAGGGTCTGGCGCTTTCCTACATCGTCACCTATAGGGAAAAGGATGCCCTAGCTTTTAGCCACTAAGAACCACTGTCCCACGTGAGAGTTTGAGTCTTGGGCTTCTTGGTAGGTAGCTAACAATACCAAGTATCAGCCGCGTCAAGTAGCCCCAACTGATACTACACACACTGCGCCTAAGCCTAACCCCCTTTAAAACGGGTCTCTGTCGCGCTCGGGTTTTCTTTGTCGTGGGATGATAGGTGGATTTGAAGCTCCCTAAATACACAAATTCTATGTTTCAATATGAAGTATGATCAAGGTGTCTTATTGGATGCCTACCCCCTTGCTCCTAACTTAAGCTATAAATTCTTTTGTGGCCCCTGTGGGGAGAATTTAGTGAGTTTGGTTAAGTTAGTTTTAGGTGTCTTTGCTTTGCTTAGTGGGTGAGTGTGTGTGAGCACAAAGTGGTCAAGCACATAGTTTGAATGTGTGGATATTGATGATCCTTTACGAAGTCCCCTATTTAAACTATGTTGTATTGTTCCTGGCTCAAATGAAAAACATGTGCAGATAATGGGCCAGTTTCAATTTTTCCTAGTTAATCTATGTGACCAACTACAGGGAGATGGTGAATTGTGAACAGGGAGCATTCATATGCTTAACTAGGATCACTGGAGGGTGCAAAGGTAGCAGAGATTACTTGCTCTTCTATAAACAATTCAATCCTAGTCCCAAAATTCCTAGTGCAAAATTGAACTAAACTAATAACTTCTACACTAGAAAAAAAGAAAACTAGCTATGCATGCGTGGTCTTGGGCCACTTACTTTGGCTAGTTATCTAGGTGTGTAAGTACCAAAATTTGCAAAACATAAAAAATTTTCGGAATGCAATTTATTTTCCCCCCTACTTAAACTATGTGTGAACTTTGCAAAAATCAAATTGAAGTAAAACTGACACTAAGCCTACAAAAAGCAGCTAAGAGTGAGCTTTAACAAGCTGCGAGGTACTACAACCAGTGCTACCATGTGTATTAGGGGCTGCCAAGCACTTTACAAGTAGGAAAAGATAGAAATTAGGGAGAAATTTCTCATTCTGTAATTTGTGTGCAAAAGGCTGAAACAGGTGTACTCTCTGCGTGCGGGGTCAGATCTATATGCGTGCCCTGCGCGTTTGTGAGGAGAAAACATATGAAAATTCCCGCAAGAATTTTTTTTTGGAGTTTTTCTGCTTCAATCTGTCACTTGGGATGAACTAGGGACTGCAAGAGAAATCAGGGGAAATTCAACTCCACTCCACAGCACAGACATAGGTCTCTGCAAAAAGTAATCACAACCACATAAACTTGGTAATAAACGTTAGTGGAGTCACCAATCCTATTTTTGTGTGTTTTGTGCATGTATGTATGAAATCACACCAACTTAAGAGGTGTGGTTTACCTCGTTAAGTTATTAGTAACATGTAGAAAAAGAAGTGGAGTCAAGCAAGTTAGTGGAACAAGCTAGAATAATAAGCATACTAGATAGAGAAAAAGCATGCATATATAAAATAAAAATAAACTAAAACTAAAACAAATAAACAGAAGCTCTGAAAATAGTCAAACAAAAACAATAATTCAAATGGTGGCTCTAGGCCCCTCTTATTGAGCGTTGGTAGTAATAAGAGTGAAACTTTACCCTCTTGCCAAAGGGCCCCTAGACAAAGGTTCTAGGTCCCGATGCAAGGATGTTTTATCCCAAGCTTGCCTCGGTGTAGTCGCCCTCCCTCTCTACTATGTTGGACTGAACTTGTTGGATGTTCAAAAATTGAGTCCTCTCTATCTTCAGCTCCAGGTCACACACTACTGTTATTGCTTGGAAAATTCTAGCCAACATAACAATGTGATCACCAATTCTTCATTTCATGGTGGTCTTATATAGGAGATTTCAAATCCTCCTCCCCTCTCTTGGTACATTATGGATGGTGACCCAAGAGAGGGGTATGATTGCTTTGTGTGCTCCAAATATTCCATTGTGTACTCACTTAGTGTCTAAGGAGGCATTGGTGGTTGTCCTTAGGTAGCTTCAAGTAAGGAGTAACTTGTCCTTTGCTTTGTGTGGTCCTAGATAGTGATATTTTGCCACTTTCAGGAATGCGCACATATCGGGCAAAAAGGCACACAGAAGGTGCTCTTCACGAAGGATTATGCATGCAAATAACATTTAGGACTAGTTCAAATTTGATTTTCCTCAAACCTTAGAGATTCTTAAATACTTTCCAGATTCTGTAATGTCTTCCAGCCCTGTAAATCCTTTGGCCTGACTTTACTTAATTTCATCTTCTGTTGTACGATTTTCTAGTGTTAACACTCCCCACTAAGGAGCTTTTGGTCCACCAAAAGCATGAAAACAATATGCAGTTGCTTTGTACCTTTTCTGTGCCATAAGTGTCCTGAAAGGTCATGCTTCATTTTCCTTCACCTTTGTCATTTAGAGCCATAAGCGATGAGCCGACACCTGCATCCTCTACAAACATGTAGTACAATATCTTGCAAATTACATGCTCACTAAGTGACCAATCTATGACCCAAGCATTCCCCACACTTTCCACGAGTTTATAACCATACTTGGTGGTCAAATTTACATTAAATGGAATCAATACCCCATCTATCAATACAAGGCCAAAATATTGTTGTTGCTTCATAAGGGATGGAAAACACATCATCACTTTTACAATTTAAATTGCAACATATAATTTAAAAATTAAGGCCAAACACACTACCAAACGTAGAAAAAATCATCTCTCACTTATCAAAGTGAATGGGTCATCTCTCTGTGGCACGTTTTCTTGCCGAAAAATTGTTTCAACTAGTTCTTGCACTGATTCTTTGTCCTTAAGGCACTTCTCTAGATGGAGCCTCCAACACGTGGCTCTTTGATCGCTACTTATGTCGCAATGATTGCAATGAGTCTTCTTCCTCCAGACCTGCTT
Organism: Pinus albicaulis; assembly: GCA_034641835.2. NCBI lineage: Eukaryota > Viridiplantae > Streptophyta > Pinopsida > Pinales > Pinaceae > Pinus > Pinus albicaulis. Next base: position 1,423,679,329 of record CM076572.1, on the reverse strand, counting down.
TACCTTCTTCTTTTCCTACGATGGAGAAGGCCTTTCATGCCTCATCATCTTTTGTGCTGCCATTCTTTTCCAGCACTCAACAAATACATGGCTATGCAATCCACAAAAACTACATGTTTTTCGATGCCATTATCTATGTTCACTGTTAGTGACATGTTTGTGATAAAAATGAGCATTTGAATACCGATACTTGTTATACATTTCTTGTTTGTCTTTGGTGAAATCATGGTGACGAGAGCTTGCCACAGCTCTTTCTCTACAATGTGCGTTGTCATAGGATGATGGTGAAGTGTTCCCATAAATATTTTTCCCCAATGGTTTCAACCATGCATTGGGAGCTTCTAACACCTTCGAGCACTATCCTTCAATGTATCCCAAACCTGTGAATCAAGGTCTCTGCACAACCTCTAGTGGTTTAATCATGCCTTGGCCATTAACGCCAAGTCCTCCTCCTTTGTATCCCATCTTGCTGAGGAGTCTCATGCCAGTTCCTATAATGGGTATCTCCACATTTCCCACAGAAATGATAGCATGTGAAGATGAAACTAAAGAAACATCAATTTTGTTTACCTCATATGTCGATTCAGAAACAGGTGATGATGGCTTCTTCAAGACTTTTTTACGCTTCAATTTATCCAAAGCCTCTTCCATGACTCGTCATTGAAGTTGCAATATCTGCTTCTCTTCTTTCTCTTCTTGGAGAAGCCTCCTTAATTCAACATCCTTTGCTTGAAGGCTCTAGTCATTGCACTTCAGTTCTTCCAAGGCTGCCTCTATGACTTACAACTGAAGCTGCACTCTCTTATTATCCTCTTTCTCCTCTTGTAGAAGCATTTTCAATTCAACATTATCTTCTTGAAGGCTATAGTTGATCTCCTCATTCGAATGATGAGAATACGGTGAGGGCGATGAATATTCACTGCAAGATGTGGATGAAGCATCACTTTCTACTACTTCTTTCTCCCGTCTTTTACGGGCTTCGTACATCATGTCCAACATTTTGGAACTCTTGAGCATGGCCTCATACATGTCACTTGCCATCCTCCATTGCTGCACGTTCAATCATTGTTCACGCTCGCAATTCACATCAGCAAGAAGACCACTTTGATACCACTTGATCTGGGTCCGTCAGCTACCGAATTTACCCAAGATCTTTTACTTATGTGATGTTGTTAGAATTTAATTTTAAAAGAGCATAAAAAAACACATGTGCATTCTATAAAGAAGGGAAACAAGACAACCATCAGCAACATACAAACAATAGACATTGATAACGGAGTTCACCCAATGTGGACTACATCTCTGGACCCAGTGTCAAAATGGGGTAGGCGACTTCATATAATGTTGGAAGATGGGATGTACATGGAATTTTTTCATACAAGGATGTGCCCTCAACATGAGTGGTTTGTCTCTCCACGAGAATTTATGCTACATGAACTCTCACTCGCAATGGACCTCCTATCAACATGACATAATCTCACATGAAACAAAAACAAGATCCCGCACATGCATCAAGCAAGGATCTAGAAATCACAATACATCTCACAGCAAAAAGAGACACATGATCAACTACATATACCTCAACCCCTGAAGTTGGCTGAAGAAGCAGATGCTCGGCTAATGAATCTAGCTGTACCATCAAACTCGTGGTGTCAAGGTGCATAGAATCGATTGTCCACACATGAGAATCAGACACCGTCACTCCAATATGGAAAATGGCTGAGAAATGAGGAGCTCTACTGCTGAAAAAAATGTTACCGTTGAGCTCTTGTCGCCGAGAGGTGTAAAATCGACATAAATTTTGTCGAAAATGGACTCTAGCAAGTTTTGGGGCCTCAAGGAATATTTTGATGCTATCAAGATTCCCTAAGATTCTGTTCTATGGGGAATCTCCAAATCTTTTGCTCAGATGGCCATTTTGATTTTACCATCGCGTTCCCTGTGAAATTGTTAATTTTTGGCAACTAGGTCCAAAATCCATGTTACACTGATCATATGATGATGGTCATATTTTGTTGGATTCCTCATTCGGAGAGGTGCAAGATTGATCTAAAGATCATCTTGATTGGATGAGCAGAAGATATATTTTGAATTTATTTTCCACACATGTGCAAGCCTTGACCAGATTTGTAATGTAGGCTCACATGCCTAATAGATGTGTCACACACCCTCACTGATGGATATAAATTGGATACACTTAGAGGTCATTTTCATCATCAACTCATTGCACATCTCTCATTGTGATCTGATATGTTCGTTAGCATTTGGAGGCCTCTTCTCTTCACACGTGTAGAGCTAGAGGAGTTGTTTTCTGTGGATATATCTAGGGCTTGTTGCTGCAGTGTTGACCATGGTCAACCCTTGGTTGTTTGACCTCAAAACTCTGCTAAAATTCTGATTTTGATAGGCCATACTGCTGGGCACTAAAATTGATGAAAACAGAGGTAGTTGACCGAAGCCCTAATGTGCAACGTTGACTTTCTGTTGTTGTCCTGCGTTGACTTTGGGTTGACTAGCATTGACTTGTGATGAGATGTCTTTGAGGGCTGTGGGTGTTACACTTGGAGTATTGGCCAACCGAGAAAGACTTTGATGGATGAAGCATCCTGTTGACTTCCGTAACGCATAATATCTCATATCTTTGCTAGACAAAAGGAATTGTAAATCTTATCTATATTATTGGCTAGTCTTATGTTGATCTATTATTGTGTTCTATCAGCATTTTAATTTCATGTTTATGTTATTTCTAGTTTGTATCGAGCGTAAGAAATATTGAAGTAAAATTGCATCAAGAATAGAACACCATGGATATCTAAATTTAACAAAAATTCTAGTTAAAATGACTGTAAACTTCATATCGATCTGACAAAATGGAATTTTACCTCCCCATGGAATATTTTAGGAAGCAAAGAATATTCTTTGTGAAATATTCTTCATCTCGAAAAGTGTGCCAGCATGGTTCTTCCTCTGTGGATTCGCTCATGGTTCCCCACTCCTGCTCTGCTGGTTCGTCCTCCTTCTTCCTGCTCGGCCTCCTCCTTCATTGGGGTTGAATGGAAAAATGAAGGTTTATATAAAAATATTGGGTGGAGTTTTCAAAGCCAAATGGGCTGACAAAATGGTAAATATGATACATTGTTAAGGGGAGTTAGAGGGGTCAAATCCTTCCTCCTCAAAAAATTCGTGTATTGTTTGAACCGTTTGGAATTTTTTTGGAGTTTGTTTTCTTTTAGCATAACCGTTTGAATATAGCCGTTTGGTTAAATGTAATCTGGAACAAGTTTTAATTTGGGTTGCGTTTAATTTTGAATGGGGCACGTTGTAATATTGGGTGGTTGGTTTTATATATTTATGGGGCCACCTGTTGGGGTCCGGCCCATGTGGGTCGGGCGGGTTCAACTCCCATCGACTCCATAACCATATTCCGTGAGTTTTTTAAGCACCAGTGGGTGGTTATGTTACGGTGGATACAAGGGTGGCGAGTCCGCCAAGGGTAGCCCGCCCCCAATTCAACTCTATATATAGATTTATATATGTGATGCAGTTGTATTGTGGGGTTCGGCAGGGGTCACGACCCACCGACCGAAACACTTTAATATGGGATATGGTTGTTGGGGGGGTGGCGGGGTTAGTGGCTCGCCACCCCATTTAATATAGTTTTTTCGTTTCTTAAAACCAATTAGTTATTTTTTATTTTAACGAAAATAAGTCATTGGTCAAATTAATGAGGCCACAATTTCGCCCATTTTCGGGAGTTGGGTTCCCTGTCGGTTGAAGGTGAATTTGTGGGACACTTAAACCTGGCTCACTGCCCAACTTTGACCAAAAATTTGACTCGCTCTAACTTCTCCATATGGCTCCGATTGGAGATCCATTCACACCGTTTGGATAAGGGCGACTAGTACTTCAACCTAAACCTAATTCGAGAGCCATCCAAACACTTTGAATTTTGACCTATCATCAGCCCTCTTGGTCTCCTAAAGGTGTTTGGAGCCACCTGGATCAATGATTCACATTCATAATTAGAGAATTTTCAGTTGTTATTAAAGTTATTTAATTTGGAGATGAAGGGAAATGATCCAATGAGATTTGCTTTTGAAATTAAGGTGATTTTCCATTATATAGAAGGCACAGGTGTTAAAGTAGACTTACGATTAACTGCCTTCATCAAAGTCCTACACCTTGTGTATTCCCACTACTGGGAATCTCTCCAATCTAGTGGACAATTAAAGGACATTAATTTTGATAAACTAGAGAATAAAATTGCAGAAAGAGAAAAGAATTTTGGAAAACAAGAGTGTGTTTCTAATTTAAATACAGAAACCTTGTGCCATGCACACAAGGAACAAAAATCACAAGGTGAATCTGCTAGAGGTGGCAAGAATCCCAGAGGAAGAGGTAGAATAAACTTTAGAGGCAGGGGGAGAAACAATAACAACAATCAGGGTGATAGACAACAGAATGACGAGACACATAAGAATTTTCAATCTAATAAACTAAATACCAGATGTTATAGATGTGGAAAAATTGTTCATAGTTCAGTTAGTTTCAAGGTTCAAGAGAATATTAATAATGAAAAGACAGAGAAAATTAATAAAAAGAAAGAGCAACCACCTCCTGAAAAAATTAAAACAGATGAATCTTCTCATTATATAGTTACTCACCACAATTTCAATTTTTAATACTGCATTTTCTTTGTGGGAGGATAGTTGGATATTAGATTCAGGTGCTAACTATCATATGACATTTAGGAAATATTTTTTTAAATTTTTTAGTGATAATGTTGATGGTGTTGTATATTTTGTTGATAAATATGAAGTTAAACCATCAAGAATTGGATCAACTAGATTAAAGATCCCACATTTAGCAGATTGTGTTTTAAAGGATGTTATTTATATACCACAATTTCAGAGGAACATAATGTCCCTTATTTGTATCAGACAACAAGGACATTCAATCCATATTTTTTATGGCATTATTGAAACTCGTAGAGAAAGTGATAATCCATTAGTTATGATTGGTGTAGAAGAAGGTACATTGTTGAAATTAAATAGCACTCAATCTACTACACAATCTACGAAAAATTCAAATCTATTAGTGCAACAAAATATCTTTTGCCTTCTAGTTTATTATGGCATGCAATATTTGGTCACATCAACCATAAAAACATTATAATTATGAAAGAGCAAGGCATTAAAGGTCTCCCCACTATTCCAAGAAAGCTCACACCATATGATGCTTACATTTTGGGGAAAATTTATAAGAAACCATTTCATAGTTATGTTTCAAGATCTTCTAGCAAATTGTGTCTCGTACATTCATATTTATGTGGACCTATGCCTATACCAATTTCCAATGGAAATAAATATATACTCATATTTATTGATGATTATTCGAGGATATGTTGGGTTTATCTTTTGAAGGAAAAATCACAATTTTTTGATATGTTTAAAACATTTCTTGCTATGGTTAAAAATGAAACTCAATGGAATATTGGTACATTACAGAAAAATAATGGAGGTGAATATACTTCTAAATATTTTGAGAAATATTTAAGAGATAATGGCATCAAACACCAAACTACTAGATTCCATATAATCCACAAAAAAATGGTGTTACAGAAATGATGAATAGGAATTTGCTTAACGTGGTTAGATCAATGATGTTTTTCGAAAATGTCAAGTTAATGTTTTGGGGAGAAGCAGTACTCTGTGCAACATACATTAAAAATAGATGTCCTTATTCTGTCATCAACAACAAATCACCATATGAACTTTGGTACAACATGATACCAGCAGTTCAACATTTTAAAGTTTTTGGTTCTTCTTGTTATGCACTTATTCTTAAGCATCAAAGAAACAAATTAAATGCTTTAAGTCGAAAGTGTTTTTTTATGGGTTATTCCAGTACTTCAAAAGCATACAGATTATATGATGAATAAAACATAAAATTTATTCTTTCCAGAGATGTCATTTTTTTATAATTTGCAAAATATTTCTCCATTGTTGATAGACTACTTGCTCATTTAGAGAAATTTACATCCAAGAAATTTTATTTTGAATCTGAAAATAAAGTTCCGCATACTGAAGGGGGGTTCCCATGTTGGATAAGTCTGTGGGTTTCCCATCTTTAATTTATGAAGATGTTTCTGCTGAGGAAAATTTCGAAGAAAATGTTGTTTTTGCAGAGTCATAAAGTGTTCCTGAAGAACTTGTACTCCAGGATGAGCAACAAAGTGTTCTCGAAGAACATGTACTTCAGGATGAGCAACCCTCACAACCACTTCAACAAAATTTGAGAAGATCTAGTCGTATTCAAAAAGTTCCAAGAAAATATGATGATTATGAGATAAGAAGTTCTTCTACATGTAATGTTTCTCATGATTGTGAATTTAATTATTCCACAATTAGTGAACCTAGTTGTTTTGAAGAAGTTACTAATTTTGATGAATGGAAGGATGCAATGAAGAAAGAATATGATGCCCTTATAAAAAATGGCACATGGAGTTTGGTGGATCCTCCTACTAGCATCAAACCCATTGGTTGTAAATGGGTCTATACATTCAAGTATAAAGGATATGGTTCACTTGAAAAATACAAGGCCATACTTGTAGCTAAAGGCTATGCTCAAAAGGAAGGTGTTGATTACAAAGAGGCTTTTTCTCCTACAACAAAATGGGGCACAATCAGAACTGTGTTTTCTCTTGCAGCACAAAAAGGATGGAAGATACATCATATGGATGTAAACACAATTTTTTCAAATGGATATTTGAAAGAGGATGTCTACATGTTTCAGCCTGAGTGTTTTGCTGTCAAAGGCAAAGAAAATAAGGTATGTAAATTGGTAAAGGAATTATATGGATTGAAACAAGGATCTTGTGCTTGGTATGAAAAATTAACTGAACAACACCTTAAGTTGAATTACAAATTTTTTTACCTAGATGATGCAACTTTATTTTTCAAGAAGATTGGAAAATTAGTTGTATATCTAGTTGCATATGTTGATGATTTGATGATTATAGGGAGCAATGATAATTATATAATGTATGTTAAAAGAGAGTTGCATAAAATCTTTCACATGACAGATTTGGGTTTGTTGCGTTATTATTTAGGAATTGAAGTTTATCAACGACCCAGACATATTTTTATTACTTAGAAGAATTATGTTGGACATCTTGTGAATAGATTTTGAATGTGGGATTGTAACCTTGTTTCTACTCGTATGGAAGTTCATTTGATGATCTAACAAAGTACATGAAACTTGTTGGAGGTTTACTTTTTTAAACCACTACTAGACCTAAAATTACTTTTGTTGTAGGGATACTTTCCAAGTTCATGCATCAAACCTATGAAGGTCGTTGGAATGCAGCAAAGAGAGTGTTGAAATACTTGAAGGGAACTCAAACATTTGGCATCAAATTCTCCAAAGTTGCATATTTCCATCTCACTACATATTAAGACTTTGATTTTGATGGTGATAAAGAGAGTGGGATCTATACTTACGGTTCTTTAGTGATCTTGGATTAGAAACCATTAGTTGGAGGTCATGCAAGAAATCTGTACCTGTTCATTCTACCACCGAATCCAAATATGTTGCAGCAACTCAAGCCACAAAAGAAATCATTTGGATTCATAGTATACTTAAAGACTTTCAGGAGAAACATAAAGATTCAACTCCTTTATTTGTTGACAATTCTTCTGCAATTCAGTTGGACAAGAATCCAAAGTTTCATGATCAAAGCAAGCACATTTACACGAAGTATCACTTCATTTGACATTATGTAGAGGCCAAATTTATTCATTTGACACATTTTCCTATTTCAGAACTGATAACAGATATATTTACCAAAGCATTAGGAAGGAAATTTTTAAAAAGTTCATAATGTTACTCGGCATGTTAGATTTCTCTTGGGATTAAAGGGGGGAATGTTAAACTAATCCTTTGAGATATTATAACATTATTAGATTAGAATTGATAGTTTAGGATTTTTTTAATTTTTTTTTATAGGTAGCAAAACCACCAGACGATTATGATATGGTAACTTTTCTCCGTTTGTATAAATATTTAATGATTTCACTTAATAAAATGATGATTTTATTGTGGAGTTTTATTGGGTCCATACAATATGCATCTGTCATTTTCATAACTCTCAAGCATGTTCTTTACCTCACATTGATGGCTTGACTTTGGCATTCTCCTGTGTGTTTTCTAACCCATGCTTGGTCGTCTAGGTGGGTTTTCTTAGCAATGAGGTTTAGAAGGGAAGGGCTTTGTCCCTTATTGGGCACCAGTCTAGCTTTATTAGAAATTTATAATGGCTTGTCTCTTTCATTGTCGCCTCAAGTAGCTCTCCTCTCACTTGATACTTGGTCCATGCAATGCCTTGCTCCCTTCGGTAGCCATGCCATGTTAGAAATCTCGTTGTCAGCAATGACAATGACATTTGTGGAGATTTAGGAGTTCCAAGACATGCCTTTGAGGTAAATCCTCAACTCGTAGCTTCCATGCCAACATGCCCCATAACATACAATAGGAAATTTGACTAGTGGAGGAAGAAAACCACCATGAACTACAAGTTAATCTTGATTCAGATGTCATGGTAGCGATTGCTCCTTGGGTTCCTGACAAAGGTAATTCACAAGGTGGTAAAATTTATTATTGGCATGTCAATTTTCTACGTGGAAAAAAATTAGTGGATAAAAGACAATCCTAGGTCAATATTTTACACAAGTTATATGAACTCAGAGTCCTCATGCTTTACATGGAAGGTTGGCTACCCATATAAGAGATCGGTTCTCGATCTGACTCTCGAGTTCTTCCACCATGCAATGTTGAGGAACAACTTATCAACTTGGACACTTATTTATCAACTTTATGCTTTGAATCCTTGCAGTTTCATAAGTGTAGCTAAGGGCTATATTTATGTTTTACTTTAATTTTGTGTTTAGTTTAATTTCATTGTGAGCTTAGACCTTGTAGTTCAATAAGGATATTATTTTTGTCTGTCTCTTGTTTTTGGTTTCCCCCTGAGTGGGGCAACAATTAGTTTTGGTTTATGTTGATCATGGACACTCCTTTAATTTTGCTAATTCTTGACTCTCTTGTTTATTGTCTCTAGGATAGTTTCTAAAGTAGTAGGCTAGAGACACTGATTTTGAATTAGATGTAAATATTTTCTATTTTAATGAAAATATAACTTACTATATATATATAACATAATTTAAGGTTATAATTTAGGGAGACACGAAATTGGTAACAAGGGATCTTCTCTTCATGGGGATTTGATCATTAAAGTCTAGGAAGATATACTTTCTCCACCCCTATTAAATATGAACGTATAAATACATATTCTTAACCATTAAACCCACTTAAATTATATCTTAGTATCCTGATAATACATCATTATCATTATAATTCTGACATATGCTCTCAATTCTCTAACATCTGCCACACTTCCAATCTTCTTGACTTATTAAGCCAACCCCTCTATAGCGATCTTGGAGCGCTTCTTTCCCTTCTCTTGGATCATAGAAACAATATTTTGAAGAATTTCAAGTCTGATATGCAACATTGGTCTTAGTGGATGTTCATCATCATCATCACCATCATCAAAAAATACTTTTAACATTTCAAATTGATTTTTTAAAATAAAATATAAAATTAAAAAAATATGTTTTAACCTTGATAAGACCTATAGTTTATCAGCTAACAAAAGAGAAAAAAATAAAAAGTATCCCTAGCATTTGTCATAATATGGGTGGTAAATTCCAAAAATCACCTTTCAGATTAAAATATGTTTTTCAATTGTCTTTTACTTTTTTAATAATTTTTTCTTTAATAATTATTGTCTTTTAAAATGTTTAATAATACTGATTTTTTAAAGTTATTTATATTTAGTTTAATTTAAACTATTTAAAATTTTTTTATATATATATTTTTTAAAATGATTTTTTAAATTTATATTTCAATAATTTTATTAAATTATTATTTTAATTATTTTTATGATATTATATTAAAAAATGTGTTATTAGTATTTTTTTTTTTTCTAAACTTGGTAAAACTACATCGTCTTTATGTCTAATATATTAGACTAATTAGAGCAGGGAATTGAACCGTGTACAATAATTATTTTATTTAATTATTTATTTTTAAAATGATAATTATCAAATTTACCGTTTCAAAAAAATTATAGTCAAACATTAAACAAATGAAAGGACCTACTCTTTTGGATGGATATTGATGTTAAATATTTTATTACAATATTATAAGTTATTATATCAACAATTTTTTAAAAATTAAAATTTTAATTCTAAAAAGATTATTATTATTTATATTTAAAACCTATATTTATAATAAAAATTATTATTTTATCGTTGATTAGAGATATCTTGGGTTGTTGGTAAGAGAATAATATTTTCACTATTCAAATTTAATTTTTATAAATGACATGATAATTATTGACAATATTATTAGTATAAAAAATATACAATATTATATTTTAAAACAAATATTAATTTATATATAAAAAAATTAATTAATTTTTTATTTTTAAAAATTTCATTAATATAATTTTTTTGATATTTTAAAAAATAAATTATCGAGGAGGAGGAGGAGGAGGAGGAGGAGGAGGAGGAGGAGGAGGAGGAGGAGGAGGAGGAGGAGGAGGAGGAGGAGGAGGAGGAGGAGGAGGAGGAGGAGGAGGAGGGGAGGAGGAGGAGGAGGAGGAGGAGGAGGAGGAGGAGGAGGAGGAGGAGGAGGAGGAGGAGGAGGAGGAGGAGGAGGAGGAGGAGGAGGAGGAGGAGGAGGAGGAGGAGGAGACCAATGCGGTCTATCGGACCATAAGAGAGGAGAAAGATTCTAAGTTTGATTCTTTAAAATCTTGTTTCTATGGTCAAAGAGAAGAGAAATAAGTGCTCCAATATCACTATAGGTGGGCTGGCTTAATAGGTCAAGAAAATTGGAAGTGTGGCAGATGAGAGGGGATTGAGAGCGAATGTGAGTAAGAGTCGAGCAATCTAAAAAGAAGTGATTTTCATCTTCCACCTTCTTAGAATCACAAATCTGACAAATTCTATCGTTCCAAGGGGTCTTGGGAATATACGACTGTTTGGTCTCACTTCAAAGCTCATGGGAATTAGCTCTTATCTTAGCGATGTTCATTTTTTTCTTATTGTTGGACAACACCGAGAGATAATTTTGATTATCAAGGGTGGGGTTGATCACTTCCTTATAGTGTCTTAGCTTCCTTTTACCCTCCAAATCCTGATCCTCCCACAATGTTTCCTTAAATTTGGAGGTAATAGTATTTTTGATATTACTTTTGCTTCCCATACTGAGCTCCTCTTTAATTCCCCATGGTTGAGCTAGGACTAGGCATCCTTATGCCACCCACGCTTGAGGCAAAGGTGAGGGTTTTGACTACAATTAGAAGCAATTTTAGGGAGCCTTTTTAATTCCATGTTGTTAAGCTACTTCTTATACATCAGATATCTAAACATAGACGTACTTTCAATGGGGGAAAAACCAGATTCGATCAAGAGGATAGGATAGGGAGTATTTCCCTTGATCTTAAGGTTGTAGGTTATGAATTGCTTTTGAATCATCTCAATCTTCCTCCATGACCCACTAGATATACTGCAACCCCAAACTTCACATCTGTATAAGACAGCAGGGGTGACAAGGGTCTAAAAGAGGAACCTCCTTTTACTCCAAATGTAAAGATTGACCGACTTACAATTGTTTTCAAGCTCATAATAAGCTTTTCAACCCCCAATAATCCTTTTCTCGATGCTAGAATTACAGTTGAGATGATGAGGGAAGTCAATACCCAAATACTTATAAGAATAAACCTACTCTAAGCACTGGTTATTTCACACGAAACTACCATGGATGTTCTTTTGGATTTAATGATCATGAGTTTAGTCTTGTCGGTATTAACTGTCATACCCATGTTGGAGCAGTAGTCATGAATAATCTGGAGTTGTATGTCAAGGTCATCATGCATTTTCGCAAGTAGAACGATATCATCAGCATAGAGGAGAAGAGCAATGAGAACGCCAGCAAGCTCGGTGCCCTTGCACCCCACAGATTCTAGACACTCCTCTAGCTTATTGATGTCTATGCCAAAAAGTGTAGGGGATAGGGGACACCCTTGCTTAACTCCAATATTACATTTAATGTAGACCACCCCTCGTTGGTATTAAGGTTAGCAGTGACAGTCTCACAGAGACGGAAGACAACAATCCTCAACTCAAGAGGGACCATGATCTTTTTAAGTCTCTCCCAAAATTTATCTCGAAAAACAATATCAAAAGCTTTTCTAAAGTCCACAGAGCAACAGAAAAAATCAACTTTATTATAATCATTGCAACAAAGCAATATATATATATATATATATATATATATATATATATATATATATATATATATATATATATATAATATTTATCACATAAAAAAAACATATAATTTACCATAATAATATCAATTTCTTTCGCACCAACAGTCATTACAAATGGTATGGCATGAGCATTGACAGTCTCTTCACTAATTATATATATTTTTATTTTAAAAATTATAATTTTATAGAATTTATTAATAATAGTTATAATACAACAATTTTTTAAAACATTTTTTATATTAATTATTTTTAAATTTTTTATATTTTACTAATAAATATATTATTGGTTTATTATATATATTTTAAATAGTTATGATTTTATAAAATGTATATTAACAACAAGCTCTCAAAAATAATATCATTTTTCATCAATACTAATTTTAATCGATGCATAGGATAGAGATACTGTAACAATACTGTTGTTGTCATTTATTAAGAAAAAAAATGACTACTCAAATAAAAATTTCTCACTAGGACCTGTCGCTTTAAGAATCATATTATTTTTAATGAATACTTCTTATTTTAATCACTGATAGAGTAAGGAAAAAGCTATTTGAATAAAAAATATTTTACCATTTGTCATTAAGTACGATGCGTGGGAGTCACCAATTAAGTTATATATATTAAAATTGGGTTGTTACCAATTAAGTTATACATATATAAATTTGTTTCCATTTTTAAATTGTTTTTTGTTTTTATTAAATTATTATTGTAAAATTGTTTAATTTTATATTTTAAAAAATGATTTAATAATGATTTTTTATTTAAAGATGGATTTTAAACTTTGTCAATGTGATAATTTAAACTATTAAAAAAATTAGAAAATGTTATTATATTTATTTTATTAGGAAATTGATACAATGATACATAACGATAATTTAAACAATTAGGAAAATGGGAAATATTATTAATGAAAGATTGATTTCAATTTTTTTTTGTTAGAATGATACCACTTGTATTAACAATTTCAAATTACATATAATTTTAATTTGTTCCCAAAAAAAAGTGTGATACTTGATATTTAAAATCTTTATTTATAATAAATTTTATTATAAAATAATTAATTATTGGTCTATTTTTTAAAAAAATTTAAATTAATTATTTAATTTATTTACACAACATGCATAAATATAAAAAAACTTAATTAGGTGAGGTCCGCTTACTAATGTATCTCACGAATAGGACGTCCTAGCAATTCTCCTCGGGACAACCATCCCTCAGAGCTAGACATCGAAAATCGTAATATTTATAAAAAGAAAGAAACATTTTAATTAAAATAAGCATTCCAATTTCTTTTGAATAAACAGATGATTACAAAATGCTTTAGCACGAGCATTGACCATCTTTTCAATAATTGGTTTAGCACGAGCATTGACAATCTTTTCAATAATTGTATTTCTATAAACCTTATGTTTACTATTATTTATATTATTTTTTTAATAATTGTAATTTTATTTTATATATTTTATATTGAACAATAATTATTATATTTAATTTTTTTTATTTTTTTAATGTAATAATCACATGGAATAGAATATTGTTTAAGAGCTTAAGGTTATTGTTAGAATTGATCATTTTCACTATCGTAAATTAAGGGAGGTCTTAGAGATTGAAAAAACAACCTGTTAATCTCAATAAAGATGGTGGCTCGAATATCAACAGAGGCCATAGAGATTGCAAAAAGACTTATTAATCTCAATAGAGATGACGACTGGAATATCAACAAGTGTTGGATACCTGCCTTATATTCTTAATTGTTGTTTATATAATAATATTAATAATAATAATAATAATTAATAAAATATTTTAATCTAAAAAAAGTTTTAAAGTAAAATATTAGAAATTTATATAAAAATTCTTTTAAATTATTATTTTAATAAAATTAATCTTTTCATTAATTTAATTTAATTTCATAGTCAAACTATCTGTTGGGCTTAATGGCTAGTTTAGTCATTTCTACATTTATTTTAACTTAACATCTGGATTTGATATCTCATCTACTCCCGAGGATGAATCACACTGGTTGGTTCGAAACACATCAACAATGTTCTATTGCATGTGATTATTACCCAGAGAATTCTAAATATTTATGATGGATCACAGAAGGTAACATTCTAAAAATTATTATGTCATGAACAATATCATTTTATTATTCCTCTCTAGAACAAATTTCATCGTAATTATTGTTTAAACATCCATTGAGGGTGTTCAACTCAGACTCAACTAATTTCTTTAAAAGAGTAAATATGATTAAAGAGAGAGTTGAAGTTTGTATTGTTTTTATTGTTACATGTTTGATTGAGATTTTCTATTTTAGATTAGAGTTTTATATTTATGTTTAAGAATATAGAATATGAGTGGGATTATTTGCAAATGGATACTAAACACCAAAATTTCAGATGTTGAAGTTAGTGATGGGATTTTCTTTCATATTGCTCATATCCTCCTACACTAAGGGCAAGTTAAATAATAGTGTTTTCAAATTATAAAGAATATGGTGATGATGTTTTTGTACACATTGGTTATGGAAATAAAATAGAATATTTTTTTTGAAAATTTTAAATTAGTGTGAATATAATTTAATAAAAAATAATATATTATATAAGTTAAGAATGGTAATATAGAACTTAAGTGGATGGTTAATCTATTTTTTTTAACTATTTAGTTAGATTTCTTTAGTATTGGAGTTTAGTTGGATTGCTTCCATGTTGGAAGCTAATCACCAACATTGAGTTGGACCATAGCATTTTTATTTATTTATTTATTGTGACTCATCTTTGTCTCTCTTTATACCACTTCTTCGAAGTGGTTATGATAACACAATGTTAAGCAATATACTTTTTTTTTTCCCTTTATGAAGTGTTTATAGATTTTGTATTATAGCAAGAAGTGGTGTTCAATCTCTATCTTATCTAAGTGGCATATCTAATAAGTTATGTTGCTCCATTTCTCTTTGGGCACCTTCCATATACTTATCTCACATATCAATCTATGCAAACTAGCTATGGGCTGAACCATCACATGTTCTCCATTTAAAACATATGGAGGGCGAGGTATTCTTGTATGTTGATCTACCCTAATGTAAAATCCCCTCTTTCTATACTAGCAAATCAACCAATATATCCAAAACAAAAAATCACAACAAATATATTCAACCAATATAACATATATGTTTATTAATACCACTGTAAAATCCTTTCTTTCTAAACACATAACTCAACCATCATACCACAAGAAAAAATACAACAATAACCAAAATCTTCCAATATATAATGATTTTTTTATTAATATAACCTAGAATTACATGTTGGAGCAACCTTTTTAGTTAAAAAAACCGATTTATGGAAGCCCATAAACAACCATGGCCAATGGCAGAATTTCTTGGGAA
This sequence comes from Pinus albicaulis, assembly GCA_034641835.2. Lineage (NCBI taxonomy): Eukaryota > Viridiplantae > Streptophyta > Pinopsida > Pinales > Pinaceae > Pinus > Pinus albicaulis. Next base: position 1,423,663,541 of record CM076572.1, on the reverse strand, counting down.
AGTAGGGGATGATGAAAACATGAAAGGTACCTCTTAAACCATTGTAAAATTACTATACCAAAACAAATTTTATGGTTGGTTCGATCCTCCCTTTTGATGCCACGAATGAGTAAGTGATGGATCGAATTACTGAGAAAAAAATGGTGTTGGATAGGGAGACAAAAATATGGGCATAAACTACCTATAGAAAGCACCCTCAACTTGCTAATAATAATTGGTACATCCTCCTCAAGCGATCCCATTGTATGAAAATGAATTAATTGGCCCCCTTTTCCAAACATGAACTATAGATGGAAAATACAACCTCTAAAGGTCCCACAAACTATGGTTGTACCCATGACCTATCAATGAGATGAATCTTCAACAATAAATATTTGAGAAAGATCTAAGTGAACTTTCCTTCTGATAAGCTAGGGTGGATTTGTTTCACCACCAAAACCAATTCACTCAACATTTTCACACTTAGCACTCCAAAGGCATAATAACTCTACAATTGAAATGAGGAAATGATTATGCATGCCCAAAGAGTGAGCTCCAATCTCTCTTTTATCATTAGAATACCATGGGTCTCTCTCTTTTTTTCTTGGAGTGATCATTCGAGGAGAGACATTACACCCAATAGGTTGAAGTGTTCGATATAATAGTGACATTTCTTCTACAAGCTTCTTCTCATATGTCCTCATAGAAATTTTGTGTTTGAGTTAAGGACACTATTTTGCATTACCACCTCTTACAACTACTTATGGATAGTTGTTTCAAAACTTTATTGCTTTCTTAGGTTTATAAGGATCAATGTTATGGACACATTTTCAGAATATTTTTTTGAATGAATGTTTAGGAATTTGATTACTCTATCTTGTCTTCATGTTTTTCTTTGTAGACACCCACTTGAAGGAACCTTGAGAATATTACATGAAAACATCTAAGATGAAGCCCACGATTGGCTCTTTGGCCTACCTTTCTTGGTTTTTTTTTGCATCTACCTTTATATTATAATGATGACCCTTTATGGTCATTACGGAATATCATTATTATGGCTAACTTAAATGATACAAACATCTCTTGTTGTAAATTATTCTTTTTGGTGGCATTCAGATAATGTTGTTTGGTTATCGGGTTTTTTGTCTTAGTAAAAATTGTCTATTTGGTATTTTTTGCTAGTTTATTTTGCATCTATATTCTCTTGCCTAGCACCTTCATATGGATGTTAAGTGCTAATTTAGAGTAGGTTTTAAGTGGGACCACTTGTATTAGGTACATGCTACTTCATTTTTTCCATGTCTGAAGATAATTTCACAAATTTGTGAATGACTTGATATTGTTTGATAATCAACTTCCTTTGGCATTTATTGCTAATCCTCACGCATATTTGGATTCATTATATATGGTAGCTCTATTACACATTGTTCTTCAACAATTGTAGAATTAGATTTAGTCTTACTTGCTCCAAATTCAACATGTTCATATAATTTGCAGGTTATTCATATTAACGTTAATGATGTCATGTCCAGTACCTTTCAAGTGTCACCTAGCTATCTTGGAGGAATAAAAATTTTAATGGAACCATGGGAGTTTTACCTTTTTGACCACTATCTTATGGAATCTTCGTGCGACACCAAGTGAGGTGGCAAAACATCTAAAAGGCCATGCAAGAAGAGAAAAGGGTCCAAGGTAGGCATAGAGGAGGAGGTCACTCTGAGTGAGGAGGACCTCAACAAAATTGTCGATGTAGTTTCTTTAGTGTCAGAGGACCGTTGGAACACCAAGGAGATCTAATACAAAGTAGTGGTGGAAGCTTTACAGTTGATTTTGCTGGTCATCTAGCTAAAAACAAATACATCACAAGCGAACGTGGATCAAGCGAGGTTGGTGCAAGCAAGCCTGTCATCTACATCAATCGTTGCAACCACAGGAACTAGAATCTGCCCCTTCCTGGGTGCAGCAGTATCTATGGATCAAGCATAATTGTGTGTGTAGGTCCAAACCTGCCCGGAGTTTGACATCGACCTTGCCAAGCTACCAAGTGGCCAGCCCCATGCACTTCATATTTTCATATCTGCAGAATTACAGAGCAAAGAGGATCGCATGCAATAGCAGATCAGCAAGGCTGAGAAAATTGTAGCAAGAAAGACGACAGAGTCTACCCAGGCTCAAATATCACAACAGGAAGTTGTATCTCAGCGCATGGAGCTCGAGATTTCCATCGACAGGCTATGTGGAAAGATTATAGATGTATTTATCCCGACCTCCATAGCGCTACAAGCCAATATTAAGAGCCTGGTGGCAAATCTCAAAGCTTCTAGGTCAGAAATTCAGTCTGTGAAGGCATATTTTGAGCAGCAGATTGCTGCATTGCAAGCGAAGCTGCAGCCTAAGACCCCCTCGGAGGTGCACGTGCAATGGGTCGTACAAGTAAAGATAACCTTTTCTAGCATCTCCATAGATGTTGAGAAGGGTTCGGTGCTCCTAGAAAAAGCCCTGGGACTATGTGTTATCACTCTGCCATATTTCTAAGGCTGAGGAAGAAATCCAAATAGAGGTAACCGCGAGCCAACCTTTTAACTTGGTAGCTAACCCTACAAAGTCGGAGAGGGATCTGTCCACAAAACACAAATTAGGAGGCTGAATGGATTAATATTTTAGGCTAGGTGTGAGTTTAGGGGTTTTGTTAATTGATTTTGGTCGAGTTGCTGGATGAAAGTATGGTCGAGGGAGCTAGGTCAGGGAAAATGAGATAAGGTTGCAGAGATTCAATGGGCCAAGGTAAGCATAAGGCTTAACACTTTAAGATGATTGTGATGAGATGATTTTAAGACTGATGAGGAGCTAGGAAGAGCATGGGAGATGTATTCTTCCTAAACAGAGGAAAATGGACAAATTATGATAACTTTCCCTAAACAGAGCATGGGAAAGCATGTATTATTCCTATCAACTTGAAAGAGATCATACAATAGAGATGTAATGAACATGAAGAAAACACATTATAACATATGAAATTGAAGGAAAAACAATGATAAACATCATACCACATGTATCCCAAAAAATAGCTGCAACTCTTCTTTATTAAATGGCCAAATTGAGTACAATAGTCCTTCATTAATGAGTTAGCATCCAAACTGATTCCAACCCTTGATAATAGTGAAGAAAGGGACAAAATAAACATCAAAACAACATTCACTCATCCTCAGGGGTCAAATCCATGATGTGAGGAAGAGATCCACAAAATTCTGAACTCAAATCTAGAGTATAGGGAGCTCTAAGTGACTCCTCCCTAAATACATTCAAACTGATTCATTTGACTTAACGAAAACTTTTACCTGATGAATCTATCCCTAGGTAAATTATCCATAACATAATTACATTTACCATCCTCAATTACATAGGTGGAAACATCAATTTCTGAGATAAATTCAAAATTACAGTGAAGTTTTAAAAAAATCAGCAAATGGTCAAGTGTGCCATTTTTCTGTCAAGTGCAACCTCATTGTGTCAAGTGTGCCCTCCCTATTCAAGGCTAATTTTGATTGAATGTTATGTGTCCAAATCAGGCTCGAAATGGCTTGTTGGAAATATATTCAAGTCTATTTTCTGAATATGTCTCCAGATTTCAAAATGAAGGTGATTTGTTCCCTCAATACTTCATTCTCCCAAGACTTATCTGTGCGTAGTGCCTAGGCCAAAATAGGTGCAGAAACATGATTTTTAGCTAGTTTTTAACCTTTTGACCTACCAAATCTGCAAACCAGGTCTGGAAAAGTGGTTTTCTTAGATTCATTTGTCCTTAGGAATCCACCGATGGTCTCCTTTTCCTCAAAAAGTGCCTAAAAAAAGTGTGCAACGCCCCAATTTTTTGATACTAACTTGTTTAGGAATACACATAAAAACACAAATTTTGCAAAAATGGGTCAAATGGCTTCAAAATTGGTGGAGAGAGAGCTGGTGAGATGGTTAGGCTTGGAGTGAAGCCTTTGCAAGTATATCCAATTTCTTCTTCTCTTCTTGGTGACTTAGGGCTTCAATCTTTGCATTTGTTGTCTTGAGTTTTTCCCTTGTATTTCTTTCTCTTTTGGCATAGTGTTTGGCCATTCTCCTTTGAATCTTGTTGTCCTTTTTAGCCTTCTTTAAAAATTTCTCCAAGTGGTGATTGATGGCTTGAAGCCAACCTTCCTTGTCTTCTTTGATCATCTCCAAGAATTGATCATCAAGGATGGCTTCATCAATTGTCTCTCTTTGCCTTTGTCTTTCAAGCTCCAAAGCTATTTTAAAGCCTCTGGTTCTAGGCATACCTCTTGGTGAATTTTCTTCTTGTTCTTCAATCAAAGCATGATTTTCTAGGGTCTCATCAAGTAAAGCTTTAGCTTTTTCTAGCTCCCTTTGAGCTGTGATATACTTAACCTCGTCAATGAATTGCTTGGTTTTCAACTGCTTATTCTCCTGCTTAAGGAAGTTTATGAAAAACTTGGCCCTGTCAAGATTAGTCTAGAGCTCTCTAATATTGGCATCCTTTCCTTTAATGGCTATGTTGATGTTTTCATCATCATCCTCCTCACTTAGGTCAACAAGATCAAAATCATGCTCAGTCTCATGGAGGTTCTCTTCATGTCTAACTTATAGCTGAATTTCTGCCTCAATCACCTTTTCTTTACCTTTGTCCACTTGCTTTGTTGATGTAGAAGGCATGGACCCTTCAACTATGTGTAGAGAAAACACATGCATGTGACCTCTCTGGTAGATTTTTGGCAATGGCTCAACCTCAACCACATTAGCCCTCTTTGGCTCACTGACCTCAATCCTGTTAGGTGATTCAATGTCATGATGAAATGGAGATGAAGGAGGTGAAATGTGGGACTGATCTGATGATGATGAATATGCTATGGTTTGAGATGGAGGGATGGAAGTGGATGGCTGAGATGATGAAGGCACATTTTTTGCATGCTGAGTATATTGCTCTCTAAATATATCATTGGCTATGAAGGTACTCCATGCAATGTTTAGTTCATTGAGATGGTAGAGGACTATGATTTTGATAAGGGAATGAAGGAAAAGACTTCTCATTTGATGTTCATACTCCATTTTCTGGAAAATAAATTCCATCTTATCAATGCTCCAGAAAAGGTAGTAGGTTATGTTGAGCATCTTTACCCTAGTGAAATGCATTAAAATCCAAATGTGATAGGTATAAACCCTTGAAAATCTACCTTCGCATGAAAAATATTTCATGATTATCTTCATCATTGGTTCATATATGTCCAGGAGGTACGAAAAAGGAAATAACCTCTTTTTCTCATTCATATATCTTGGTTTCATGAAAGGCTCATAGTAATCTTCCTCCAATTCAATGTGCTTGAACCATTTATCCCCAACATTTGGGATCCTGATGATGGGTGAAATGATGGCAATTGACACAGTAAAGGTGACACCAACTAGAGTAACTTGGTTGTCATGGAGGTTGGATATGAAAATCCTGGTCAACATGGCATGGCATTGGACCCTCTGAATTGCCTCACAGAAGTCAAAACACCCAACATGTTTGAAACATGTCACTGTCATATGAAATGCCAAAATTTCTCTAGTATTTGTTGGCTCAAGTCTGAGTATTCTTCCCCCTTTATGTGGCCTTCTAGCCTCTGTTTCTTCTCCCTCACTGTACGGTCTATTCTCTTCTTCTTCCATGATGTTTTAAATTCAAAACCCTAGGGAAGTGTGATGATGGTGGAAAGTGGTCTTGGGAATGAGGAATGGGAAATGGAAATTGAGGGAGATGGTGCTAGGGATTTCTGAAATGGGAAAGGGGATAGGGAGTAGTGATATGGTGAAATTTAGGATGGGGAAATTATTTACATATTTGGGGTTAGGAGCCTAGGTAGTTGTAGCACCATGGGCTTAGGGTATTGGGAAAAAGGGTTAAGGAAAGGGAATTTTTAATACACGGGTTTTAGGAATGGGTATTTTGCAATGTAGGAAGGGTATGAAAGTGTAGGGAGATGCAATTTGGGGAATTAAGAGTGAAATGGGAGATACTATGGTTTTAAAATGATTTAAACACCAAATTCTAAAACAAATTTCACAACACCTGCTATCACTCAGATTGAACCTCAGGCTAAGAGAGGCAATTCCGAGGTAACCTCAAACCATGCTTAGCCAAGTAGCTAGCCCTACTAGGCCAGGAGAGGGCTCTCTCCGTATAGAACACAGTCAAAATTACTGAGGAAAGAAGATTTTAGGCTAGATATAGTAGCTCAGGGTTTTGATTTTTTGATTTGTGTAGGGTTTTGCTGGATCAAGAGGAATCAAATAGCATAGGGCAAGGAAATTAGGTCAAAAACTCTGCAGGGTGTTCTAAGGGGCAAGGTAGGTAGAACGTTTGACATTTAAAGGATTATTATGGTGAGGTGAATATACTGGTGAGGAATTATGAAGAGCATATGAAATTAATTCTCCCTAAACTGAAGAAAATAAACAAATTATGCTAAATTCCCCAAAACAAAGCATGAAAACATGAATCTACCTTTTCAACTTGAAATTAAGCATATCGTAGACATGAAAATGGTTTATGAGCTTACAATAAATTCATACAAATTATCACAAAGAAGAAAATATGTCAAACAATGTATACCACATGGATCCCTAAGAAATAGCTGCAAATTTATCATTAATGTCCAAGTCAAACTGATACAAAAGTGTGTCCTTGAGATGCCAAAGCTCCAAGTGAATCCAACCATTACAATGACTGAGAAAATACATCATATAGACCTCAAAAGCACTCTTCCTAGCCTCAGGGAGTCGAATCCATGGGATAGGGATCAGTTTCACCTACTCCCAAACAAGAATCTGAAGACTAGGAAAACTCAACAATTTGCCTCTAAAAGAGAGGAAACTGATTCATTTGACCTCTAGAGGACTTATATGATGTATCTACAAAGATAACAAATAAAACATGAGATTTAAATTTATATTAACCTTTTACATCAATAATTTTTCATTTCCCAAGATAAAAATTCAAAAATTCAAAATCTGCAGAAGATGATGAAAATGACATTTTCTTTGCAAAAGCGTAGTGCCATGACAGAAAAAATTTCCTCTCTTGCAAGCAACTTTTGGAGGCCCTCCTGGTGTCATAATCAGCTCCACGATAGCTCATTGGAAATATCTTTGAGTCTCGTTTCCAAATATGCCTCCAGTTGCCAAAAGGATGCTCATTTTCCCTATCAAAAAGTGAATATCCCAAGATGGTATTAGCGCAGTGCCTAGGCAAAAACAAGGGTAGAAGCATGTTTTTTGGGTGGTTTTTTTCCTTTTTGAGGGACCAGTTCTCCTCCAAATTTTCTGAAACTTGTTGGATTTGATGTCCTCATAATTATGAACATGAAGGTGGTGACCATTTGTCCATTAGGTGCCCCAATAAAAAAGCGCAGCACCCTTGGCAGTGGGATTATGTGTCAAAATTGCCCAAAAATCCAAAAAAATGCACCAAAGTGCCAAATGTGCCAAAAATTGTCAAAATTATGAGGTTACTTGCTGATCAAGTGTTAGGGGCATGAAGAGACACCTCACCAAGTATGTTTAACGTCTCCTTCTCCTTTTTCTCGATCAAAGCTCGAATCTTTAGTCTGATTCTTTGCATGGGCTCGTTTGAGCTTGGCCCTTGCAATTTTGTTTCTCATGGCATAGTGATTTTCCATTTTCCTCTGAATATCATTGTCCTTTTTTGCCTTCTCTAGAAATTTATCCAGATGCAAATTGGCTCTATCAATCCATGAATCTCTATCCCTGCTAATCTCAAGGGCAAGCAACTCACTTGCAGTGAGCTGCTCTACCAACTCAACTTCTTTTTGTCTCTCACGGGCTAGAGCTATCTTTAGCCCTATTGTCTTTGGTATCTCTCTTTGAGGCTGATCCTCCTCCTCATCAATCTCACCAAATCTACCCAAGGTATCCTCCAACAAGGCCTTAGCCTTTTCTTCCTCTTTCTTTGCTTTGATGGTCTTTACCTCACTGATAATCTGCTTGGTCTTCAGCTGTCGATTCTCTTGCTCAAGAAAACTAATCACAAATTGTGCTCTGTTAAGATTAGCTTGAATTTCACTAATATTTCCCTCTATGCTTTTGATTAATGCATTGGTGATTCTATCCTCATCCTCCTCATCAAGGTCAATCAGTTGAAACTCTTGCTCTGTTTCATTGTTGTCCTCCTGCTCCTTAATGATTGGCTCTTTAGCCTTTTCCTTGCCCTTGTCTACCTATTTTTTTGATGAAGAAGGCATGGCCCCTTTCACTTTGAGTGAAGCAAACAAATGTCTGTGGCCTCTCTGATAGGTCTTTGGAAATGGCTCAACATCAGTCACATTAACCCAAGTTGCCTCAATGTCCCTTTCACTACTTGATGCTTCAATATCATGATGTGATTATGGTGAAGGATTACAGAGAGGTGAAGAAGTAGGTTCAACATGAGGTGAATTCATATGACTAGGTGGTGATGTATGAGCAGCAGGCTGAGATGGAGAAGTAGATATGGGAGGATAAGATGATGAAGGGATGATTTGCTCATGATGACTAGGTGGGGTAGTGAAAACTTCATCTGCAATGAATGTGTCCCGTGAAATCTTCTTTTTCTCAAGCTGATGCATGACTACCATCTTAATGAGGGAATGGTGAAAAATGTTTTTCATTTGATGATTATAATGCCTTCTTTGTACAATGTATGCCATTTTATCAATGCTTTGGGAGAGATAGTAAGGATTATGAAGCATTCTAACTCTAGTGAAGTGCATGAGGAGTCGAATATGGTATGAATAAAGTCGATAAAACCTCTCCTCACAAGTGAAATACTTCATGAATATTTTCATCATGGGAACAAACTGGTCAAGGAGATGAGAGAAAAGGAAAACATATTTCTTATCATCCTTATATCTAGGTTTGAGGTATGACTCATAATAGCTCAAATCAAGGTTTACCTTTTTAAACCATTTCTCTCCCACATTAGGGATCCATGTAGCAGCTGAAATAGTACTAGTGGACATGATAAAAGTGACCCTAGCAAGAGTGACCTGCCCATCATGAATTTTTGTGATGAACAACCTTGTTAACCCAGGGTGATACTAAATCTGATGCACCCTCTCATAAAACTCAAAGCAAGCAACATGTTTGAAACAAGACACAGTGAGAGGAGAGGCCATGAGTTCCCTTGTGGTTATATGTTCATATATGTTAATTTTCCCTCCTTTGTGATCACTTTTCTTTGGTGATTGTTCCTCACTAATACCTTTGTCCTCCTCTTCAGACATCTTGAGCTTGAAAGATTTGAAACCCTAGGGATGAGGTAGATGGGGATGGGGAGTGAAATAGGTCTAGGGAATAGGGATATGGTGTTGTAGGGAAGGAGTAGGGTTTATAGTGACGGAGGAAGAAAATGTGATTTTTATGAGTGCCAAATTTGGGAACAATGGTAACAAAGACTGAACCTAGGGTTTTATAGCCTATCCAACTTCCAAATTTAAAAAAGAAAACAAAATCACCATGAAAATCCTTTTGAAGACAACAAGGGGGTCAAATTCATATGTTACTTACTTGTCAAAGGCATTAGAGAAACTTTGCTGAAGTTTTGGAGGCACTTTGACTGAGTTTCGAGCCTCAGGGACCAAATTGGGCATTAGTGCAGCACTCGGACATTAGCGCAGCACCTCTGGTTATTAGCTCAGCGCCTATGTAAAATGCATTGTTTTTTTCAGGCATTAGTGTAGCGCGGCTGGGTATTAGCACAACGCTCGGACATTAGCACAACGCCGAGGTGAAAAAACGCAGCGCCAAATTTTTTTTCCCCAAACTTCTCAAAAACTCAGATTTTCTCCTTTGCTAAAGACTCTTAATAGTTGAATGGAAACAATGACTTGTTTGAAGTGCTTAATGGGTTTATAGCTTTAGTGGATTTGAAATTTTATTTAAATTACCCTCTTTTATAATGTTCATTTTTCCTCTTTGACACTGATACTCTTTTTTCTTTGTTACTTTTGGCATTGTAGACTTGATCAACCTGGATTTTGGCTTTCCTTACTCACCTAGGCCGGGCATGATTTCACTTTGACAGCTTTGGGATTGAATTTATTACATATAATAACATAAAATTACATTTAGAAAAATATAAATAAATTACATATTTGACTTTTCTATCAAAATGACATTTTGATATAAAAGTCATTAAACTAAAAATACAACTTTGAATGTATGATAATTACATAATGATGATCTTATTTATTCCCTCTCATATATGTGTTGACCTCATTTGAATGAAGGAATGACATTGAGAAATGAAAAACCCTAATGACATAATGGGACTGCTTTTTTGACTTGTCCTTTGAATGATATTTTGACTTTAAAGACTCCCCAGTGAAAAGAGCATTTCCATAGGTGTTGTTATGCTCAAATATGCATGAGAATGAGTCAGCCAATATGATATTTTGAGGGAGAATGAAGCTTATTTGACAATGAAAACCACTAGTGGAACAATTTTATGTAATGGCCTAATGGAATGATGAAAAATTTATTTAGAATGGGACACCTAAGATGCACATGCAAATGTGTTTTGATCCCTAGTGAAAGTATGAAAACACTAAAATTAACATTGGCTCTAGCTAGCGATGGTAGCTCCTTGGAGGTGCTAATAACACCATAGACCAAGTGCCTATTCATTGGGCATGGAGTCAAAAGCTAAAGACTAATTGAATACTGAAAACTTGACTCAATAAACTGACTCAAGACTGACTGAAACAAGACTAAAAAATTGAACTTACCCTACTTATTGATGGCAGTACATCATCAATAATTGAGGGCTTCAAATCCTGATGACAACCACCTGTCTTTTTGAAAGCATATGTATGAGCAGGCGATATCAAAATTCCAGCGTAACCAATCAAGCAAATGCCTCCTTGATTGATTCTCCCAATCAGATTCTTTGGAAAACAATAAATATTTACAATTGGGCAGCCAAAAAAATAGCTGACAATGATCTCTATCATCACTGAATACTACAATAATTACCTTCACTGCTGACTGCAGTAGATTTTCCACTGGATCCTGAAAAACATGAAAATTTAACTCTTGTTGATCTAGAAGAAACAAGGTACCTTTTTCTCTTGATTTTGATCTCTCTTCATGATGTACCTTAGCAGGAGTGTGTTCTTGGTCATAAAAAAATTCTGAACAAGTAGGTGAGGAAATTTCTTCTTGAAATAAAAATTCTAAACATGAAACATGAGAGGAAAAATCTTAATGACAATCCTCAATGCCCTGGTCCTCTACAATTTGAATACACTGTTGATCATTTTCATATGACATGGAAACTATATTGTCATGTTTCTCGTCACACTCATTAGTCATAAGAGCGAAAACTTCAGATTGTTCATAAACCTCAAAACTCACATTTCTAACATTTACTGCAGCATTATCCAAAGAATATTTTTCACTTAATTGAAAAAAGATCTCATCTTGTTTTTCATAAAGGGATTGGATTACCTCTTTCTGAATATGTTTTTCTGATGGGATGAAAAAACTTGGGTCAATAAATTTTTTTCTTCTTTCGAGGTTGTCTCGACAATAGATCTCTCCCTCATGGGATTCGGAACAACATACTCTTCATCATGATAATCTGAATCTAGATCTCGATTAGCTAGCTTGACTTTACCATAATATGAAATTGGAACTTTATTTTCCTGCATATAATCTTTTGCTACAATTACATCTAAAATAAGACCTCGTCTTCCATTATTTTCAACTGTACAAAGATCTTCAACCCGTTGCAAAATTTCCCGGGCATCTTGATAAGTATCCTCTAAGATTTCTTTATGCTGCTGAAATGGATTTTCATACAGGGCTTCCGTGATCTCATCGTCCATGAATTCATCATCTCATAAAAATTCTCAAGATTTTCAATAAAACTATCAACATGTTTACAATAGTTCTAAACTAACATTAATGATGGACAATATTCTTTATACCTTTCAAAGAACATGGTATGAAAATACTTTAAACAATAAATACAAATAGGTGGAAAATTTTCATACCAAGAGCGGTATTTAGGAAAATCAATCTTTAATCTACTCACATGCATGTGAAATCTCACTAGATGAAGAGCAACATTATTACCTTTCACATTTTTGAACATAGGCAAATTCCTTTGCCAATCTACCTTAGGCATTTTATTTGGGAAACCTGGAATGTGATCTCGGCTCATGGGAACATACCTTCTTGCAACAGTTTCCATCTTGGAAAATCTTGAAGCTATTGATATTCATGCAGTGGAGTCACCATGAGGTGTTGATTTTGGATTCTTCTGCCAGTGGAGTCTTTGATCAACCTGAAATGTCTGGAGTCACTAGGTGGATGATTTCAGCCTTCATATGCATCTAACCATTGTCCACCATCAACAATAAGATCTGAAATTTGATGATCTTTGTCATTATTTCCTAGGGAAGATCTGAACTTACTTTTCTTCCCCAGTATGGTCGCCAAAATTTTATCACTTAGATTGAACCTCAAGCTGAGAGAGGAAATTCTGAGGTAAGCTCAAACCACGCTTAGCCAAGTAGCTAGCCCTACTAGGCCAAGAGAGGGCTCTCTCCGTATAGAACACAGTCAAAATTACTGAGCAAAGAAGATTTTAGGCTAGGTATAGTAGCTCAGGGTTTTTATTTTTTGATTTGTGTAGGGTTTTGCTGGATCAGGAGGAGTCAAACAACATAGGGCAAGGAAATTAGGTCAAAATCCGCATGGTGTTTTAAGGGGAAAGGTAGGTAGAAAGTTTAAAATTTAAAGGATGATTATGGTGAGGTGAATAGACTGGTGAGGAGTTAGGAAGAGCATATAAAATGAATTCTCCCTAAACTGAAGAAAATAAACAAATTATGCTAAATTCCCCAAAACAAAGCATGAAAACATGAATTCTTCCTTTTCAACTTGAAATTAAGAATATCATAGACATGAAAATGGTTTATGAGCTTAAAATACATTCATACAAATGATCAAAAAGAAGAAACCATGTCAAAAAATGCATACCACATGGATCCCTAAGAAATAGCTGCAAATTTACAATTAATGTCCAAGCCAAACTGATGCAAAAGTGTGTTCTTGAGATGCCAAAGCTCCAAGTGAATACAACCATTACAATGAATAAGAAAATAAATCATATATACCTCAAAACCACTCTTCCTAGCCTCGGGGAGTCAAATCCATGGGATAGGGATCAGTTTCACCTACTCCCAAACAAGAATATGAAGACTAGGAAAACTCAACAATTTGCCTCTAAAAGAGAGGAAACTGATTCATTTGACCTCTAGAGGACGTATCTGATGTATATACCCTATATAACAATAAAAACATGAGATTTAAATTTATATTAACCTTTTACATCAATAATTTTTCATTTCCCAAGGTAAAAAGTCAAAAAGTCAAAATCTGCTGAAGATGATGAAAATGACATTTTCCTGGCAAAAGAGTAGTGCCATGGCATAAAAAATAGCCTCTCTTGCAAGCAAATTTTGGAGGCCTTCCCGGTGTCCAAATCAGCTCCATGATAGCTCATTGTAAATATCTATGAGTCTAGTTTCCAAATATGCCTCCATTTTCCAAAACGATTCTCATTTTTCCATTTCAATAAGTGAAACTCCCAAGACTGGTATTAGAGCAGTGCCTAGGCAAAAACAAGGGCAGAAACATGTTTTTTGGGTGGTTTTTTAACTTTTTGAGGGACCAGTTCTCCAAATTTTCTGAATCTTGTTGGATTTGATGTCCTTATCATTTTTAAAATGATGGTGGTGACCATTTGTCCATTGGGTGTCCCAAGAAAAAGCTCAGCGCTAAGGGCGCTGCATTTTTGGCAGTGTGACTGTGTGTCAAAATTGCCCAAAAATTCAAAAAATGCACCAAAGTGCCAAATGTGCCAAAATTTATCAAAATTGTGAGTTTACTTGCTGATCAAGTGTTAGAGTGATGAAGATACACCTCAAAAACTATTTTTAACCTCTCCTTCTCCTTTTTCTCGATCAAATCTTGAATATTTGCATGGGCACGTTTGAACTCGGCCCTTGCAATTTTGTTTCTCATGGCATACTGCGTTGCCATTTTCATCTGAATATAATTTTCCTTTTTGGCCTTCTCTAGCAAGATCTCTAGATGAAAATTGGCTCTATCAAGCCATGACTCTCTATCCCTATTAATCTCAAGGGAAAGAAGCTCACTTGAAGTGAGTTGCTCCGCCAACTCAACTTCCTTCTATCTCTCACAGGCTAGAGCTCTCTTTAGTCCTGTTATCACCCTAGTAATTCTTAGGTCATGGGATTTTGGTTTATAGTTAAAGAAAACCAGGGGTAACCAAGAACCTCTTTTAGATTTCAGGATCTAGCCTTCCTAAATTCCGGAGAGGGATCTCTCCTTATGATTTAACTTTGTTTTAGATTTGAATTTTATGCTAGGTATGATTGAATA
>CM076572.1:1423531363-1423648966 GCA_034641835.2 Pinus albicaulis | reverse complement strand
ATTGGTTTGTTTTGAAAGTTTGGTGGGAATAAAAGGTACTTCAAGGTAAACCATAGAGGGATCTACCAGACCATTGGGCTATAGAGTCAACTTCTTGGCAAGTAGAGTTAGGAAATAAGGTCAAAAGATCAAATGTACTAAGGGCAAGGTAGATGACCTTCAAAGGGTTTTGAATAGGTTTTTTGATGAAATGGGTGAAATCTGAACAAAAGGGAAATTAAGAATCCTTAAGTTACAGAAATTAAGATGAAAGAAAGGGGTCAAACAAGGACTAAGATCATTTAAGAATTCTTAAGTCCAGTTATCAGCAGAAAACATAACAATGAATAACTAGTAAAAAATAGGGAGATTTTTAACACTAATCCTGTTTAAGCTTTCCTAGTTAATCATTAAAGACAAAAAACATTTAAATGTATGTATGGAACTTTGAAAGATAAACAGTGAAAACAGGAAAATACTTGACTTATCTGATTAGCTCAAGAATCCTGATTTATGATGTCTTTTAGTCTTAATTCTAGTCTTCTGCTTTACAAATTGACTCACACAGACTTCAATATATCCAGAAAAATGTCTATAGTTGTCTTGAAAATTTTTATTCCACCAAAATACTTCAAAGAGTGAAGTATTTATACAAATTCTAAAATAGAATATCTTGAAAAAATATCAAGATTGTTTTACAAATATCTCCAATTGTTTTACATAAATAGAACTTAATTAATGGACACTCAAGACTAATGCATCTATTTGGAACTATTTTTTATGGATAGGTGATGACAAAGAGGATAATTCAAATTTGATCCAACTCTTAGTTGATGATTAGGCATCCAAGTCACTAATTGTTTCCTTTCTTTGTGCATTTTGCTCCAGAAATTCTGCAAAATTGGGGTCCAATGATACCTTTTTATTTCTCAATCCGAAATAGATAAATATGTTGGTGAAATAAACCTCTTTCAGTTTCCTAAAATTCCTCTCCAGCCGTGCACAATAGGCTCTGCAAAAAGATGTGTAAAACAAAGTTTTACCGAGTCTAAAAAATAGGCTGTAAAGATGTGCATGTATCTCTCATTCTGAAATGACTGTGAAAAAGTGAGATATTTTTTTGTAGATGGGTCTCTTAGGAACAAAAACCTCCTTCATTTTTGTATGATGTATTTCTGATTGGCCACAATTTTCTCTGCAAAATGATGACTTAACAGGAATTTTCTGCAAAAATTTCTCTCCAATATTGTTTAATATTTCCCAATCCATAATGGATGTTAGAAAAGTGAGAGAGGTTTTTGTAGATGGCCCTCTTAAGAACATCAACCTCCTTCAGTTTTGGAAAATTCATCTTGGATTGGTCATAATATGTTCTGTAAAAAAATGACTTGAATAGGAAATTTGTGCAAAAAATGTCCCTTCTTGCTCTTTTTTTCATCTTTTCACCTTTTTGTTCTTTTAACTATTTTACTTTCACTTTAGATAAACTTCATTGTTGGTGAAAGTATTTCATCTATTTTTACCATTTTATTGCCTCTATATTTACTTTTATTGTTTACCTTTGACTGCTCTTGTAACTTTGTTTTAACTTTCACTTTGGCTTTTACTTGATACACTTTAACCGCAGATACTCTTTAACTGTTATGTTTTCAATGTCATTGTGAATTCTAATTTCACTTTTACCATTCACTGTGCAAAATTCATCATTCTGATCTCTCTCTGACTTGATTTTATTCTTTCTTTGTATACAAATTGTTTGTTGAATGAAGATTTTGATTTAAGATCTGAGAATTTGGATTAAACAATTTTGTCAACTAGTATTGAAACTGTTGGCCCAAATCCATATTTTGATAATAACCTGCAAAAATCAAACAATTCGTTAATGAAATTCAGGTCTATAGGGAGGTGACTGAAGGCTTTTTGAAAGACCTATGGAATGAGATCGGTCTGTGGAGGTTTAACTCTGTTTTTTAGGCATTTTGGGTAGCTATTGCAAGATTAGACTGTTTGCAGGAGTTATTCACTTTAACAGAGATGAAATTGAGCAATTTAGGCTAAGGATGGTTTCTTTTGGGCTTTTTTGCTCAATTAGATTTTCTGAATGGGTTTGATTGAAAACAAGGAATATCGAGGTAATTCAGATATTTTAGTTGTTCAGATCCTTGAATTTAATCTTTAAACTGTGAAAATTGAGGAAATTGGCTTTAAAAAGGTTCACAGTTGAAAACAGGGCTTTTGGGGAAAATTGGTGAGGGTTTGGCCTGATTTTGAGATTTTTTGGGCAAATTATCCATATAATTTATCTTTTTGAAGCTCAACTGGTTTAATTTCATATTAATTCATTCAACTGAAAGCTTTAAACTATAATTTTGAAGGTTGAAATGTCGAAAAATACCTCGGCTTTAGGTATTTTTATAGTCGGGAGGGTTTATAGTTGGCTTTGTTTAAATTTGAGCTTTAAGGTTAATTTTTGCAGTCGAAGGATTGTACTTTGGCTTTTGAAACAGGAACTCTGTGGTCAAACAGGCTTCTGGATAGGAATTGAATGCTTAAAAACTCAGGGATATAAGCTCCAAAGAATGGGCAAAGAATATTTCTTTATGGTTGAACAACACATATAACGTTAATAAGACTTATAACCAAGTTTTAAATCTTTGCTATAATATTATAAACGTATTAAATGGCAGGTTTAATGACTGGCAGAAACTCTTTTAGATTTTTTAAACATGGAAAACTAGCAATGGTTTTTGCATTGGCATCAGGCAGTAAGTGGTATCAAGCCAATTGAATGCAGTCGAATGAAAATAGGACACGTTGCATTGGGCGGTATTATAAAACAACTTTTATCGTATTATTTTTCATAAAGTTAGCCTGATCACTTTTGTTATGTGATATAGAATATACGCCGTTGGATTTGATTGAACAATGCGAATGGTCAAGATTTCTTAGGAAGCTGCGAGGTAAGGAAAGGTGGGACCTGGGTTTATTGTTCATCGTTGATTCAATAGGGATGATCAACGGTTGAGTTTTAATGTGATGAGGAGTGGTGGGGCAAAGAAATGGTTTATCGCCTTAGATTTGCACCGTCAAACTAATGAGATGAGGATTATCGAAGGGATGGGAATGAAAGCGAGGGCACATAGTTATTTGATGAAGTTTATGTATAAAATAAGTTTATATATAAAGTAAAGTGAATGGTGCCAGTTAATCAAGGGTTTAACCAAGGCTTAAACTTTGGTATAGGGGTATATAGTGGGCAAAGAGGGATAAGGTTAGAACTGTAACCTTGGGTAAAGGTAATGCAGGAACGGGAGCAATGGTGTAATTATTCTTTTTTCCACGCTATTTTATATACACAGTATGTAAACAAAATGCGCATTTTTCAATTTTTATAACTTTATTATATAGTTTTAGATTTTGAAAGGTCTAAAACCATAGGGGAGTGGGGATATTTTATTATGGGTAATTTTATACCAAAGGGATAATTTTGGGATGTAATTTCAACATGTGAGTAATATCTTTGATATAAAAAGCATATAATAAGGGGTTTTTTGGGGATATTAAATTAAAAGGAGTTATATTAATAGGACTAGGATATTTTATAGGGAGTTAATAAAATAAGTTAAATGTTAATATGAAAAGGGACAATGAATACTCGAAAATTCATAAATAAAACTAAGGAAAGTGAAAATTAGAATAAAGTTTCATTTTCATAACTCATTCACTTTTACTTAGTATATCAAGTTTTTTTGAGGGTTTTATGCTTTTTAAAATGGAGAAAGTTAATCAAATGGGCCTTTATGTAACATTTAAGTAAGAAAAGAGTTCTCACTTATGAAGTTAAATGGCGATGAGTGCATGAAGGGTAAATGATGAAAATTTCCGGGATTAATATAGAAACTTAACATTTTCAACTAATCAATTTTGAGCCTTGGGTCCGGTCCCAACAGAAGTCAAGGAAATGCCTTGAGCCTCTTTGAATGATAGTCTAGAATATCAAATTGCTATAGGGAGGGGAAATTAGTTATTTATAGCCTGGTGAATGATATTTACAATGATGTTTCCCACCTTCTTCTACCAACCTAGTCATATCTTCTAACATTTTTTCCTTCTATTTTAATCAGGTGCATTTGAACTAGCAACCTTACAACCTTTTATTCTTTTTGAAAGAAGTAAACTATCTAATTCTACACTTATTTCATCCAAGAATCCAAATTAAACTGTTGAATTCTTTTATTCTCTACCTAACTACTGAATTGTCATGATTAAACTGTATGACAATTCTTTATTCTCTATCTAAAACAAGTAAAATTGAAACATGATAAGTCAAGATTAAATTGTTCAACCCATCATGGATTATGGCATTTATTGACACTCTGCCATAATCAACTGCAAAAATTATAGTGGCATTTAGACTTGCACACTGTCATGCTTTATTCATCTTTTTTCTTTTTGGGTATATTATTTTTTGTAAGTCCTTGGATATTTCTTTTAGGACTTTTTACCCTCTTTTTTTACAAAATATGGGAATACAACTTGCAAAAAGCAAAGTATGTACATATTTACAAGACTATCATCAGTTAAGTCAAAATTATGAATCCTATATTTATAGGTTACTTGATCCAGGTGGATATTGGTGGTCACCCGCCTTTTCCACTTGGGGCTCCACCATTGTCTCTTTCAGTTTTTCAGTTTCGGCACAGTTTACTATTTTTAGCAGTTTTTTGGGTCCTGAACTTTCGGAGCCGTTATGAGGCCCTAAACGATATTTTTTGGGGAAACGGAGAGCAACATGGGTCCATGGACCGATGTTGCTTGTTCCAAATTTTTATTCCTCGAATAGATCTTTCTAACGAGGTATGGTATGCGTCAAACGGAGATCGTATGCCAAAGTTACGTCCCTGGGAAGTTGAAACACCAATTTACCCAAACAGGGCCCATAGTTTTGGCGCTTCATCTCCTAGGGTTAGGGTTTTGGATGTTTAGGATTTCCAATTGTTTATAAATAATAAATAGGCCCTCGAGCCTCATTGTAACTCAGTTCATAGGCCTGTAGCCACCACATCTCTTCTCAGAGATAGCTACCAGCGCCCTAGCTAGTTTTATTTCCATTTTGTCTGTAAGCAAATTTCAGTTCTTTGATATTAATGAAGTGAAGTGTTATTTCCGCTGCATCTTTGTATTAATGGTTATATGTTTATTCTATTGCGTTCCTGCATAAATACGGATTAGTGGTATCAGAGCGGTTTGCTTTTTCTCGATCCTTCTTTGCATGTCCCCAACAAGGTTGGGGTATAAGGAGCTAGGGCTTGATCTGGTGGAACCTTTGCAAGATCAACCTCGCAAACCTCGACGGATGCCCATGGGGGAAGAAAAGAAAGATGAGGGAGTAGGAGATCCTATCAAAATATTGCTCGAGGAGGCCCTCGAAAAACAAAGGAACGTGATGATGGACAAATTTGCTCAGATCCTTCAACGACTACCCACCGGCAGCGCATATGCATCCAGCATCCACTCTGGAGGCGTGAATCCTTTTAAGGTACAAGTAAATTTTGGCATTCCCATATTTGAGGGTCAAATAGACGCAGATGCCATAGATAGATGGTTGAATCTGTTAGAAGGATATTTCTCGGTTCATGACTTTTCAGACCTGGAGAAGATTATTTTTGCACTCCTCAAAGCTACCCCCCATGTTAAGGACTGGTGGGAAACCTGCTGTGAGAACAAGGACCAGACATAACCCTCTCTGTTATCGGTCGTACCAACTTGGAATTCTTTCCGAGACGCCGTCAAGGAACAGTACTATCTTGTGGGGAGCTATGAGGACAAGTACATACAATGGACCACGCTGCAACAACAAAGGGATCAAGATGTGCATGAGCTGACGAATCTGTTCCATACCCTGAGCACAAAGTTGGGTATCAAAGATTCAGAGAAAAATCTGGTGCTAAATTATCGCAGCTATTTTCACAGATACATTCAGGAGGAAATGGAGTTCCTCGACATCTCCTCGCTTGGTACGACATACCGGTATGCTGCCAAGATTGAGCAGAAATTCAAGCAGAAGAAGCGAGACTTTGGATCTATGAATCAAAAGAAAGGGAAAGGTGCTTCCAAACCACAGAACAAAGGACAGAGCCAAGGCATGGCGGCTAAATACAACTCATCGAAGCCACAAGAAAAGAACAGCACCGTAAAGCCAAAGAAGGACATGGGAAAGTGGTGTGAGTTCCAGAAGAGCTCCACTCACAACACAAGTGAGTGTCGGGCCAAGCAGTAGCTAGTGGCCGAGATGAGGGCTTCTGAGTTAGATGCATGCTTTGACTCCGAATCAGAACCTAAAAAGGGGAATGAAAAATGGAAAAAGATTATTGATGCAGATCCCAACGCAATTTTTGCCACTACAAAGATCCAGAAGGAGGAACTGGAAGATCCAGAGGAGAAGGAACATCTCTTCCACTCCCAGATGTGGGTAAAGGGCTCCCCGGTATAGTTCATTGTCAACAATGGGAGCCAAAAGAACCTCATTCCAGCAGATGCCATGAAGCGGTTGGGCTTGCCGACCACATCTCACCCACATCCATACACCATCGGGTGGCTTCACCAAGGACGAGATCTCCACGTCAGCCAACAGTGTTGCCTTCCCTATAGCATCAAGCCCTTCACGGATGAGGTATTATGTGACGTTGATCCTATTGATGTTTCTGATGTATTATTAGGACAACCATACTTGTGGAAGCGTCATGCTGTGTATGATTCTCGACCTCATGCTGTTATTGTTACTTCGGGAAATAAGTTGTACAGGATACCAGAGGTACCACCTCCTGCCGCTATCTCTTTGGTTACTACAAAACAATGCAGTAAGCTCATTTCCCAAACCATGAAATTCGTGTTCCTGATGATCCGCCCCCAGGGCAAGAAGAAGACTGTGGCCACGACCTCCAAACAGGGCTCCTTTGCACGACAACAACAAATGGATAAGGTTGTGGAGGAGTACGAGGACATATTCACCTCACCCACAGGGGTTCCTCTGCATTGTCAGGTCAAGCACCCAATTGATCTGACCCCAGGTGCGCCACTACCTAATGGACCGATCTATCAACGCTCTATTCTGGAGAATGATGAAATCAAGAGGCAGATTCAGGAGCTGTTGCAGAAAGGTCACATCAGACCAAGTTCATCGCCCTGTGGGAGCCCGATTGTGTTGGTACAGAAGAAGGATGGGAACAAACCGATCAATAAGATGAGAGAACAAACCGGAACAAACCGATCAATAAGATGAGAGAACAAACCGGAACAAACCGATCAATAAGATGAGAGAAAGGGAAAACAATTTTCTTATCATCCTTATATCTAGGTTTCAGGTATGGCTCATAATAGCTCAGATCAAGGTTTACCTTTTTAAACCATTTCTCTCCCACATTAGGGATCCCTATAGCAGCTAAAATAACACTAGTGGACATGGTAAAAGTGACCCCACCAAGGGTGACCTTCCCATCTTGAAGATTTGTGATGAACAACCTTGTTAACCCAGGGTGAAACTGAATCTGCTGCACCCTCTCATAAAAAGCAAAGAGACCAACATGATTGAAACAAGACACAGTGAGAGGAGAGGCCATGAGTTCCCTTGTGGTTA
Organism: Pinus albicaulis; assembly: GCA_034641835.2. Lineage (NCBI taxonomy): Eukaryota > Viridiplantae > Streptophyta > Pinopsida > Pinales > Pinaceae > Pinus > Pinus albicaulis. The sequence goes on along the minus strand of CM076572.1, from coordinate 1,423,641,351 downwards.
TTGGTTCATATCTGTTAATTTTCCCTCCTTTGTGATCACTTTTCTTTGGTGATTGTTCCTCACTGATACCTCTGTCCTCCTCTTCAGACATCTTGAGCTTGAAAGCTTTGAAACCCTAAGGATGAGGTAGATGGGGATGGGGAGTGAAATAGGTCTAGAGAATAGGGATATGATGATGTAGGGAATGAGTAGGGTTTATAGTGATGGAGGAAGAAAATGTGAGGTTTATGAGTGCCAAATTTAGGAACAATGGGAACAAAGACTGAATCTAGGGTTTTATAGCCTATCAAACTTCCAAATTTCACAAAGAAAACAAAATCACCATGAAAATCCTTTTGAAGATAAAAAGGGGCTAAAATTCATATGTTACTTACTTTTTAAAGGCATTAGAGAAACTTTGCTGAAGTTTTGGAGGCAATTTGACTGCGTTTCGAGCCTCAGGGACCAAACTGGGCATTAGCGCAACGCCTCCGGTTATTAGCGCAACACCTGTGTAAAATGCAATGAATTTTTAAGGAATTAACGTAGCGTGGCTAGGTATTAGCACAATGCTTGGAAATTAGTGCAACGCCGAAGTGAAAAAATGTAGCGCCAAGAAATTTTTACCGAAACTTCTCAAAAACTCAGATTTTCTCCTTTTCTAAAGACTCTTAATAGCTGAATGGAAATAATGAATTGTTTGAAGTGCTTGATGGGCTTTATAGATTTATCAGATTTGAAATTTAATTTAAATTACCCACTTTTCTAATGTTCATTTTTCCTCTTTGACACTGATACTCTTTTTGCTTTATTACTTTTGGCATTGCAGGCTTGATCAACCTGGATTTTGTCTTTCCTTTCTCACCTAGGTCGAGCATGATTGCACTTTGACAACTTTGGAACTGCATTTATTACATATAATAACATAAAATTACATTTAGAAAAATAGAAATAAATTACATTTTTTATTTTTCTATCAAAATGACATTTTGATATAAAAGTCATTAAACTAAAAATACAACTTTGAAAGTATGATAATTACATTATGATGATCTTATTTATTCCCTCTCATATATGTGTTGACCTCATATGAATGAAGGAATTACCTTGAGAAATGAAAAACCCTAATGACCTAATGGGATTTCTTTTTTGACCTGAACTTTGAATGAGATTTTGACTTTAAAGACTCCCAAGTGAACAGAGAATTTCCACAGGTGTTGTTATTTTCAAAGATGCATGAGAATAAGTCAGGCAATATGATCTTCTGAGGGAGAATGAATCTTATTTGACAAGGACAACCACCAGTGGAAAATTTTTATGTCATGACCTAATGGAATGATGAAAAATTTATTAAGAATGGGACACCTAAGATGCACATGCAAATATGTTTTGATCCTTGGTGGAAGTATGCAAACAATGACACTAACAACACCCAACAAATGAACTTGATGGAGAGGATAATTGATGGAATTAGCTTTAACTCACTTATTGGAGGTTGATGAGAACATTTTTGAAGCTTAGGAATTGATGTTTTTGCAATTTGAATGAGTTTCTAGCTTTTTTTGGTCAAGTGTTCCCTCACAGAAGGAAGTGCACCCTCACAAAAGGAAGTGCGCCCTTGGCTCTATTTTTTGCAAATGTTCGCCCATAAATTCGAAAATTTTCTCTCTTGGAGTGTGCTCAATGATGGTAGGAGACAAATGAGTTTTAATTTTCATGAAGGCTTTAACACTTGAATGAAATCAATCTTTTGATTTAAAACCCACTTTTCTAATGTTTCATTTCACCTTTGAAAACTTTGTTGAATACCTTTTTCACTTTGATTTTCTTCTTTGCAAGTTGATGTGCTGGATTTTGGCACTCTTTACATTTTGAATTTGTTGATATTCAGTTTGGAATATGAGTTTGAGTTGGCAGCTTGGGACAGTACTTATTACATATAATTAGCATAAAATTACAAAAAAAATTAAAAATAATAAATAAATTACATCTTTGTTTTGAATAAAATTACACTTCGATATGAAAATCATACTTTGAAACCATAATTAAAACCTTTAAAAATCATATTTACATGCTGAAAAATCTTCTTCAAATGATAAAGAAGTATTATTCAATCACTCTCACATTTTTTTTGCCCTTATTGAGATGAAATGGAGTATTATTGAACCTTGGAAAATGAAACCTAGTGACTTAAGTGGACCTTGAATGACCAGAATCCATGTTGACTTTAAATGACATAATGAAATAGTGAAATGATATTTTCAAGACTGATTTATACTCAGCAAGACATGAAGGTGGGCCAAAAAATGTGAATTTTTGAGGGAGAGTGAGTTCTTATGAGTAGGGCTACCATCAGTGAGTGAATTTTTTTCATGACCTAGTGGAATGATAAAAAAAAATTTGAGTGGGACCCCTAAAATGAATATGAAAAGTGTGATTTTGAGCATTGATGGTAGAATGAAAGTTCTAACACTAACATCAGCCTTATTGGGGATGGTATCTCCTTGGAGGTGTCAAGAACACCGTAGACCAAGTGCCTAACCATTGGGCTAATATAATAAAAAAAAACTCAAATTGAAATGCATGAATAAATATTGAAAACTCAATGACACAATATGAATTTGAAACTGACTAAAATTGACTGAACAATAACTCAAAAATTAACTTACTTCTCTGAAAACTGAACTTAAAAATGGAAGAAACTCAATGAAGCTCCATGGCCTTCACTTCGAGCTCCAAACTCTAGTTCTTTTCTACTTCACACTTGTAGGAATATAAAAATGATATATACAATGAAGATGATAAAATTTTCACAATTTCAGATAAAAAAAGACAGTGCTTCAGCAGCCTACCATTAACTGGCCCTCCGAATAAATCTTTCCCATCCATTTCTTCGAGGAGAAGGGCATTTTGTCCACGAGAAGTTGTGATCTTAAAAGGCCCTTTCCATAAATTATCGAACTTCCTGTGGTTACCCTTGTATTCATTTTTGGCATCCCAGCAGAGTACTACATCATCGATCTTGAAATCATCTTCCTTGGTTTTTCTGTCATAGATTTTCTTGATCTTATCATGGAGCTTGGAAGTGTTCTCAAACACTTCTTCTCTAGTCTGCTACAGGTGAATCATTTTTTTTATTCGGCGTTGTATGTCATTCTCTTCACTTCCCGCTTCTTGTAAAATTTTCATGATTGGGACAACCAATGAAGAAGGAAAAATCGTGTCCACACCAAAAACTACCTAAAATGGAGACATGCCAATGGATTTCTTGCTGCTTACTTGATCTGCCCACAATGATCCAAATGGAAAATGGCATCCACCCATGGTATTCATTTCCTATGTTATCCATCCACCCATGGAATTTACCCAGGGTATTGTAAATGGCATCAACCCAATGGGTATTCATCCACCCATTGTATTTATTCACCCATGGTATTGTAAATGAAATCTATCCATGATATTCATCCACCCATGGTATGTATCCACACATGGTATTCAACCACACATGGAATTTACCCATGGTATTGTAAGTGGTATCTACCCATGGTATTGACCCATGGTATCTACTCATGGTATTGTAACTAAAAAAAGGCTATAAATAACAAGCCTCACTTTGTAAAAAAAAAGAGAGAACACAAAGAAAATAAAACCACAAAGAAACTTGGTTTATTAAAACAGAGAATAACTTTAGAAGCTACAATGTGGTAGACAATCTGTCCTTTTACAAAGTGAGGCTTGTTATTTATAGCCTTTTTTGAGTTACAATACCATGTGTAGATACCATAGGTGGATATCATGGGTAGATACCACTTACAATACCATGGGTTAATACCATGGGTAGATACCACTTACAATACCATGGGTAAATTCCATGTGTGGATACATATCATGGGTGGATGAATATCATGGATAGATGTCACTTACAATACCATGGGTGAATAAATACAATGGGTGGATGAATACCATGGGTCGATGCCATTTATAATACCCTGGGTAAATTCCATGGGTGGATGGATAACATGGGTAGATTAATACCATGGGTGGATGCCATTTTCCATTTGGATCACACAATGCCTTAATTAGCTTCTTGTGCCAATTCTTCTTATTCTTCTCCAACACATTTTTTATTATGTTGATCAAAGACTTATTGGAGGATTCTTCCAATCTATTACCCTGTGGATAGTATGTTGTAGAATGACCCAAATTAATATTATAAATGTCACAAAATTTTATCATCTTCTTCGATTTGAAGGCTGTGACGTTATCCATGATGATCTTTCTAGGAAAACCAAACTGAGACAAGATATTAGTTTCTAAAAGCTGAATTATAATATAATATTCCAAATTTTTCCTTCAATAAATTAGAATATTAATTTTGTCAATTTTCACTTAGGAGATGAATAATTGGGTGAGAAAGCCCAATCATAATAAAAACATGGACAAATTCCCTTTAGTATGAAAGGGGATCAGCCTTGGAACTAGATTTCACACCCTCATGTGTGAAAGGGGACATTTTGCAAAGAGGTTTGGTTAAGTTTGACCAAGTCAAACAACATTGGGTATGAGGTGGAAAGCAATACATGGAACAACGCAAAGATAGAGGAGTGAATATTCCTTTATGGAGGAAACCCTAATGGATGGGGCCCATGGAGAGAGAGCCTTCACTTACTATATATGGAGAGGAGGAGAGCCATTGTTATTCATGCCTATGATTATTCATTTCATGTCTATTCAGACATTATGCATTCTTTGTTGTTTAGCAAGAATTGCCAGGGAATTCCTATTTAGGATTTCCTTACCTTCTTGAGAGGCCTCTTGAAGGTTGGTTCTTCATTCTCCACATCTCTTGGCTCAAGGTCAAAGCATCCTCCTCCAGGACAGCGTTATTGCTGTAGCAACATAACTCTATGATGTAGTGTGTTGCAGTGGAGACTCCACAACAGCTCTTCCATCTCATCATTTTCAGAAAGACAGTCTTCCCTTTCTTTGGGAGATCAAATTGGAAGCTTGAGAGATTATTTGTAGATCTTGGCACTTGGACATAGTTTTCTATTCCACTCACTGCGCAGTCCCTCTTAGTGACTACGTTATTTTCATGGAGTATCTGCAGTGATGGTTTGCAGATTGATTGTTGGGTGAGATCTCAAGTGCAAGGATCAGCCTTCCACTTTGGAGATCCATTGGAGAAGGTATACTTCAGATTTCTCATCATCTTCAGTCTTCTCTATTGAGTTCCAGATTTGTGTTGCTGCAGCTACCCAACAACTCTAACATTTTTGCCATTTTGCATATTTCAGCCAATCCCTTGGAGGATTGTGTTAGGGTCCCGTGATTTGGCCGATTGGTAAGCCAAATGACGATGTAACATCAAACCAAGCTTTGGAGCCCAAGGACCTAGCCTTCCTGGACTCAGAGAGGGCTCTCTCTATATATGTAAAAGATATCGGTGTGTTTGCTTATGGTGTTCTGATATTAGGCTAGTTATGAAGTGAGTTTTTGATTTTTTGGGGTTTTTTAAGTTCGTGAGGGATAAAACTGATCAAAGATATAAACTGGATAACAAGATGTAGATAAATTGGGCTATGGGGTCAAACAGGTCAAGGAAGCTATGAGGTGATGATGTAAGGCTGCTGTAGGGCCGATTTGATTCACGGTAGAAGGGATCTTTGGGAAAAATGGAGTAAATTGACATCAAGCTTGTGAAAGACAAGGGATTTCAAGTATAACTAGTTGATAGCAGACATAAACATGTTATAGCAAGCCATTAATCATGCTAAATGTAACTATGGGCTAATTAAAACATAGAAATCAAACATTCCAGCCATACATAGAGGTATAAGACCCTCTAACTTCGGGAAATGGCTATTAGACTTTGGGGAAAACACATAAGACAAACTAACAAATCATAAACTACGCCGGAACGCCTAAACATAGTCTCTAAGTCATTGGGCACTTTGACAAACAAGCTTTCATAGTTTTAGGCAAAGGGCTAGATCGGGACTAGGCCTCCTTGGTTCAACAAGATGATCAACAAATCAGTCAACGAGAAAGTTTTAAGGATAGAACTATGGACAACTTATAGGTAGGCAGGGCACACCATACATCCAACTCAACATGCATAGAACTTGTAAATAAAACTAGCAAACATTATCCATAAGTTACTAAAGAGCAGTTAAGAATTCTTTAGCATAACTAAGGAAGAAGAAAACATCAAGCTATGAAGATTCAGGAATTTTGAGGTGCCTCCATGGGCATATCTCAAAACTAATCTCTATTGATCTATAGCAGCAAGAAGCATGTATCATGAATGAAAACTAGAAGACAACAACAAAGCAAGAAAAACTATACCATTCTACCATGTCATGGAATCCATCAACAATCCTTCATCCTTCCTCAAAAGCATCCAAGAGGCAGTCCAAAAATCATAACACAAGTGTATTCTTCAAAGCTCATATGACCAATGTATTAATTCTTCTCTCAAGTTCAGCCTATGATTTACAATGAAACCCATGGAATAAATAGGCTTGAGGGAGGAAAACCTCATGGAGCAACTAGCTATCCCATTGGCCAAGTCAAAATATCTAAACTTGTCCTTGAGGCTTTGCAAAGCCCAAGGCACAAATTATCCCATAAAATATCTAAAAAACTGCTAAAAACGGAAATTATATTGACTTTACATCATTTCCCAAGTATAAAAATAGCTTAACGCACATTTGGGAAAAGCAGATTTTTGAGGTTCAAAAATTATAAAAATACTTCATATTTATGCCTGAAAACGGTCCCCTGACTTGCTGGAGGCAACTAGCAGCCTTCCTGATGTAGAAATGAGGCTTATGATGGCTCGTTGGAAATCTCTCTGTGTCTACTTTCCGGCACAACTGAAACCATCTCAATCTGAGGCCTAGAAGTCATCCAAAACTGTACCTGTGTGTAAAAAACCAGGAAATAGCAAACTGCTGATATGGCGGGCAGAATGTGCAAAAAGAGGGCATTTTTCGCCAATTTGAGGGGGCGAATGATCTCTGAATGCCCTGAAAATATCTGGGGACCTGCTCATAGAATTATGGCATCCACTGGCATCATCCTTCTCCCTTTACAAATCCTCAAACTGAAATGGCGCAATTATGAGTTTTCGACAAAAAACCCAAAAAATGCCAAAAAACAAAAAGTTGTCGAAAAGGGCTCAAATTTGGCATATATGACCCTCAGGGGTCCATAGCAACATGCTCCGAAGCTGATGCCAAAATATCAAGGGCTGATATTCTTTTTCCCTCTTTTCGTGCTGGGCGCTTCCCCTTTGCCTTCTTCAATTTCTCTTGGGCTGCTTTTAATTTTCGCCTGGCAAACTGATTTAGTTTCTGAAAGTGATGAGTCCTCTTTCTTTGTAGCTCAAGATCTCTGTTGGCCCTCTCAAGCTTCATTTCCAAGTGTGTGTTAGCTCTTTCAAGCCATGCCTCTTTGTTTTCTTCAATTTCCTGCTCAAAGAGTACAGTGAGAGGAAAGGCTTGGAGATGGGCTTTCTCTTCTGCTCTCTGCTTTTCCAAGGCTCTTTTCAGCCCGATGGTCTTAGGCCTCTTCCGCCTAGGCTGGTCTTCCTCTTCCTCCTCATCAAACTCACCAATGAGTTCTTCTATCCTTGCTTGCGCCTTAGCTGCCTCCTTTTTATATTTGATCGCCCGTGCTTCATGGACAGCTGCATGAACTTTCATCTGTTTGTTTTCAACCTCCAAGAAGTGGTTGAAATTCCTTGCCCTTTGAAGAGCCTCCTCTAAAGCCTCAATTTGTCCCTCCTTATGGATTAGGAGATTCTCAAGGAGGCGGGCCTCATTATCACTGTCATCGCTTTGGATAGGGATGACAACTATTTCACCTCTATGCTTTGTACTTTCTCCAACTTTGCTTTTACCTTTGAAAGCCAATCTGGCGCTTTTCCTCCTTGGCATGATAGAAGATGTCCTTTTGGGTGATTTCCTCTTGCTGGGAACAACCTTTGTCTCTGTTAGGGTGGCAGCTTTAGCCCCTCTTTTCCTTGCTGTGCTGAGTTTTGTTATTTTGGGAGGAGGAGAAACAACTGATTTACCTTTGACATTCTTTTGAATTGGCTGCTCTTCTTGAGGCTGCTGGATGTTTTCCTGCTGCTGTTCACTTGGCTGCCCCTGTTCGCCAACACTAGCTTGTTGTTCTTCATCAATGTCTTGTCCAATTTGTGGCTCAAAAGGTGTCTCAACTTCCTGCCCAACTTGCTGTTCTTCCTCTGGCATCTGCTGCTGCTCATCTTGGACCTGCTGTCCTTCATCTTCCATTTGCTGCTGCTCATCATCATATAACTGCTGCTGTCCCTCATCTCTAATCTGCTACTGCTCATAAGTTTGTACCTGCTGCAGTCTACTACCCTCTCCTTCCTCCTGTTGACTTGGCTGTCCAGTAGTCATTCTGAGCCTCCTAGGAGTAGGCCTACTAGACAAAGGCACTGGGTGATGGATAGGCTGAGTGGGAGACACATGAACAGGAGGAACAGTAGAGAAGTCCGGATGGCTGATGAATAGATCCCATGGAACCTCTTTCTTCTCTAGCTGGTATAGGAAGATAATCTTGATCAAAGAATGATGAAAAAGAGAAGGGATTTGCTGAGGTGGGGCCTTCTTTTGGACAGTAGATGCCATATTCTCTATGCTTTTGAACAAAAAGTAAGGGAGGTTCAGTTGCCTGCTTCTGGTAAAATGCATCAATAAACGGACATGGTAGGCATAAATTTGATTAAACCTCCCTTCACAAGTGAAATATTTCATTATGGCTTTCATAAGCGGAGCATAGCTGTCAAGAAGATATGAAAAAGGGAAGATAGCAGTGACAACCTCTCTATGTTCAGGCTTGATGAAAGGTTTGTAATCCTCCAAGTCAAGATGAGCTTGTTTAAACCATTTTTTGCCATGATACGGGATCTTGGTGGCCTTGGACACATACCTTGGAGAAATTTTGAAATCAAGATCCGCCACTTGGAAGTGTTTTTCTTTGAATCTCAGGGCGCACAAGTGTGTTAATGGTGAAAAACTCTTGACTTCTTCTATCTTCTGGCAGAAATCAAGGCAGCCTACTTCATGGAAGTTAAAAAGTACAGATGGATGAGCATTAATCTCTTCTGTAGAGATGGGCTCATATCTTTTATGTGGACCGCTCCTGCTGTTTTGCCTTGGAGGCATTTTGACCTGAATATGCTTTGGAAGAGGTAAACTGCCTTCACTGTGTGTAAAATGCCCTGCTGGAGTCAAACTGTGTCAATATGCTGCTTAGATAGATAAACAATGTGATTTGGATGGTTTGCAACAATGTTTCTTTGAATATACAACCTCTGCTCTCCTTAAAACCAGCCTTCTACCTTTGAATGTACCTCAGCCAGGCAAAAATTTCAATAGGGTACCATATAGTAAAGATGAGACAGACTGCTGTGTAGATTTCCTGTATACAGTGTTAAGAAAACATTCTTCTTGTGAGTTTGTTAGAGGCCAATCAACACACTTGTATTTGTGTCTCCAAGACAAAACTCAATCATTAAAAACCTGCCCTTCAGAAAGTGTCCTGTTCACCCTTAGAAAATCTCTGTCAACAGATTTCTCTAGAAGAGACCATACAGTGAAAGAAAAAGGAGACCTATGTTAGGTGAATTATCAGTGCACAGTGTTTAGGAATAATTACCCTTTACTTGTGAATTTAAGAGATCAACCACCACATCTATATCTCTGTCTCCAAGGTAAAAATCAACCATCAACAGCCTGCTCTTCAGAAAGTAACCTTCCACCCTGAGAATATCTCAGTCAACAAGTTCTCAGTAGGAAATAATACAGTGAAAAAATAAGGGCAGACTTGTATTGAGGCAGGATGTGTACAATGTCAAAGATTCCCTGCTTGGTGATCTTTGAAAGTTAATCAACACATCTTGTATCTTGGATGAACATTGTATTTTCCAATTATCCCAAACCTGTCTTGTCTAAGTGTGCCAACAGTCAACCAACTTGCATGTGTGAAAACAACTCTTTATGCAATTAAACAGTCACTGGCATAATGCTGAGCCAAGATGAAAGATATTTTCACAGGCTACAAAGCTTTTGGGCAGAAGCTTATGTGAGTTTTCTTTTTCAAAACAGTCAAGGGCCCCTTATACATGTAACCCTAGCCTTTGTGGAAAAAATCCTTTGTTTCAACCTGACATCTGTTTATCAAACAAGCATGAACACCTAAAGTCAATCAAGCAGCTACACCATGAAAATTGTCTTTGTATGAGGAGCAGGAGCAGCCTTACCCTGTGGTCTTTCAACTTATAAACAACCCTTTGTCAAAAACCCCTTTTTTTGAGTGCAATTCACTGTTTTAACAATATGGCAATGTTTTGAGGACAGTGTGAAAGGTTTCTATTTAGAACTAAACCCTGTCTCTTTATAACAAACATCTCCTTTAATCAAAACACAGTTCTTAATAGGAAAAACCTCTGCCCTTCGATGTTTTGAAGACTAAACAAGCTACTCTTAGTCTCAAAACCAACCTTTTCCTGTAGGTGCCCTAAATACCATACATAACATCTTATCACAGTTTTATATTTCGAAATATCACATAGCCTAATAACAGATATGGTGAGGTAGAAGAAACAAGGTCAAGCCATTCTCTTGATTTTGACCCTCACTTTGCTGGACATCTTCTTAACATATATGTTGATATAAACTAGGTCAATCTCGACAGTTTGTCTCACACCATAGCTAAACAAACAGGTTTTTTAAAACTTTATGTCACTTAGCAATTGGTTTCAAGAAGTGAGAATGCATATGAGAATACCTTGAGAAATAATGGAGGGGCTCACTAACGAGTTTAGTCCGGATCCGAGGCGTTGAATGGCTTAAAAAGGTCAAAGAAGGTGAGCGACGTGTTGATGCCTTGGAGTGCCGCGCCAAAAAAGTTGTCGGGTCGAGCAGTCGGGCGCCGTGTACAGGCGCGTCGCTCATTTGTACAGGCGCGTCGCGCCAACACTGACCGCCCGTTTAAAACTGTTTCCAGGCGCGTTGCACGGGTTTCCAGGCCCGTCGCGCGATCGATCAACCCTGAAACTGCGTGCAGAATGCTAAAGATTGTTCCGGGCTTCTTTGTTGTGGTGCTGAGAATATGGAGGAAACTTTACTTGTGATTTTGAAAGTGCACATTCCCTCTCGACTTTGCCCTTATGTCGTTTCAAAATCTGCAACGGTCACTTCTGCTTTTTAAATGTAAAATGAAAATGTTTGGTTGGCTTTTGTAAGGCGTTTAAAACCCTTTTGATCCTTTTATCAACAACCTTGGTGTATTTTCAAAACTGAATTCATAATCCGTGCATGCATTTGAAGATTTTCAATGCTTTTGGACCGTCTAATCATGGACCAACCCCTTCATGAAAACAAATATAGCTTAAAGCCAGAACTCTGTTTTATGCATAGGTGGTAGAAAAGTGACTTCCAGTTTTGTTCTTTGGGTGACATTTGACACCGAACTTCTCACTTTGAAAAGAATAATTCCACAACCTCCACATCATATTCGCCACTGTTTTAAAGATGCTGGTAATATTTATGATGTAAAACAACCCCTCTTTAACACTGTCAAGAGAATGCTTGAATACTGGTTTGTTTCTGAAGGACAGGGCCTATTTTGTCAACTTGTTTTGACAGTCCCAGTTTTTAACAGCTTCCTCAACCTTTTCTCTGATGCAGGTGTCAAACTGTAGCTGAATTATTTTCATGCTTGCCAAATTCTTCAAAACCAGATGATGACTTGTGATAAAATGTCCTGACTGTTCCTTGCTTTGAAGAAATGCCTCCTCTTTTTAAGCTCGGTTTGACAGAATCCTGTAGATGTCTTTTAATTGGATTTGTAATAGTGAAGTGCTTCATGTGTTTTGAGTGCTGCTCCAGAGCTACTGAAACATATTTCCAGAACCTCTGTCTTAATCTGCTGAAGGTTATTTGATGAGCAGGTTTTGACAAAAACTTCTTCTTATACACGGTGTCAGTCTCTGCTTCCAGGTGATCCATGAGTTCCTTTTTGGATTGTAAGTGCCATATTTTGCTTGCATCCCTTCAAACTAGATTTCTCTGTTTATTTAAGAGGAGTTCCCTTTAAACTTCTTGGCATGTGACAGTAAGGTAACTGTGTGGCTTTTTCCCCTAAGGAAACTGCCCTTTTTGTATCAATGGCCTGTACAGTCAATATTGTCTCTTGTCCACTATAGGTATAGTTTGACAGACATTTTCCTATGGATAGTGCATTTTGAAATATAAACACCCTCTTTCACCTGTGTACAGTCTTCTATTTACTTCCTTTGTATCCTTCCACTGCACCTTTTTACCAAATCAGTTTTCAATAATATGCAATGCTTTGGCCATCTGCTCATAAATGGAGGAGGCCCTTCACTGAGCAAGTATCTGAAGATTATTTGATAAGGCTGCATGACAAGGGTTTGCTTGGATTTATGATGTTAAGCAACCAAATTGAAAAACATCAATACTGGCACCTCTGCTGGCAATCACCACTGTGCTTCAGAAAAAAAAACCCTAGTCAAAGTGTAACTGTCCTACTGTACTGCTTTGAGGGGAACTGAGATGTCATTATTTGCTTTAGTCATCTTATGACAAATTGTTTGAAAGATAGTCTCTGTGACTATGGAGGTCAGCAATTTTTGAAAACAACCAACTTTTCCTCTGCCTGTGTGATGACAGGATCTGTCAGCATCTCTTCAATTTGGTTTTTGTGGGGAAAACATGCTTCCTATGATTAGAATTGTTTTTACTCATGATATGCCTTTCTAAAGTTTAACAATTCATATGATTTGAAACTTCAAATGACCTATATCAGACCAAACCCTGTTTTCCTTTGAACTTGCATATTTCAGACTCTATCCCTGTTATGATCATCACTCACATTCATAAAACCTGGAGATATTGTTTCACTGTTCTGTAAAAGGAAAACCTGGACTTTTGCAATATTTAAAGTCAATATTGGCCAGCACCCTCTGCTTGTAGATGAAGGAGGCGCACTAACCCTCTGCTTGTAAATGAAGGAGGTTCTGGCCCATGACAATTTACCAGTTTGCTGAGACAGTGGGGTCCTTTTCTTACTGTGATTTTCATGCTGGAAGGAGAATGCAAGGTTTTGATGAGTGGCTCTCTGTTTTGCAGACATATCTCAGGCTCATGTTACATTTAGAAGCAGCTGTTCTTCTAACTGTAGATTCAAGCATTTTCTCCCGAGATAAAATTATATTTCCTGCCTTTGTAGAAACCATAAAACACTGTGAAACACCTAATAGTCAGCTTGAGATTGGGGTTTATGAAGTGCTGAGATCTAGGGGGTGTGAGTGGCGCGACTTAGAGCTGTTTGTCAATTTCATTTGCAAAGTGGGAGGTCATTCATGGTAGGTCTGTAGCAGATGGAGGCTTTTTGGCTTTTTGATGATTGCCAAGGGTAAAATGCCTTAAAGCGCCACTTCCTAACATAGGGGATACTTTTGAAATAGATTTGGATTTGCCTTTTAAAGATGATGGGCAGACCAGGAGGGCTGAAGCTAGATAGGATAGGGATAATGAGGTTTTGATTTTGACATGGGTGGACTGAAAAGTAGAAAGGCGAAAAAAGTTTTAGGAGGGTTTTCTAGATGACATATTGACATAAGGAAATCAGTTTCTAGAAAACTCAGCTGTAGATATAGTCATCACTAACATGTAGAAAATACTGATGGCTAACAGATTGATATATTATTGTTTCTAAGGGTTAGAGCTTTGCTCCCCTATTGTATTTGAGCCATATCTTGCCATATCTTTTAGTTATTATGTAATATGGAGCAGTACCTTTTATAAACTACGTCCTCATAGCCTGGGTTTATGAAGAAATAGCAGTGTTCTTCTATTTTCATGTACATGTCTTATTGAGGCTTGCATTGCCTTTCTTGAGTGGATGTTTCCTCACTAACTTGTACTATCTTTTCTGCTATAACACTATTCATTGGCTATTCATATCTTCTTGTCTCATAGCTCATAAAATAGCGCCGTTGATCTGTTGTATGTTCATACATTTGTTGCAGTCCCTCATCGGGTACTTTTTGAGGACATCTAGCAGTGGGAGATTTGTTTAACCACTCTATAAGGATATTTTTGGTCCCAACTCTTGGATTTCAGTCTTATATGTATTGATCTAAGGGATCCAAGTCTTCACATCAAATCCTGCTGCCTCCATTTCTGGAAAATTCATTTTCCGGCCATGGATTGCTAGTAATTCCTCATTGGGAATATTACAGTGGTATCAAAGAAACTTTCTTGGCTCAGCTTGTGAGTCTAAGCCCAAGAAGATCAAAAAGTTGAAGAAGATGAGTTTACTCTCATCTATTTTCAGATCTAGAGGAGACCTCTCCAAGGAGGTCAAGAAGATTGAAGAAATAGAAGAGGAAGGACCATCCACTTCCTATTCTCATCAAGTAGAAGACATTGAGCATGGAAGACACTTGGATTATTAGATTCTAAGTGATTACCTTGTTGAGTACAGATATCAACCTAGAGCCTTCAAGGAGACTCTATATTTTCCTCATTTCATTCAGCTAAAGGAAGAGAAGAGACCCTGTAGTAGAAAAGGAATCAGAGGCAATGGATTTATGTTGTCTACCTTTGATGGGTTATCTACAGCAAGAACCTGGGTAAGAGAGTTGGAGGCCTTTTTCTTACTACATCCTGTAGTAGAGAAATAATTTGTTTAAATCTCAGCGCTGCACTTGTAGGGTGAAGCCTATGATTGGTGGAGCAGCCACTTGAGCCATGCAAGGGAGAAAACTTTTGCAAAATTTATCCAAGGGTTGATAAAAACCTTTGATGGTGAAAGGGCAAAGGAAGGAAAGATAACACCACCACTTGAGGATATTTGTGATAATGCTATCACACTCATGGAGGAGTAGCCACATGCATCAACAGTTGGGGCAGCCAACACTTTGGAGGAAGGAACTCTTGCAGCCCTACAAGAATTTCCCATAGATCATCAAGGTATGAAAATATTTCCACATTCTTTTGTTGTAGCAAATTCATTTGAACAATGTGGAAATTTTCTTTTGAATGACCAAGGGTCAAATCCCATTGCTACAATAGAGTAGCTTGGTTGCACTATGTTGTGCAACATGAAAACTTTCAAGGAGTAAATAAACCATCATCTTCATGAGCCTTTGTTGGATTGTATATCACATTGGAGGTTAGGGTTTGAAGCCTTGAAGGATAATAGTAGACATCTTGAAGTGAGAAATTATTTCTCCTTTCAAGATGACACTTTCTCGATGAGCTCATCTCAGCTCAAAGAGGAACTTCTACTTTTAGATCCAATACCTCATTGGTTTTGTAAGACTATTGATGAGAGGGAGGTCAGAAGGAGAGATCTCATCAGAGGTGCACTTCAACACACCATGGAGTGCAAAGAATTTCTTCCTTTCTCATAAGAGCAGATAGAAGATGGAGGACATCTTAGGATGGATAACATCTCTCATGCTTGTGTTGGACATTCCTTGAGCCATACACATCATTATGGGAGGTTATTTCCTACCACCTATTTGGGTCTTAATAGGGTCTCATTGATCCTTGAGAAGCTTGCATTTAAAAATCCCATGAAGTGCAAAAATAGGGATTTGATTTGGGAGGATGGTAGCCCTCGTGGGAGAAGTACCAAGATGAAGAGGAGGAGAAAGCATCCACAAGTGATTGAGTGGATGTGGTTGATGAGCAAGGAGCTGGGAGGATACTTGCAAATATATGATACTAGGTAGCAGGAGGCTTGGCTGCGCTGGTTACTCTTGAAAGAGTTTGGCCATCACTTGGCTAACACTTCCTAAGAGTAGGAGGATTGAAAAGAAATGGCAGGATACTTGCAACGTTGAGTAGCATAGAGTGTGGATGCATGGTGTTTATGTGATACACATATCATTCATTGTATCTTCATCACATGAGTTGTATGATGAAAGTATGGGGAGGCAGCAAAATGTTTTGTTGCTTTGCTTCTTTTTGGGAGAGCAAGAGCAGATTTGCTCTCACACTCTGCATGATGTTGCAGGAGGAGGAGATGGCATTATCTCCTTGGTCTTGGATGATGATTGGGAAACACTTCCATCTTGGGGAGTATTCCATACTTTTTGTATCATTATTAGAGGAGTCTCTGACAAGGAGCATGTCAAAGAACAAAGCTTGGTATTTATAGGAGCTTATTTGCGTGAGCTCACAGTGCTGTCACTTTGGAGCAGAGAATTATGGATGGAGTGTCCATAGGATCAATTCACATTATATGCACTTGGAGAACAAGGAAGAGATGATGATGATAGAGTAGTGGATAGAGGCATCTATCACTATGACATATTCTTCTTGACTTGGATTTCCAAGCATGAGGAGGATTATTTTCTTGCAGCACATGGTTCATTCTTCTTCATAGCATGCCACAACACTATGAAGGACTCACTCATGAATCCATGTACCATATTACTTCCAGCATATGGTAAGGATTTTGTTTATACATTCATTGACTTGCACACTCTTACCATTCTTATGCAGTGCATTGCTTCACAAGAGGGCAAGCTTGTCACATTGCTCCATGATCATAATTGGGCCAATCTATATGATGGAGGAAGCCATCTTATGTGACCTTGGGAAAATGTTTTATCATCACATGTATGATTAGTTGTTGCACTCAAACATGTACCATATGAAGACATGCATGATTCACCATGTAAAAATAAACATTTTTCCTTGTACTTTTCTCAAGCAGCAGCTTGTAAAACTGTGTTGTACACACTTAGGAGACTATTGGTATCTTCAAGCATCACATGAAGCCATCAGTATTTCCTTCATTTTGTTGCTGATCATGACTTCAATTTCTAATATAGATCAGATTTGTATGAGAAGCATGATTATGAGAAAGACACATGAGTTGGATGTGTCCTTGAGGGGAGGAAGTTCCCACATTTTCTGCACTACATGTTCTAAAGGGAGAATGGGAGGAGATATGGCCACCATAGCTACATATGTGTTATCTTTTGAGGTGAGCCATGGAATTGATAGACATACATTTTACATCCATGGGCAAGTGCTTGATCTTGTATTGTTGTTACATTCAACCATTTACTGTTCATTAGTAGATGTGATGATTCTTGTATGTTACTTGTCAATGCTACTTTCTGATGTTGCAGTTGATGAGACTGAGTTGTATCCTTCTGAGCTATTGTTTTTATCATGCATTATCATGTAAAAATTGCAGCAAAATTCTCATTGGGATACTCTATGATGATCTTGTCATATTCATCAGGGATGAATAATTTTGGGCCAACTTGTTCTTCAATGTTGGAGGAATTCTTTGGAGGATTTTTCCTCACTTTGCCATTTGAGGGAAATACTTTTGAAGCCTAGGATCAGAAAATTCTCTACACTCATCATGAGTGGGGAGAAGGACAGCTTGGGGTAGGCTATGAAGATTACCATGTTTATATTTTCAGCCCACCTGCATTTCTGGAGCTTAAGGTGGAAGCAGATTTTCAGGAGTTGCTCTGTTGGGAGGTGACTCATTTTGTTTGGATGATTTCTTGGGGATGGAGGATCCACATGGTGGAGATTTTCCTCATCACATTTCAGACTCCATGCCTTGAGTGGATACTTTCCAGTTCTATCCTTGCAGTTGCTTGAGGACAAGCAACATTTGGGAGGGGAGGACTATAATATTCCAAATTTTTCCTTCAATAAATTGGAATATTAATTTTGTCAATTTTCACTTAGGAGATGAATAATTGGTTGACAAGGCCCATTCATAATGAAAACATGGAAAAAATCCCTCTACAATGAAAGGGGGTCAGCCTTGGAACTAAATTTCACACCCTCATGTGTGAAAGGGGACATTTTGCAAAGAGGCTTGGTTAAGTTTGACCAAGTCAAACAACGTTGGGTATGAGGTGGAAAGCACTACGTGGGACATCGCAGAGATAGAGGAGGCAATATTCCTTTATGGAGGAAACCCTAATGGATGGGGCCCATGGAGAGAGAGCCTTCACTTACTATATATGGAGAGGAGGAGAGCCATTGTTATTCATGCCTATGATTATTCATTTCATGTCTATTCAAACATTATGCATTCCTTGCTGTTTAGCAAGAATTTATGGGGAATTCTTGTTTAGGATTTCCTTACCTTCTTGAGAGGCCTCTTGAAGGTTGGTTCTTCATTCTCCACATCTCTTGGCTCAAGGCCAAAGCATCCTCCTCCAGGACAACATTATTGTTGTAGCAGCATAACTCTGTGTTGTAGGGTGTTGCAGTGGAGACTCCACAACACCTCTTCCATCTCATCATTTTCAGGGAGAGAGTCTTCCCTTTCTTTGGGAGATTAGATTGGAAGCTTGAGAGCTTATTTATAGATCTTGGCGTAGTCCCTCTTAGTGACTGCGTTATATTCATGGAGTATCTACAGTGAGGGTTTGCAGATTGACTGGAGGGTGAGATCTCAAGTGTAAGGATCAGCCTTCCACTTTGGAGATCCATTGGAGAAGGTTTACTTCAGATTTCTCATCATCTTCGCCTTCTCTATTGAGTTCTAGATTTGTGTTGCTGCAGCTACCCAACAACTCCGACATTTTTTCCATTTTTCATATTTCAGCCAATCCCTTGGAGGATTGATGTATTATTGTTTCTAAGGGTTAGAGCTTTGCTCCCATATTTTATTTGAGCCATATCTTTCAGTTATTATGTAATATGAAGCACCTTTTATAAATTGTGTCCTCATAACCAGGGTTTATGAAGAAATAGCAGTGTTATTCTATTTTCATGTACATGTCTTGTTGAGGCTTGCATTGCCTTTCTTGAGTGGATGTTTTCTCAAGAACTTGTACTATCTTTGCTGCTATAATATTATTCATTGGATATTTATATCTTCTTGTCTCACAGCTCATAAAATAACGTTGTTGATCTGTTGTATGTTCATACATTTGTTGCAGTCCCTCATCGGGCACTTTCCGAGGACCACTCTAGAAGGATTTGTTTGGTCCCAACTCTTGGATTTCAGTCTTAGATGTATTGATCTAAGGGATCCAGGTCTTGGCATCAAATCCTACTGCCTCCATTTTTGGAAAATTCATTTTCCAGCCATGGATTGCTAGTAATTCCTCATTGGGAATATTATATATAAAAGAGTGTGTAACTTGCCTAGTTGGGATCGCTTCAATCAACTTTGTAAAGTAGTCTGTGGAGGTAAGTATCCATCTGTATTGAGTAGATGAGGGTGGATGTATCTCACCAATGAAATATAAGCCCCACTTCTGGAAAGGAGCTTGAATTGAATGGGTTGTAATGGTAAAGGAAGAAGCTTATGTTTACCTTGGAAGAGTTGGCATTCATGGTAGCTCATGACCATCTTGTACAAATCTACAAACAATGTCAACCAATAGTAACCCGCTCTTAGTACGTTGTTGGTTGTGGTCTTCCAGTATAAGTGACCTCCACAATCTCCTTTGTGGAAATCCTTCATCACTTCTTTGGACTCATCATCAACCAAGCAATTGAGTAACACACCTCTAGGATCCTTCTAGTAGAGTGCATTGTCTAGTATGCAAAATTTTGAAGCCTTAAGCTTCAAGGAACTGCCTTTACTCTTTGACATGCCCGGAGGAGGGTTCAAATGTTGCAAAAAATAAATGATATAAGCATATCGTGGAGATGTTGAAAAGAGATATGATACATGAATGAGACTCACACCTTCTTCCTCATTGGACAGTGCTGATATAAGATTGATGTATAGTTCATGGAGGTTTGACTCAGCCATGAGCTTGGCTAAGCCTTACCCTTTGATCAGCTTGGCGGGCTTGATCTCAAGGTCTAGGTCATGGGATTCATGGTCATTTTGGGACCAACATCTATGATGGAGAGAGCCATTTCTTGTATGGCTTTGGGCAAGTGTTGTATTGTTTCATGTATTTTGAGTTGATATCCAGTGTCATTTACTATTCACTACTAAGTTTGATGACATGTACAACTAGCAACTTGTTGGGAGACAACTTTCCACATCATGTTATGAAACTGCAGTTGGCAAAATTGCGTTGTGACTACTTGAGAAAATGTTGGTACTTTCCAGCACTATGTAAAACCTTTAGTACTTCTCTCATTTGGATTCCATATGTTGATAATGTCATATTCAGTTTATATGGGATGATTTGGGCAAGAAAGAAAGAGTGGGTCTTTGAGGATCCTATTGCATTTTTGCTCCATGAAGGCAACATTATTGTAGCCCATATTCAACAACATATCTAAAGTTATCATAAGTGGAGAGAGAGACAGTGTGGGATGGACACTTTGATCCATCATATTCAGCTATGCAGCCCACCTTCTTTGCAGGAGCCTAAGGTGGAAGGGATGTTTCAAGAGTTACCATGTTGGAGGGTGACTCACTTTTTGTGGATGATAGCTTGGGGATGGAGGCTTCACATGGGGATGATGGTTCCCAATATATTTCAGATTCCATGCATCAAGAAGGCCTCTAGACCACATATAGTTGTTTCCAAGTTTATCCCACTTTTTCATGATGAGGGCCATTTTGATTTTTCACCAAAGGCTTACTTATACACATGGGAGGAACAACTTGAGGACATATTGTTAAGAAAGCATCTTGTTCTTTGGAGGAACCAATCATACGAATATGCTATAGGAAAAAGAGAAGGGGCTCTTCTGTTCCATCCTTGCAGTTGCTTTAGGACAAGAAAATTTTGGCAGGGGAGGACTATAATATTCCTAAATTAGCACCAGCTAATTGGAATATTAATTTTTCTCTTAACACATAGTTAGATGAATAAATGGGTAGGGAGGCCCATAAATCTTTTTAGCAGCAATAAAATCCCTCTTAATGGGAAAAGGGATCATATTCATAGCTGGCTAAAACACCTTCATGTGTGAACAAAGGCTAATGCATGTGGACAAGGTTAATTTTGACCAAGTCAAAAAGCTAGTATGGAGGAAGTGGAACATTAATGGAGATAACCTAGTGGAAATATGGATCAGTCTAGATAGTTAGAATAAATCCACCTTGATTATGGAAGGAGGCATTACATGGAGAATAAGTCAAGGTTGACCAAATCCAACAACACTGTTCTGGAGGAGTGGCATTGATGATGGGACAACGCAGTTTTGGAGGGAGATTAACTGCATGAAGATGGAAACCCTAATGAGTGGGACCCAAGGTGAGAAGGCTCACATTGTTTATAAGGAAGAGGATGGCAACCATATGGGGTTAGATTATGATTATGATTTTCTAAATATATGTTCTGTTTAGACATATAATTTTCTCTTTCTATTTAGCTGAGATATAATGTTGTTTAGCACAGGGTGTTCCTGATCGGGAATCTCACCTCTTCCATTGAGTAGATATTGGAGGAGTATTGCACCATATTGTCCACTATCTGGCTTAAAGCCAAGCTTCACCTTTCTTTGACAATGAAAATCCTTTTGAGGGTTTGTCTATTTCAGTAAGCTGCAGTAAGTGGAGACTAGATCTTTAGATCTAGGCCATTTCAGTGCTCATTTTCAGTGGAGAAGGTTTCTACTCCATTGGGAGGAAAATATTGTAGGCATTAAGCCTCATTTCTAGATATTGGCATTAGGCCAACTATATTTTGATCCCTGCAATGCAAAAGAGATCCAGATTTGTGTAATTTCTGAAGGAGCAGCTGCAGGGTGGTTCAGCACACCATTGGCAAGGTGATTTTCTAGGTGTTGGGGATCTTCCCTTCACTTTGGAGATCTATTGGAAGAGGTCATATTATTGTTCATATCAGATCAGATCCACCTTTCACATCTGAATATTTTAGTATATCTGCAACCTTAAATCTTAGATCTACAATTCGTACGTGGTGTTTTGCTGAAAACCCCAAGGGGGTTCTATAGAGGAGCTTGTGTAGTGCATGGATATGATATAGATCTAAATTTTTATGCACATAGCAGCTATAGATCTGATGTACAACCTACTTCTATTGCAGGAGAAATAAAATAACACTGTCAGGGTTTTCCAACTTTAATTCATGGTTGTAGCTCCTCTTTTTGCATTATTTTTGGACTATTATGGCTTGGGAGGCTTTTTTAACTAAGATACCATGATTTGTTTCAGATCTCCTTTTGTATTTGTATGATATAATGTATAAATGAATGGATCCATGGGATGCATTTAACTTTTGTTGCATATATTTCTGAAAAATGTGTTTTTAGTGCTTTGGATTGTTGTGTTCCCCATTTGGGAATATTACAAATTACTTGCAATAGTGGCTAATGAAGCAGCAATAAAAATTTTCATCCTTGGCACAATTGTAAGTGTATATTCTGGAAAATTTCTCAAAATATCAAGTACTACATTCCTATATTGTCTCATCCTTCATGCAATCGAATGCTAATGTGTAGGAACACAATCTAAAATTCTTAGGGACTTTACCTTGATGATGAAATGGGCTACAGATTCATAAACCAATGCTAGCCCCATCTTTTACAACGACACCATCAAATTCCATGGTCCAAAGACTATTTTCATCCTCAAGGTGCTGAAACTATTGTCTTTGTTTTGACACAATTTTCTTGTCTGTTTCTTTATGTTGTTCTAAACTTTCATCTTCCTTCTCTGATGGTTGTTCGAATGTAGTAGGGATATTCTCTTTTTCTTTTTCTAACACTGTTCGAATGCAATCTGAAATCTCATGAACATATTCAATTTCTACTAATTGACAATCTACATCATTTTGTTAGAAAATTAAATATTACAGAGCAATGCAACATATAAAATATGTGGAAAACACAAGCACACAAAACACATAAAACCAGAGAGACACAGATATATGTGGTTCACCCAGTTTGGGCTACGTCCACCCTGAACAACCAATCCTTCCTTTCTATTATCCAACAAAAAATGAAGAGACACAACCTACAGAAGATCCACTGTAATATCCTCTGTTCTCTTTCACAGTCTCCCTATCTGTTTCTCGCTCTGAGAATACACACACAAATACACAGTCGTAATACAATACCCTCATAAAAGCGAGGGGTTGCCTTCTAGGGAAAAAAACCCTAAAATAAACATAACTTCTATTGTCAGAACATCTGCCTAATGAATGGCCCAGATTGACTAGAAATTACTATACTTTTACAAGGAAATTTTACATATGTTTTTAGCTTCGGGGGTGCTGCCCCTGAAACCCCCCACCAGGGGGGGGCTCCGAAAAGCGCAGCCACCCCGCTGGACCCCCCAAGCAGCATAAAAATTATGGGCATCATTTCCGTCCCATTAAGGTATAGGGGTCCAACACTATGATACAAAATAAACAAGATAATCAGGCTCCATACCCAACAGGATGCAACTTGTCAACACTGGCTACTAAGTCCAGTGCATCATGCAATATCCTGGCTAGAAACATAGTGTCTCCCCTCTTGGCCATCCCATACTTCATAGTACACTGGGTCCTGAACACTTGACCTGAAATTGCTGAAAAACTAGGTCTCATTTAAGAAACCTCTCAAAAAATAAACAAACAACTGCGAATTATCGGGCCCATGTGGAACCATTGCACTTGTTAAACAGGCTGTGATGCATATGGAACTTTAGACATATAATCCATTTATTCTTGGGTCTTGGGGCACGTCTTTACTAAGTTTGAAATGGCTAGCAAAAGGTGTACTAAATGGTTTTGCATTCTGCATATTAAATCTTTTCAACACCTTTTGTATGTACTCATTCTGAGATAGTCTTAATTTGCGATTTTTCCTGTCTCTAGTTATTCTCATACCAAGGATTTGTTTTGTAGCTCCTAAATCCTTCATTGCAAATGAATTTTCCAATTTTATTTTGAGCACATTTATTTTTTGCATGTTAGACCCTGCAACAAGCATGTCATCTACATAAAATAGCTGCCATCATTTTGCCTTTTTAGATAAACACAATGATCAGAGTGACATCTAGTATAACCTTGTTCAAACATAAACTTGTCAAATTTTCGATACCACTACCTTGGAGCCTATTTTAAGCCATACAAGCTCTTCTTTAGCCTGCACACTAATTTTTCTTTCCCTTTGACCTCATATCCTTCTGGTTGCTCCATATAGATCTCTTCCTCCAAATCTCCATGGAGAAATTTTGTCTCTACATCTAACTGTTCAAGATGTAAATCTTCTGCTGCTACAAAACTTAAAATAGTTCTGATTGAATTCATCTTAACAATAGGAGAAGATATTTCATCAAAATCAATACCTTTCTTTTGTGCAAACCCCTTCACCACAAGTCTAGCTTTGTACCTTTTTTTTCCTCCATATTCTTCCTTTAGCCTGTAAACCCATTTATTCTGCAATGTAGTTTTACCTACAGGAAACCTGACTAAGTCCTAGTTCTGGTTATGCATTAATGAGTCCATCTCTTTTTCCATGGCTAGCTCCCACTTCTTCCTGCTTTCAACCTGCATTGCTTCTTCATAACATTCGAGTTCACCAGAATCAGTCAACAATAAATAATATAATGAAGGAGAGTATCGTTCAGGAGGTCTACTTATCCTGGTAGATCTTCTAACACCACTTTCAGGTGTTTGAGGTGCCTATTGCTATTGTGGTGGTTACTGTTGTTGTAGCTGTTGATTATCATTATTTTTAGGCACCTTTACTTTTTCTGTGATCTCATCAAGAACCGTGTATTCTTTGTTTTCTTTTTCCTGTTTATTTTCCTGCAACTGATTCTTATACAAGACCTTTTCATTGAATATTACATCTCTGATCCTAATGATTTTGTGATTTTCATAATCATATAAGTGATAACCAAAATCATTAACACCATATCCAATAAAGGTACATTTCTTTGATTTTTCCTCAAGCTTTGTTCTGTTTTCTTTATTAATATGGAAAAAGGCCTCACAGCCAAAAGGCTTTAAAAAAGAGTAGTTTACCTTTTTACCTGTCCATAAACAACAGTATCTATAGCATCTACCCAAAATTGTAGAGGCAATCCTGCATGAAATCTCATGCACCTTGCACGCTCCATGATTTTTCTATTCATTCTTTTTGACACACCATTTTCTTGTTGTGTTCTTGGAACTATCTTCTCTCTGTGAATTCCATGCTCTGAACAGTACCTATCAAACTCTTTGCTGCAAGATTCACCTCCATTGTCTGATCTAAGACACTTCAACTTATTTCCTGTCTCAATCTTAATCAAAGCTTTCCATTTCTTGAAAATATCAAATACATCAGATTTATTTTGAATACAATAAATCCATGTTTGTCTAGTTGCATCATCAGTAAAAGTAACATAATAACAAGAGCCACCAAGAGATGATACTTGAGCAGGTCCCCATACATCTGAATGCACAAGCTCTAATTTTTTGCTCTTCTTTTCTTTACCAACTCTGAGAAATCTGACTCTCTTGTGTTTTCCATAAATGTAGTCCTCACAGAAATCCAAATCAACATTCTTCAAACCCGGCAACAAATTTCTTGAGTGAAGAATCTTCATCCCTTTCTCACTCATGTGTCCGAGCCTATGATGCCATAATGCTACATCTGCTCCTTTGGAAGTTAAAGCATTAACAGAGTTAGAAATACCATTGCATAAATACAATGTACCAAACTTTTCACCTTTTTCTATTACTAGGGCTCCTTTGGTGACCTTCCAAGTTTTATCTATGAAAGTTGTCACACAACCTTCACTGCCTAACTGCCCTGTTGAAATCATATTTTTCTTCAGATCTGGAACATGCCTTACCTCCTTTAATAGCCATTGGTTTCTATTTTTCTATTTTACAAGAAGCTTACCCATTCCAACAATTTTATAGGGTTTATCATCACCCAAACGGACTTGTCCAAAATCTCCTTGAACATAGTCATGAAAATATTTCTTATCAGGTGTGGAATGGAATGAGGCCCCTGAATCTACAACCCAAGAATCAGTAAAATTTTCGAAAGAAAGAATCAAAGCATCCTGTAACACATCACCTGTCACATTTTCTTCATGATTGTTTTCTTGTTGTATGTCTCCTTCTTTTCCCTTCCATGATCTACAATCTTTCTTCAGGTGTCCTTTCTTTCCACATTTCCAGCACACTATCCCCAATCTGGACTTGGATCTACCTTTCCTTGATTTACTACGATATCTCGAGCTCTTTCCTCTTTCCATTCTTCTTCCCCTAGACTCTGCACTCAAAGCATTACACGATGTTTCACCGGAGCTTTTCCGTCGCATTTCCTTGCTAAGGATAGCATCGACAACATCATCAAACTTTAAAGTACTAGATCCAGAGACAGAGTTACTAATGGCCATGAATAAACCATTCTAGCTTTATGGAAATGAGCACAGAAATAAAATAGCCCTAACTTCATCATCAAAGTTTAGCCCTACAGAACTTAACTGACTGGTAACTATATTAAAATCATTTAAATGGTCTGCAATAGATCCACCTTCTGACATCTTCATATTAAATAAATGTTTCATAAGAAATACCTTATTTGAGGCCGAGGGTTTCTCATATAGCTTCGCCAATGCCTTAATCAAACCCTCTATTGTTGTTTCCTTCGAAATATTGAAGGCTACAAATGCTGCAAGGCATAACCATATTGTTCCAAGCGCCTTTCTATCGAGCATATCCCATTCTGCGTTTTTCATAGTCATCGACTTCTTTGTTTTTCCGCTCAATGGTAGGTACAAATCTTTTTGATACAGATAAACTTCCATCTGCATCTTCCACAACGGGAAGTTTTTTCCATTAAATTTCTCGACCCTAAACTTACCATCTTCCGCCATTGCTCCCACTCGAACCAGGAACCCTTCTTTCCTGCGAGTTTATCATCCAAATAGACCCTCGGCTCTAATACCAGTTGTTAGAAAATTAAATATTACAGAGCAATGCAACATATAAAATATGTGGAAAACATAAGCACACAAAACACATAAAACTAGAGAGACACAGATATACGTGGTTCACCCAGTTTGGGCTGCGTCCACCCTGAACAACTAGTCCTTCCTTTCTATTATCTAGCAAAAAATGAAGAGACGCAACCTACATCAGATCCACAGTAACATCCTCTGTTCTCTCTCACAGTCTCCCTATCTGTTTCTATCTCTGAGAATACACACACAAATACACAACCGCAATACAATACCCTCATAAAATCAAGGGGTTTCCTTCTAGGGAAAAAAAACCTAAACTAAACATAACTTCTACCATCAGATCATCTGCCTAATGAACGGCCTAGATTGACTAGAAATTAATATACTTTTATAAGGAAATTTTACATTTGTTTTTAGCTTCGGGGGCACCGCCCCCGAAACCCCCCGCTAGGAGGGGGGTGCTCCAAAAAGCGCAGCTGCCTCCCCCTAGACCCCCCAGGCAGCGTAAAAATTACGGGCGGTGTTTTTGCCCCATTAAGGTACAGGGGTCCAACGTTGTGATACAAAATAAACAAGATAATTAGGCTCCACACCCAACACATTTAATACATAATCATTATACAAAATTAAAGACACTAAGTCTGTATGTACATCATTTATAGGATCATTATTAGGCCTTTCCTTGTTTGTGATCATATATTTCAATTTCGTCTCACGGTATAATTTTCTCATTTGACCGAATATAAGAATGGTTGCGTAGGAAAAGTCCAACTGCAGTGTACCTCTCAATTAAGTCCCCCAGGATCTTGATAGCAGCATACCAAAACATGGCGGAATGTCAGAAACTACCACGTCCATTAGGACATTTTTGGTCGGGATCTGCCCTAGGGAGACAACTAGATCTTTGATTAGACCCAAGCAACGGACACGACTAGAATTGAAAGAATATAAATCATGATATGGGAGGGTTATGTCAAGGCCAATATTCTGCATGATGGCTTTGGGCATGAGGTTGTGGGAGGCCCCAAAGTCTAACATAGTGTTATGAAGGATGAATTGATGGATTTTGAGACTCAAGTAAAATGGAGGGACCTCACTATCTTCAGAATGACCAACAATTGTAGGACCAAATATAAGCTCGGGATGATCATCCTCAACATTGACCATGTTAGATAAAGGGTCAAATATAAAGGTATTAACTACATCGGATTTATACTTGTCAACTTTGACCAATTCAGTAAGAGGAATAAACACCTTTAAATTTGAAATTTTTGACTCTAATCTGAAAGGTCTAGTTCTGTCTACCTCTTTTATGACGATATCCATTTTCGCAATATGATCTTTCAGTGTGGCTTCTTTCCTATGAATATCTCTTTCTTTGGTAGATGCACTTGTAGAAGGCTGATTGATTTTATTATGATTTGGAGCTGCAATATCTTTACCCTTATTCTGATTGGCTTGAGAAGCTTGCTTTTGTGGTACTTCTTTCTGCTGGACTGTATTCTTCAGGGGTGGATTGATTGGAACATCATGACTCCTCAAGGAATACTACCTTTGCTGGGATCTCAATGCATTCAAGTATCCTCTTTGATAATCATCATATTCTACTTCTAACTCATGATCATTGGCCAATATGTAGTCGTTATCACTCATTAAGCTTATTTTTTACACATACTCTTCACCTTCGGTTAAAAATATGGGCTACCCATCAGCTGTAAAAAGAAGATTTTCCTCTATTGTTGGGTCTTCCTCTTCATCATTTTGAGCATAGTTTTGTTGTAGTTTTGTCCTAATTTGATGTTGTTGCTATGTTTCAAGAGCTCTTTTCTCTCTTTTCTTTATATGAAACTGATGTTATTTCTGCTGGCCTTGAAAGTTCATATTTATGACTTGTGGATTTGTTTGTCTATCTGAAATAGACATTCTATCAACTATCCTTTCCATGGTCCTAAGAAAAGCATCAAATATAATTTTGGATGAGGTGGAAGGTTCATCGTGGAATTTTCTCTCTAACATTTCTTCTATGAAGGCTCAGGATTTCAGCTTTGCCTCATAAAAATTTCAGCTTCTGAGCCTTCATAGAAAAAAATTTAGAGCGAAAATTCCACGATGACCTGTTTCAGATGGCCGAATCCCTTGCCTAAGGAGGAAATGAAGATCACAATATATATGAATGCTTAAGTTGAGAGGGGCTTCAACAAGTGAACGTGGGATGTATTTTAGGAGCTTAGAAAATATTAATTATGACTTTTCAATGACCCATACCCCAACCCCATGGGGTTTTAGCCCAATAACTGGGGTGCAATCATCAAACATGAATATCTCTCAAACCGTGAAGAATTACATGGCGTGCCATATATCAACGGAAACATCTCGACAAGTAGAAACCATCAAAATCATTATTGACCCAGAATATATTATTTTAGTAGGTCAAACTTCTCATTCAATATTGAGTTAGCCCCTGGTGCTGCTTGGGTTGACATCAATGACAACCGTTGATAAAAAATCTCCCCCTTTGGCATTGATGGCAACACAAGTACTCCCCTTGTGATCATGAAACATCTTCTACAACATTCTCTCCCCCTTTGACATCAATGGCAAAGGGTAACTCCCCCTGAAACACAACCATCCTGCGAACCTATACACACTTCCACTCGCGCTGACACACAACCATCCTACAGACCTGTACACACTTCCAATCCCCCTTTATATTCTGAAAAAGGAAAATCTAATGAGAACTTGGGAGAATCCCAAGCTTCTGGCAAAGATATTCCAATGCTGGCGAATATTTGATATGTGATTCTTTTGGTGTTGCTTGGAATCTTGCTACTTGTCCAAGATGAGTCATCTATGCTCAATTTTCAACCAAGTAAAGACATCTAGAAATCACTTTGCACCTTTGTAGCAAAATTCTTACTTAGATGATCATCATTGCTACCAATTATTGTATCATCCTCTTTAGCTATTAGACATGCTTTAGTTGGTTCATCAAGAACATATATGTCGTTTGGAGCTCGACTTGCTGTAGCCACAATTTTACCATACACGCCTTTCCTGATTTCACATTTCGTGGAGTTGAATAGTAGTGTGTGTCCTTGATCACACATTTGCCCAACACTGAGCAGATTGTGATTCATGTTTTCAACCAGTGGAACATTATTGGCTAGAGAATATTTGCTTCCGAGAGTGACAGTACCTGATCCTATAACATTTGAAGATCCATCATTTCCAAAGGACACGGTTCCATCTTTCTTCTCTTTCAGAGATACAAATTTATTTCTATCTCCAGTGAAATGCGTTGAGCAACCGCTATCAACATACCACACATCTTTGTTCTTTTGAGCCTTGAGAGCGAGAGAAAAATTATCATTCTTCTTCTTCTTCCATGTTCTTTCATTCTGTGGCTTTGAAGATTCTTCTGGAGGATTTTCAAGTCTGCATTCTTTGGCTATGTGTCCAAAGTTTCGACATTTGTAACATTCAATATTATTTCTTAAATGTTAAAATCTATTGATGTTTCGCTGAGCCCTGGGAGGTTCATATTTGACAGATCTCCTGGAATTGTATTCGTTCCTAGGGTACGTGCGACATTCTATAGCTTTATGACCAAATTTTCCACATGAATAACAATGGCCATAAAAAATATGTTGGTACTTGGATGGAAATTTTCGTCGAGGAATTGTCTTCCAA
Organism: Pinus albicaulis; assembly: GCA_034641835.2. Classification (NCBI taxonomy): domain Eukaryota; kingdom Viridiplantae; phylum Streptophyta; class Pinopsida; order Pinales; family Pinaceae; genus Pinus; species Pinus albicaulis. The sequence continues at coordinate 1,423,610,784 of CM076572.1, read as the reverse complement.
GGCTGTTCTTGCGAATCTTGTCCAATGAAGTCTACATGCATGTTAGATCTCATAGGTTCATTGTATTTTGTTGTAGAAGGTCCTACTTCTTCTTCTTTGTAACCAATGCCAGTTTTGTCATTGTAAGATCGTTGATTGTTGATGAGTTCTTCCAATGCCCTTGAGCTGTTGGCATAGTTTTGGATAGTTTTTCCTTTCTTCACTTCCTCACGCAACGAGACTACGTAGGCTTCTAATTCTTCCCTTTCTTTATTGCTTTCTTCCAACTTCTTTTGAAGTGACTCTTCAATGCATTTGTGTTCTTCAACTTCAATTTTGAGACCTTGAACTTGTTCTTCAAGAGTTTTGGAACGGATCTTCTCCGCCTTGAGATATTTTATAAGCTTGATTGCTTCCTCATAAAATTTGTCTATGGTCCATCCTTCTTCTTCGTTTTTTGATACCTCTTGCTTATTGTGCTTGGGTTTATTGTGCTTGGCCATAAACAATACTCTTTCATTGGCTTCTTCTTCACTATCATTGTCTTCATTGAATGATGAGCTATCTTCTTTAGAGAGAAAGTTCCTTTTGGATCCTTGCTTGTTTAATTTCTTAAAGCCTTTCTTTCTTTTTGAGTTGCCATTACTTTTGTTTGGACATTTTGCTGCAAAATTCCCAACCTCATTATAGCTGAAACATATCAATGGAAGTTTACCTTTGAATTGTCCCTTACCAATTTGTAGTTTTCTCGTGAAGTAAGCATATTATTCATCTGAAAGACCTTCTTCTTCATCTCCCTTTTCTTCACACTTGTAGGTGCATGTCTTTTCAATTGAAGGTTGTTTATCCTTATTGGTTTTCTTAGATGCAACGAACGCAGTCTCTAGATGCGAAGTACCCTCTTCTTCATCAAGTCTCAATTCATATGCTATGAGAACTCCATGTAATTCCTCTTTGCTGAGTTTGTCCAGATTTGCACTGTATTCTAAAACCGATACCTTTGGGTTGAATCTCCCTGGTAACGTTCTAAGAATCTTCCGTATAATAGTCTTCTCATCAACTGGCTCTCCCATTACTTCAAGAGTATTGGTTATTTCATCAACGTATTGAAATTATGCAGCAATGTTGCAATCTTCTTTCATTCCGAGTTGCTCAAATTTTGCTCTATAGATTTGAAGCTTTGCTTTTTTGACATTTGAGTCACCTACATATATATTCTCAAGCTTGTCCCATACATTTTTGGCGGTTTTGCAATCCAACACCTTATGATAAGCAGATTCAATAAGTCCACTGATAATAACATTCTTTGCTTTTGCATCATTTACCAAATTCTTCTTACCTTGTTCATCTGCAGTTGATGTAAATCCATTTTGAACAGTGTCCCATACTTCATAACCTTGCACCAAGAGATAGACCTCCATTCTTCCTTTCCAAAGTGCATAATTATTTTCATTGAATAGAGGTACACCATTCTTGGTATGCTCCATGACCTCCTTCTAACTGTTAAACTTCTATTGAAGGAACCAAGCTCTGATACCAATTGTTGGAAAACTGAGAGGGGGGGTAAATCAATATTTCTTTCAATTAGCACATTAGTTAATCTTCAATTATTATCATTGTTTGTACAATGATAGCAGCAAACAAGAGGAACACAAATGCACACAATTTTTAAGGTGGAAACCCACTCCGGGACAAAAACCACCTAATGCTTTTCTAATAATTCTTTAATATTCAACTCCAATTGAAAATAAAGCTCCAACTTCCTAGAATCTAGAAAAGCATTCTTCTCCAGCTCCCACCGGATGGACGCTCCAATGCCCGAGATTCTTCAGTAGTCAACTGAATGGATGCCCCAACACCCAATGAGCTACAACTCACCCTAGCACCACCCTACCACCCTATAGAAGAATAAAAGAAGAATGGACTCCCGTACCAGGGAAAATGGTCCACTTTACAATGATATAAAATGATGTAGAAGAAGAATATATACTAGACCATAACCCCAAATTTGACACAACCACCTAATGATGATCCTAGACCTCCCAACACTGCCTCTTCAACCCTTGGCAGATAGATACTAGTACAATTTGTACAATAATGTATTTACAATGACTAAGTACAATGATACCTTTACAATGATTGTATGCAGTGCTGCCCACTTGAAGACTTCATATGATGAACTTATTGCTGCTGTTATGCACCTTGGTTGCAACTCTTGTCATGCTACCCTCTGATGCACCTTGCTTTTCTTTGCTGCCGTAGAAAGTCTGGTCCTTTGCAACCCTTGACAACACATGATCTAGCTTTTTCTTGCCTTCTAGGAGCTCGATATTGAATCTGGTGTATCTCTGTTATTTCAGATCCTCAATATCTGATTTTTTGTCCTGTAGTATTCCTCCGAGTCTTCTTTCCAATGTCATAGGTTTGACCCAATTTGGATTCTTCAAGATAGATTTATACCCAATTTCTCACACTGCCCTAATTATGGACTGTTTCAGCAGAGCTCACTTGTACGGTGTGCCACGTGTCATCGTTTCTTCATTTGTCTCTGAAATTGATAGAGTGAAAATCAGAGACTGTGCGCTATCCGTTAATTGTTATGGAATTCCAATCCGATACTCAGAGAGGTAGTTATGACGAATTTACCAAGGTCACTTCTTTGAGATTAATTTCAGGAGCCTGCAAAAACCCTTAATTCCACAGATCATATCTCCAAAAATATTGTGCAACTTGATCTTAAATTTTTACTGCATCTTCCTCGGGATTTCAGCTTCACCTCATAAACATTTCAGCCTCTGAGCCTTAGTAGAAAAAAATTTAGAGCGAAAATTCCACGATGACCTGTTTTAGATGGTCGAATCCCTTGCCTAAGGAGGAAATGAAGATCACAATATATATGAATGCTTAAGTTGAGAGGAACTTCAACAAGTGAACGTGGGAGGGATTTTAGGAGCTTAGAAAATATTAATTATGACTTTTCAATGACTCATGCCCCAACCCCATGGGGTTTTAGCCCACTAACTGGGGTACAAACATCAAACATGAATATCTCTCAAACCGTGAAGAATTACATGGCGTGCCATATATCAACGGAAACATCTCAACAAGTAGAAACCATAAAAAGCATTATTGACCTAGAATATATTAGTTTGGTAGGTCAAACATCTCATTCAATATTGGGTTAGCCCCTGGTGCTGCTTGGGTTGACATCAATGACAACCACTGATCAACAATTAAAAACCATGATAAGATCTCAATGTCTTGGTAAAGTTTTATTTCTAGCATTAAAAGGAAATTTCATCCTCTAGCTTACATGCAAAAAACAATTATGGACTGGAAAAAATTTAGACAATTTAAAGGGAAAAGTGTGCAAGATTATACTGATGAATTTAGGAGAAGAGCTCTTATTTTGGGTATTAATTTTTATTCTCAAGAAAATCTGTTAAATTATATTAGGGGTTTTCACAGTTACCTTAGGCACACTATTCTCTTGTTCAATCCCACAAACTTAGATGAGGTTTCCGTTCAAGCTAGACTTTTAGAAAAAAGAGGGAACTAGAATGTAAATGAGAAAAGTGATAGTTTCCTTGAGTATGAGGGTAAAGGAAAGGGCAAGTTTAGTCGAAAAGGAAAGATAAATAGCTCTATCAAAAAAGATAAAGAGAAACTCACATGTAAACAATGTTTGAAGAATGGACATGATGAAGACCATTGTTGGCAGCTTCATTTGGAGTTGAAGCCAAACAAAATGAAAGCCAAAGAAAAGGGGAAACCAATGGTCAGATTGAGGAGATGAAACTAAGATTACAACAATGGGTTTGAAAGGTAAGAACATAGCAAACACTATTTCTTGAAGTTATTCCAATGTAACTCAAGATGAAGATACAAGAATTGAAATCTTTCATATTAGAGTTGTTTCAAAACATACCAAGATAGACACAATATTTGATTGTGGTTCTCACTCTAATTTGATTTCCGAAGACCTAGTTGAGAAGATTAAACTTGAAACTGTTATATATACGGGACCTTATCCTTTAGGGTGGATATGCAAGAATGAAAATTTGCAGGTAATAAGGAAGTTCATATTAAGGTTTGCCATCAATTCAAACTTTCTTGATGAAGTTGAACTTGATGTAGTGCCGCTTGAAATTTCAGGTATTGTTTTGGTAAGTCCTTATCTTTATGATAGGAAAACAATATTTCATCTCCATGAGAATAAGTATCACTTCTTTAAAGATGGAATTGAGGACATAATTAGAGCGCATAAGAAGAAGACAAGTTTGTCTCTTATACATGCAGGAGAAATGAAGAGAATAGTGAATACAAGTCAAAATTTAACTTTGTTAATGATCAAACATAGATATGTTTTGAGTGACGCCTTTCAAAAATAAGCATCGAATGAGAAATTTGATTTCATTGAAGTTTCTTATGCTTGTAATGAGATGTTTCAGGACTTTAATAGGTTTCCTTTGAAAGGAGGAAAACAAGATGTGAAATATTTGTAGCAGTCAACATCAATGTTGAGCAATGTTGAAAACAAGATGTCGGTGCAAGAGATTTCAAAGGTCAAAGAGAAGGCGCCAAAGAAATTTGAAAAAGAAGGCATAGGTTCCACAAGTTCTTGTATTTGGTTTCCAAAGGGTACATGGCAATGGCAAAAATACTTGGTCAAAATTCAATGCAAGTACAAAGCAAGATCAACTAAGAATCGCCATGACGACAATGTTCGAGGTGAGACGGTTTTTAAGTTTCCTTTGATTGATAACCGAGGTGGGAACAAGTTTACTTATGCAACGAAAAAATTCTTCTCTGCATATTCAGGGAAATTTTAACATGACTGTGTCGATAATAGAAAGAGAGGGTCTCAAGGGTCAAGGAAAAATCATAGTTTTTGTGAAAATCTCAATTTGATGAAAATGGGAAAATTCCAGTGGATGGAGATTAGAAGGGTGAGGGAATTGTAACTTCATCCACATTTTCAGTAATCAAAGAGCTTTTGGGGTCCAAAAGGCTTCTAGTGGGGAGGAATGATCAGGTGCTCAGTGTTAAGCTCAAAACTGTAAGTTCTCCGAATTCATTGGAAACTAAACGAAAAATAAGATCTCATCGCCAGGAATCCGGTGCAAATCGTTTCATCGAAAACCAATTCCAGATGAGGAAGATATAGCCTAATGTTCATTTTCCTAAACAACTAAAAAAATTGCAGAAGTGACAAATTGATGACATGGTAGCTTAGTCAGCGAAAAAAAAGAATATTCTCAAAATATTCCTTCAAATCACCCAATGACACTATGAAAAGTGTCAATCTGTGGTTGGATGTTGTGTTGATGATTTGTTTCAATTTCATTAGATGTGGGAGGAACCAATGGCATGAGGACACATGGCTAGCCCAAAGGCCACCACGTGCCCCTTTCCAAGGTTCAAATTTTAACTATGCTTAAGTCTGAATTTCCGAATTTCAATGTCAAAGGTCTAATTTTTATTAAGTCCAAGGTTTTAACCATATGAATTGTGGAGAAAAAATATTGTATTCGCAGAAGGGTGGAGGTCAAGGTCGAACCCGTGACCTCCCCTGCACCAACACAGAGCAATACCACTACGTCCGTGCATTAGTTCTTATTCTATAAGGGCTTTGACATATATTTGTTTTAATATGTATTAACCGATGGGGGTAAGGAGGGGGCTAGCCCTGTGGGCCAACCCCCTAACCATATAACCATTACGCTATGACCAGGGCGGATATTAACACAAATGCACAGAGGTTAGTGTTAATACGTGTTATTTAACCCTTAATCCAATGTTAAAAGAGCTAATCATATGGTTAATACAGATTATGATAAAATGTGCCATTAGTGCTAAACTAAGGCTTATCTCTAATTAAAATCCCACTTAACTTAATTAAACCTAAGTTTAATTCAACAAAGAAGATGACAGAGTCCACCGAATTCGGTGCTGCCTCCAAAATTAGTGGCCCTAACTAGAGTTTCTCTAGATTTGGAGGAGTTTTCCTAAGAAAAACTGAAGAGGCCATAACTTTTGCAAAATTCGACCAAATTGGGCTAAAGAAGAGTCTATCCTGGATGATTTGGACATTATGAACACATTGAAGTAGGTTTCAGGAGTAGTAGAGGATTTTAAACAACATGTTTTGACATTTTGAGCTAATACATAGGCCTAATCCATGGAAGCTAGACCAAGGAGATGTAGTCGAGGAGGGGTGAACTCCTTCATCAAAACACTGTGTTAATGGATCATTTTGATTGTTTTTTTTTACATTTTATTGTTGTTGTTCAACATTATGTTTTAATGTTTTTATGCTCATGAATTTAACATAAAACTTGATACATCTACCTGTTTAACACTCACAAACAACTCAAGAAACCTATGCACATGAAGAAAAATATTAGCAAATTATTTATCATTCTAAATATGAAATTAGCACAGAAAAACTAAAATTCAGATTCAGATCACCAGTACTAGCCAACCCTAATTATACCCTTCATCATTTTCTCTTTTTCCTCTCACACTACTTTAACTATTGTTTTATTGTAATATAATTATAACCAAGATGAACAACCAAATGCCTTCTTTAGTAAAGTGATGAGAGATGCAGAGCTAAAATATGACATCATTGGAAAACAAGCCTATTCTCTTGTTCAAGCCCTCAAAGCTCTTAGAACTTATGTCCTTCATTATCCTTTTACTGCTTATGTCCCAAATAATGTTGTCAAAACCATTTTGACCCAACCTGATACAGACGGTAGGAGAGAGATACAGATAGCTAAAATTCTTCAATTTGATCTAGACATCAAGTCTACTAATTTGATAAAAGGACAAGGTTTAGCCAACCTATTGGCTGAATCTAACTGTAAAGTTTTATGAATAAACATTATCTTGCAGATATTAGGAGAGAAGAATCCAAAAGAACCTTCTCCAAGTTTAATAGAGAAGAACCCACAAGAACATTCCTCTAGCTCACCGGAAAATAATCCACAAGAACCATCTTCTTCTACAGATTAAAGTCCTCTTCCACTTCATATTGAGGAAAATTTCTTGTTATCTGAATGGTATGTTGATGTTGTGCACTTTCTTTGTGATTTTAAGTGCCCTCCTGGTTTCACAAAAACTAAATGTAGAACTCTTAGACTAAAGACTATGAAGTATTGTATTATGAATGCTAACGTGTATTGTAAAGATCCATTAAAAATATCACTTCTATGCCTGACTGAGAGTGAAATAGAGGGTGTTATAGATCAGTTTCATGAAGGAATATGTTGAGGTCATCATGCTTGGAGAGAAACAACATACAAAATCTTGAGAGCATGTTTCTATTGTCCAAAGTTGTTTTCATAGGTGGGAGAAAAATTTAGAAACTACATTCCATGTCATATTTTTGTTGGCAAGCAAAGATTAGGAGCACTTCCCCTTGTTCCAGTTTTGATTAAGGCACCCTTTTTACAGTGGGGACTAGATTTCATTGGAGAGATACCTCCAACATCCAAAAATAAACACAGATGGATATTAACTGCCAAAAATTACTTTATAAAGTGGGTAGAAGCTATCCTAGTAAAAAAATGTTGCAGATACTATTGTCATTAAATTTATTGAGGAAAATATACTATCTACATTTGGTTGTCCTCAACAGATAGTCACAGATAATGCACAATAATTTAGTAGCGTTAAAATGATATAATTTTACCAGAAATATCATATTATATTACATCATTCTACTCCATACTACCCTCAAGGGAATGGATTGGAAGAGTCATCTAATAAGAGTTTCACAAAGGTGATCAAAAGGGTACTTACAGATCATAAGAGAAACTAGGACAACCACCTTAAGTATGCATTTTGGGCCAATCAAATTTCACCCAAAATATCAACATGTAAATCACCTTTTAAGCTTTCTAATGGCACTAAAGCCATTTTTCCTACACAACTAGCCTTTCCTATCATGAATTTCTTACAAGAATCAAATGAAGAGGCTGTTAATTTTTCTAGGAGAGTCAATCAGATTATAGAGTTAAATGAGGATAGAGATGAAGTTTAGTACAAACTTTGTCAATACCAAAACAAAATGAAAAGTTTGTATGATAGAAAATCCAGAGAAATAGATTTCAGGGAAGGAGATTTGGTTTTGAAGTGGGACTCCTGAAGAGAAGAAAAAGGGAAACATGGTAAATTTGACAATATTTGGTTGGGGCCATTCAACATTGTAGAGGTCAAAGGAAACAATACGTGTTAGAAAACTATATATTACAAAGAAATGGAACACATAAAATATGTAGAAACACAATCACATAAATCATATAAATTCACCCAACTTGGGCTACGTCCATGGAAACAGGCAGTCCTTCCTTTATATTATCCAGCAAAATGAAGAGACACAACCTACAATAGATTCGTTGTAATATCCTCTACTCTCTCACACAGTCCCCCCTTTCTAAATCTCGCTCAGAGTATACACACTATACATAGAAGCAATACAATAACCTCATACCAATACAGGGGTTGCCTTATAGGGAAAAAACCCCTAAATTAAACATAACTTCTTCCTTCAGATAATCTGCCTAATGAATGACCTAGATTGACTATGAAATTACAATATTCTACAAGGAAATTTTACATTTTTTTTTAGCTTCGAGGGCACTGCCCTCAAACCCCCTACCATGGGGGGTTGGGGGGGGGGGGGGGGGTGGGGGAGGGTGCTCTAAAAGGTTGCCGCCACCCCCCTGGACCCCCTTGACGGTGATCAAACGACGGTGGCATTGCCGCCCCGTTAAGAATAGGGGTCCAATGTGATGATATATCTAAATAAGGAAGATAATTAGGCTCCACACCCAACAATCTCCCACTTAGAGACTGATTTTAGCAACTCCACTGCTGATTCATTTGTTGGATATTTACTCCACTTTGGACATGGTTGTTTCTCATATTCATCATCATACTTGAAGACCAATTAAAAATGACCATAATCTCAGTTTCTCCCTAGTTACAACTTTTTTTAGAATATCTGCATGATTCTGGCTAGTGTGTATCTTTTCCAGCTTCAATTTTCCATCTTCCAACACTGACCGTATGAAATGGTACTTGAGTTGTATGTTTTTAGTCCTATAATGAAATGTTGAGTTATTTGCAAGATGAATGGAACTCTGGCTATCCCTGTATAACCTTCCCATATCATGCTTCTTACCCAATTCATCCATAAACATTTGTAACCAAATAATTTCTTTACTAGCCTCTGTAGCAACAACATACTCTACTTGTGTTGTTGAAAGTGCAACAACACTTTGCATTTTTGAAACCCAATTGATAGTTTTTCCACCTACAGTAAATACATACTGTGTAGTGCTCCTCCTATGATCTCTATCACCTGCCATATCTGCATCAATATATCCCTTTAGATTAATATTTGAACCACCAAAGCATAATGCTTGATTTGTGGTACCTTTCAAATATCTAAGAATCCATTTCACTACCATCCAATGTTATTTTCCTGGATTTTTCATGTACCTGCTTACAACTCCCACTGCATGTGCAATATAAAGCCTTGTGCAGACCATTGCATACATTAAGCTTCCAACTGCTAATGTATATGGAACTTTACACACATAATCAATTTCATCTTGGGTCCTGGGGCACATTTCCTTACTAGGTTTGAAATGGCTAGCCAAAGGTGTACTCACTGGTTTTTCATTTTGCATATTAAATATTTTCAACACCTTTTGTATAACTCATTCTAAGACAATGTTAATTTGTGTTTTTTCCTATCTCTAGTTATTCTCATACCAAGGATTTGTTTTTGTAACTCCCAAACTGTTCATTACAAATGAATTTTCCAATTTTCTTTTGCGCACATTTATTTCTTGCATGTTAGACCCTACAAAAAGGATGTCATCTACATACAATAACAATATAATATAGTTTCCATCATTTTTATTTTTCATATAAACACAATGATCATAGTGACATCTAGTATAACCTTGTTCAGACATAAGCCTATCAAATTTTAGAAACCACTACCTTGGAGCTTTTTTTAAGCCATACAAGCTCTCCTTTAACCTGCACACTAATTTTTCCTTCCCTTTGACCTCATATCCTTGTGGTTGCTACATATATATCTCTTCCTCCAAATCTCCATGGAGAAATGTTGTCTTTACATCTAACTGTTCAAGATGAAAATATTCCGCTGCTACAAGACTTAAAATAGTTTTGATTGAAGTCATCTTAACAACAGGAGAAAATATTTCATCAAAGTAAATATATTTCTTTTGTGCAAACCCCTTCACCACAAGTCTAGCTTTGTACCTCTAGTTTCCTTCATCTTCTTCCTTCAACCTGTAAACCCATTTATTCTGCAATGTTGTTTTACCTACATGCAATTTGACTAAGTCCCAAGTCTGGTTATGTATTAAGGAGTCCATATTTTCTTTCATGGCTAGCTCCCACGTCTTCCTGGTTTCGACCTGCATTTCTTCTTCATAACATTCAGGTTCATCGGAATCAATCAACAATAAATAATATATTGAAGGAGAGTATCGTTCAAGGGGTCTACTTATCCTGGTAGATATTCTGATACCACTTTCAGGTGTTTTAGGTGCCTGTTGTTGTTGTGGACGTTGATTATTATTATTTTCAGGCACCTTTACTTTTTCTGCGACCTCATCAAGAACTGTGTATTCTTTGTTTTCTTTTTCTTGTTTCTTTTCATGCAACTGATTCTTATACAAGAAATTTTCATTGAATATTATATCTCAACTCCTAATGATTTTTTGATTCTCATAATCATATAAGAGATAAAAAAAATCATTAATATCATATCCAATAAAGGTGCATTTCTTTGATTTTGCCTCAAGCTTTGTTCTATTGTCTTTATTAATATGGACAAAAGCCTCACAACCAAAAGGCTTTAAAAAAGAGTAGTTTACCATTTTACCTATCCATGCCTCCTCTGGAATACCACCATCCAAGGAACTTGAAGGCCCTCTATTTATTAGATAAACAACAGTATCTACAACATCTGCCCAAAATTGTAAAGGCAATCCTACATGCAATCTCATGCACCTTGTGCGCTCTATGATTGTCCTATTCATCCTTTCTAACAAACCATTTTCTTGTGGTGTTCTTGGAACTATATTCTCTCTGTGAATTCCATGCTTTGAATAGAACCTATCAAACTATTTGCTGCAATATTCACCTCCATTTTATGATCTCATACACTTTAACTTCTTTCTTTTCTCAATATCAACCAAAGCTTTCCATTTCTTGAAAGTATCAAATACATCAGATTTATTCTGAATACATTAAATCCATTTTTTTCTAGTTACATCATCAATAAAAGTAACATAATAATGAGAGCCACTGAGAGATGATACCTGAGTAGGTCCCCATACTTTTATATGCACAAGATTTAATTTTTCACTCTTCTTTTCTTTCCCAACTCTAAGAAATCTGATTCTCTTATGTTTTCCAATAAATACAATCCTCACATAAATCCAAATCAATATTCTTCAAACTCGACAACAAATTTCTTGAGTGAAGAAACTTCATTCCCTTCTCACTCATGTGTCTAAGCCTATAATTCCATAATGCTACATCTTCTCCTTTGGAAGTTAAAGAATTAACAGAGTTAGAAATACCATTGCATAAATGCAATGTACCAACATTTTCTCCTTTTTCTATTACTAGGGCTCCATTAGTGACCTTCTAGGTTTTATCTGTGAAAGTTGTCACACAACCTTCACCGCCTAACTGCCTTGTTGAAATCAAAATTTTCTTCATATCTCAAACATGCCTTACCTCCTTTAATCACCATTGGTTTCCATTCTGCTGTTTTACAAGACCTTTACCCATTCCAACAATTTTACAGGGTTTATCATCACCCAAAAGAACCCGTCCAAAATATCCTTGAACATACTCATGAAAATATTTCTTATCAAGTGTGGCATGGAATGAGGCCCTTGAATCTACCACCCAGGAATCAGTAACATTTTCTAAAGAAAGAATCAAAGAATCTTGTAACAATAACCTATCGCATTTGCTTCATGATTGTTTTCTTGTTGTGTGTCTCCTTCTTTTCCTTTCCAAGATTTATAGTCTTTATTCAGATGTCCTTTCTTTCCACATTTACAACACACTATCCCCAATCTAGACTTGGATCTGCTTTATTTGATTTATTGCGATATCCTGAGCTCTTTCATCTTTCCATTTTTCTTCCCCTAGTCTTTGCACTCAAATAATTACCCGATGTCTCACTGGAGCTTTTCCGTCGCATTTCCTCGCTAAGGATATGATCTAAAATAGGGGGATTACTTGTTTTGTTGTGCAAGAATCCTCTATTCAATTTAAACAACTTAAGGTTCGTGCTCATGTACCCATTTGTACAATATAATTCTTGTGTCAAGTTTATGTGTTTATTAAGTTCTTTACGTGTGAGAAATTAACAATTATTTTAGTTGATTAAATATAATAACAAAAAACATGATTTGCAGAAATGTAACCAAAAAATCACAACAAAAAATTAATAAAGGAGTTCACCCTCAACACTTGGGCTACATCTCCTTGAGCCTCCATCAATGGACTAGGCTCTCTAGGATTAAATTAGTAAAATTATTTTACAAGTTGATGCTCAACTCCATTGGTTTTACAGATTGTACCAATGGGATCATAATGCCAAGATACCCTTATATTGACTTTTCAAACACTATAAATGGACCATGGTTCCCTTGAGCATGACCTCTTCTGTTGGTGGCATTAAGCTTCCCTAAGATATCCTATGGAAAAAATACCCTTGCAAGTCCTCATATGCTCCTAAAACCTATCTCACTGTCTCCAAAACACGTCAATCATCCAAAATGCAGTATTCGTTCACTCAGAATGGCCTCTGGCTCCTCTAGCTATGGCCTCCCTTGCTGGTGAACCAAGGCTCCTTGAAACTTCCATGTAGAAAATTCACACCTAGAAGTATCAAAATTCTACTTAAAAATACACCATTGGCTTTAGAAGATCCAATATAGTAAAAAATGACTATTCATTTTCGAAATTTGGCTGAGTGATGCTCAAGATAGAGCACAATCAATTATTTTCCCAATTTCCTCCACTAATTCTGGGAAAACTCTAGTTGAGTTTCTAAATTTAGAAACTCCACCAACTTTGGCGTGCTCTGCTAAAATCATGCCAGATTAACCGCGATTAGATTAAGTGATAAGTGCAATTTTAAATAAGATAAGCATTGGTTTAATTTAAGCGCTATTAGTGCTAATGGGCAGGGTATCATGGCATAAATTCAGATTAATGTAATTTAATTACGTTTCAAACATAATAAATCACACTTAAATAATTCTCTGTCGGATCATTGTTGGAGACCTTGGCTCTTGGTGAATGGACACATGGAAGGGGGCTTCCCCCCTCCGAACCCCCAACCGTTGGCGTGCTAATATTTAACATGTGGTGGCAACGTATAGTTGTTAAGATGTTTGGTGTAGACGCAGTGGTAGGATGGTGGCGTGGTGTGAGGTACGTCAGGTGCCCGACCCCCAATCCGACCATAAATTTTTTTTAAACATTTGCCTCCATAATTGGCCCCACTCCACCAAACTTAACCTCCTCCAAATGCGATGTAGTGCTCCTCCATATTTAGATACATTCGTTGTATGGTATGGGTTATAACTCAGGTTAATATATATATATATATATATATATATATAATATGTCATATGTGCATAACCTATAGTTTCCGTCTTGTCATAAAATTTGATATGCATCCACATTTCACCATAGACATTGGAATAATTTGAACCTTCCAACCTTCAAGGCCATGGGGTGGGGGCACGTGGTAGCCCCTGGCTGTGCCACATTTCCTGCACTCATTGGCCCTAAATAAAATATGCCAATAATATAAAATTACACCAATGACATATAATTCGACTTAGACTTAGGATAGGAGAAAATTTCCCTCATAGTCCACATTGGCAAATCTAAAAATTCCACTTGGCACGATGTCATTGGCTGTTGCTGGAGGAATTTCTCTAAAAAGTTGATTGTACTTGCCACATCATCCATGTACATGTTCTACTCATTTTTTACCTATTTTGGAAAGCGAACAACTGGCCATAACTCACTCATACAAACTCAGATTTTTATGAAACGAGTTGCGTCAGAATCTTGGTGGAAAACTCTATTCAATCGTTCAGGTCTGTAACATTTCTGAGAACTTTAATTTTTAAATACTGATATCTGATCATTCCTCCCCACTAGAAGCCTTTTGGACCCCAAAATATCTCTTGATTACTGATTATGAAGATGAGGGGACTATTCCCTCTTGCAACAAATGCATTCAAGCTTCTTCTAGGAAATCCTCTTACCAAATTAAGGTTGCAATATGAGTGAAATCTTGGAGTTAACACAATAAACCACCTTGTTTTGCAATGGTTGCATAACAATTTGCATCTCATCCACTTCCCACTGAATGGAACTCAAACTTCCTGCAACATCTTGTCACAAGAATACACCATCAATATTGAAAAAGAAAGCATTATGCAATAATTGAAATGATGACCACCTTTTTTTTTTCTCCTTCATAGAAATGATTGTCACCTCTTGTAACAGCACATACATGGTGATCTTCTTGCACCTCAGTGTACCCAACAACGACTCACAATCCAAAAACACCATCGCTAAAACATAAGTATATCAACATAATCAACAAACATAGTTGACTAACAACATGTGACATCAAACGACACAGGTTGACATGAAATGTACAATACAATCGACATAAATCAATATGAAATGTGTAAAAAACAATCAACATGCATGATACATATTGACAACACTCATGTATCAATTTACAATGAACCTATCAAACGTTCTCTATTTACACATACAAAATCTCATGCATATGTACACTTTTCAATTCTCTCTTTCAAGTACAAATATGTACATAAACCCAAAACATATGGGTGATCATAAGAGCTAGGCTGAATGATAAATTGTTGTAACATAATTGAGTAACATACCCTTCTTTTAAACCATCTTGGTCCGCGTTTGCAACAAAAAAATGCCTTCAACTAAAAATCATTCACATGAAATCTTGCATCATACAAGTTGTGATAATCTTCTGCAACTTGTCATACTTTCAGTAGAAATGCATGCATACATAAGGCTTAAATTTGAATTTATATACAAATAAAATTCATGCCTTACTTGGTCAAGAAATCGAGCCATTTCTTCCAATCCAATTCAATGGTGATTTTTCCTGATGAACATCCTCTTCTTGTGAATCATCTTGACTCACATCGATGATGGAATCTCTTGTTCCATTCTCGCCAATATTTTTCTCCACTTTCTTCAAATTCTTTGGATGAGTGGTTGGATGTAGTGTCCAAAATTGGGCAATGAGATGTCCCTTCTTCTGGTAGTGGGTGCAAATCTTTTGCATCTTCAATTCAAGTCACCTTTGCTTTGATTGTTTCCTGTATGCTATCATTCTATTCCAGCATCTTTAAACTTGATGATTATGAAAACCACAATATGAACAACAAATTTTTCTCCCATTCATGCATGGATATTTTTCATGCTTAACATAATCATAAACAACATGATTACAGGAATAATTATACCTTAAATGTTGCTTTGAATTTCCATCTTTTTCACCTTCTTGAGGAGATGAACTTGAAGAGGTTCCAACTCTCTTTTGAAGACCAACAACAATTTTCATTTCCTCGAAACTGTCAAACTCTCTTGTTTTCCATAACCAATGGCTACATGCTAAAGAACATCTTCTTCTTGCAAAGTGGGTTTTAAACAATTGCATTCATCTTTATTACAAACTTTGCATGTTTGAGGGTTTTAAATTGCAACAAATGTCCTTCTTGGAACCGTTTCATGTGCCTCCTTGGCTTTGGATCATTCTCCATCATGTTGTCCATAACGAAGACCCAAATACCTAGGTATTTCCTCAACAGCAATTGGCTCAACTATGCCTTGTGCATGTTTTCCTAACCCTTTAACTTCATAGCCCATTTTCAACAATAATTTGGACTATATTCCTCTAGTGTGTCTTTCAAAATCACCGACACATTTATCTTGAGAGGAAATTGAAGATAAACTTGAATTGAAAACCTCTTTTTCAAGAAAATGCTTGGCTAAGGCTTCCTTGGAAATATTGTGTTGAGTCTCCATCTCATGCATCTTTTAAAGTTCTTGCTTCTCTTTCTTCATGGCAATCAACTGCTCTTGAAGTTTAATACTTTCCCTATTATATTCATACATATTTTGCACCATATCTTTCATGATGTGAAAGTCCTGCAACATATATTTATCAAAGAGTCTTGCTAAGGAATATGGTTTAGAATCATCACTTAATGAAGCCGCCATCACACATAAACTTTGCAAGTTCACTGTTGAATTATCCTTGCACAAATTCAAAAAATAGTAGCTAGATTCTATAGCTATCCTTGGCTAAAATGAGCTAAAATGAAGCTCGGATACCAACTTGATCTGAAATAGGGGGATGAATTGTTTTGTTTTGCAAGAACCCTCTATTCAATCCAAGCAACTTAAGGATCGTGCTCATGTACCCATTTGTACAATATAATTCATGTGTCAAGTTTATGTGTTTCTTAAGTTCTTTGTGTGTGAGAAATTAACAATTATTTTAGCTAATTAAAGGTAATGGCAACAAACATAATTTTCAGAAATGTAACCAGAAACCTACAACAGCAAAGTAATAAAGGAGTTCACCCTCAACACTTGGGCTACGTCTCCTTGAGCCTCCATCAATGGACTAGGCTCTCTGGGATTAAATTGGTAAAATTATTCTACAATATGATGCTCAAATCCATTTGTTTTACAGACTATACCAATGGGTTCATAATGCCAAAATACCCCTAGATTGATTATTCAAACACTAGAAATGGACCATGGCTCCCTTGGCTTGACCTCTTCTGTTGGTGGCCTTGAGCTTCCCTGAGCTATCCTGTGGCAAAAACACCCTTAGAAGTCCTCATATGCTCCTAAAAACTATCTCAATACCTCCAAAACATGCCAAACATCTAAAATTAACTGTTCATTCACTCAAAATGGCCTCTAGCTCCTCTGGTTATGGCCTCTCTTGTTAGTGGCCCTAGGCTCCTTGAAACTTCCCTGTAGAAAATTCAAACCTAGAGGTATCCAAATGCTTTTGAAAACCATACCATTGGCTTCAGAAGATCCAATACAGTAAAAAATTACCATTGGCTTCAGAAGATCCAATATAGTAAAAAATGATTATTCATTTTCGAAATTTGGCTGAGTGATGCTTCAGATAGAGCACACACAATTTTTTTCCCAATTTTCTCAACTAATTCTGGGGAAACTCCAGTTAAGTTTCTAAATTTAGAAACTTTGCCAAATTTGGTGCGCTCTGCTAAAATGTCCCCATATTAATCGTGATTAGATTAAGTGATAAGTGTGATTTTGGATAAGATAAGCATTGGTTTAATTTAAGTAATATTAGCGCTAATGCACAAGTTATCATGGCATAAATTCAGATTAACGTAATTCAATTACGTTTTAAATGTAATAAATCATGCTTAAATAGTTCTCCATCGGATCATTGTTGGAGCACCTGGCTCTTGGTGCATGGACGCATGGGACGGGGTTGGCCCCCTCCGAACCCCCAACCGTCAGCGTGTTAATCTTTAACATGTGGCAGAAACGTAGAGTTGTTAAGACATTTGGTGTAGACGGAGTGGTAGGACAGTGGCGTGGTGTGAGGTAGGTCGGGTGTTCGACCCCCAATGCGACTATAATTTTTTTTTAAACATTCACCTCCATAATTGGCCCTGCTCCACCAAACTTAACCTCCTTCAAATGCATTGTAGCGCTCCTCCATATTTAGATACATCTGTTGTATGGCATGGGTTATAACTTAGGTTAATATATATACATGCGATATATACGTATAATATGTCATATGTGCATAACCTATAGTTTCCATCTTTTCATAAAATATGGTATGCACCCACATTTCACCATAGACATTGGAATAATTTGAACCTGCTGTTACCACTCAGGCCTTCCTTGAAGTTGTAAGAAAAGGAAAGAAACCCGAGGTAACCACAAACCAACCTTCAGATGCAGAATCTAGCCAATCTGCATCCAGAGAGGGCTCTCTCTTTATGATTTATCTTTGTTTCTTAGAAGGTTTTAGGCTAGTTATAGATCCAAGAGTTTGTTTTGAGAAATGGTGGAATCCACAAACTAAGGGCAAGGTTGAAAGTTTTCAGTCCATTGGGCTATGGAGTCAAAGGATGGCTTTACTGGATTTCTATTCTACACACAGGATGGCTTTACAGGGCAAGGTAGCTAGACAGAGAACAATCCTTAAAATTTAAAGTGGATGGGATGGTTTTGAAGGGATGAAAGGCAGCTAAGAATCTTTCACCATGTTCAAAAGAAATAAATGAGATGACTACAAACAAAGAGCAATGAAGAATTATTTATTATAGTAATCAGCAATGTTTAAATTAGCAAAGCAAAAGCATTTAATAATTCATGCTTATAACTAATTTAGAGGAAAACATTAAGAATAATCACATCTGAAATCAGAGTACAATTAAGTAAATTTTGATTCAATCCTTCATGTAAATTATTCAGAAATGGACATAATGATATTATAAACTGATATAAAACATATGACAAAGGGTAGAAAAACTTATTGAACTGCAGTCCAACACATGAATCCTGCAAAAAGTCCAGAGCTTTAAATCGTCATCCAGTAAGCCACGAATAAATTTCTCCAAAATGCTTTTATTCCGAAAATCTCAATGTTACAGTTGAGTAATAGAATCCACCCTCAATACTTCCTTTGAGGGTTTATTTATACAAGAAAAACTTGAAAAAATCTCACACTAACTTAGCCAATAATCTAGGGTGACTAAGGAGTAATTTACAAATAAACAGGAGACACATGGTCTCGTGGATAGAATAATAGGTAACTGATGATGTGCTGTTTCCTCATTTTGCTGATGTGCTGGAGGTAAGTGCTGAAAAGGGCTCAATGCTGTCTTTTGGAGTAATTTCTTTGCTTGCTTGATACTCTTTGTCTTTACGGATACTCTTCAACCTGCGTAACTGATACTCTTTCATCTGTACTCATTTTTATCCTTTTACCTGATAGTAAAGATAAAATTCTCATCCTGAAGATAAATTTTATAGAATTTCCAATAATTCTTTCCACCATTGATCATCTGGTATCATAGTTCTTTTTAGTTTTCTCAATGTCTCATCTGCTTCAGTGAGTTTGTAAAAGGTGGGCTCATTAGGAAACAGATACTTTATTTCATGTTCCAAATGAAATAAATTCCTCACTCTATCATAGATATTTTTCCCTGTTGGTAATGTTGACTCTGGTAAACTGGTAGAACAAGCAGCTGTATTTTGAGCATGAGTATTTATTTTCTTTACATAGGTTTCCAAGTCCATTATTTGATCCTCTGAGAGCATAGGACTTGGTAACCCACTGTCCAACAAAGATTGAAATTTTTCTCTGAAAATATTGATATCACCCAAAATATCTGAGCACTTCCTTTCTAAATTCTGCATGAAAGTTCTTTTGATGAAAACTCTTTTTATTTCCAAAATTGTGCCGGTCCTGTCCTCAATCCCTAATACTGCAAGCTGTTGTTTTGTCCGGGTGTTCAAAAATTGAATAAGCTGATTGGCCTGCTCAGGCATGCCTCTTAATTCATTTCTTATCCTGTATATTTCTTCTTGGGCTATTTTAACCAAATCATTTTGTTCAAAAATAGCTTGAATAGAGGGCCAAATACCCTTTATTAACTCAATGATATTACCCCAAAGAATTTCATTTATTTCCTTTAAAGGCTTTTCCAATGAAAGATCTTTTTCCAAAGCCTGAACCAATTTTTCTAATCTTTTTATTTCCCTGGTGTTATTAGCAACTGTCTTTTTAGATGTATCATATTTCTCCTCCAATTTTACTAATTGCAATTTCGTGGTTTGAAGTTCTGTGACTCTTAGTTGTAGACTTTCCATTTGTTTTATTAATTCATCAGAACTCAAACCAGAAGTGTTTACCTGGGATGGTTGTGTTTGCTGACCTGTTGTTGTAGTACCTGTGGTTGATGTCTGCCTGATAGTTTCCTGTTCCTGCAAAGCTTGTTCCAATTCCTTCTCCGTTTCACTTAGTCGCTCAGTCATATTTAGGAGCAACTCCATTATTTCTTCCTGTGAATTCCCCTTTAGAACTTCTTGGGTCTGAGGGTGCCTTGAGGCTGGTAATTTTAGCTGATTTCTCAGTGCAGCTATGTCATCATCTTTCTTCTTTATTAATGCCTCAATACTTTTAATGTCTTTGGGGTTGTGACCCAAACCAATGATTATGTCTTCTAAAGACTTTATTCTATTATCTTTGGCCTGTGAAGAGGCCTTCTCAATTTGCAATTGTGTAGTTGTGTTATTCAAAGAATCCTGCAGCGTTATAGCTGCCATGGCCTTATTGGTAAGAGTAGAATAGACCATTTCCCCAGTTTGTCTGTGTAGCTCTATCTGGTCCAGAGGATGGATGTCCTTTGCCAAAACTTCAAAATTTGTCCTGATGTAGTCAGCTGCAGTAATGGGTTTTGGCACCTTTGACTTGAAGTGGCTCATTATCATTTTGCCTTGTGACATGTCAAATGCTGACATTAGTCTTTCTTGATTATGGGGAGCCATTTTCATATATTGATCATATACCTTCATTCTTAATGGATCATTCTTTGCCTTGATATTAATGAAGGCTCTTTTTATATCCCCTGTATCTGTTTTTGGTGGTCTGAAAGAGGATACTTCAGTACTTAACTGCTTTTGCAAAGTTTTTCCTTTCTGGCCTGTATTTGTTTCACTAACTGCTCCAGTTAGTTGACTGTCTTCTCTCCCATCATCAAACACCTCATCAATGATTTCCACATCTGGAAGTGGATTTGGTTTCTGTTTCTTGGCCTGGTGTATTCCTACGGACTCTTTAGGAGGTGTGGTATCTGGAACTTGCCTTTTCTTCCCTATTTCCACATTTGATGGAGTTTGTAACTCTGGAACTTGTGGATGATTTACCTGAGTGGGAGAAACCTGTGATTGTTCAGGTGCTTTGGAAGTTTGTGGTTTCTCTGCCATGACTAAAGTTTCAATCACCTGTAATGCAGGTTCCTTTCCTTTGCCCTTTGTCTCTGCTGCCACTGATGAACTGCCTTCCTGCAATCTCTACTGTGGATTTGCTGCTGAAGATGTGCCAATGTGAGATACCTACACTTGACCATAAGATTCTAGGTCATATTTCTTTTGAAGATCTTTCATAATTTTATTCATTTTTTCTTCTGCACTTTCTTCTTCAACAAGTGTTTTTTCCACCCATTCATCTTGGTTAGCATATTGCTCTATATCAGGAATCTTGTGGTGGATATAAGGGGAAGATTTGTTCTTTAATCTTTTTTCACAGATGAAACCAAATGGGTCATAAGGAACCCAACGAAAACTTCTTTGAAATTTGTAGCGGTTTTGTAATATATCCTCTGCTTCTCGCTCAGCCTCTCTAGAGTTGCAGATGTAGGGACCTAATTGACTTTTAATCCGGAGTTGAGCTTTCTTTTTCACACTACAAAAATGGATCACATCTGATTTATTCATTTGCCTGAAATATTCCAAGGCAAACAGTCTCATGGGTACATACTTTGGTAACTTGAATGGATGTAATTCACATCCATAGATTCTGATGACTGTATGGTTTTGATACAAATACCAATCCCCAACTTTATAGGTCCTTGAAAGTTGCAAGGTCTTCTTTATTTCATTACTGAGTCTTGGGGGAGGAAATCCTGTCAACAATGTAGTTGCAGGATATACAAAAAGATCTATAAACTCAGAATAGGAATAGGGAGACTCATAAGAATGAATTATGGGAGACCAAAATATAACTGACCTTGGGTTTCCCTTGGCATCAAGTTTTTGAACAGGGAAAGGGAACTTTTCTGACTGATAGTAGATAATGAGATGATAGATGAATGAGGAATATTTAAAGACTTTTTCATCATCTAGCCTCATGAACTGATCATGGATTTTGTTGGCTATGAAGGAGGCAAAGTCATATTTAATCTCAGGAGGTTGCCCAGGAGTAAAAATGGATAGCAAAACCAAGGTTATCTCATCAACATATTCACTGGTGTTGAAGCCCAAAACAAAAGATATCATATTGAGGATGAGTCTTCCCAATTGATTGAAATAATAAAAACCATAGGGAGGAGGTCCCTTAGGTTGGTGTTCAGGCAACATGAAATTATGGCAAATGGACTCTAATTTCTCTGGGGTCAATTTATTAGACTTCTCAATCAAATCTCCCATGGACAGAGGTGCCAATTCTTGGTCAGGTTCAAAGTGTAGCATTTGATTGATGGCCTGGGGAGTAATGGGGAATAAAACACTTTGGTCAGGGGATATCACAGCTCTTTGAGTGGGATCATTGCTTGAATGGCAATAGTGGATAATTTCTGGGAAATTAATGACTGAGGGGATGAGGTACCTTGGGAGATTGGATTCCCACAGTCCAATGACATCTTGCCCCTTTGAATAATCGTCTCTGCAGCGACAAAAACTCAGAAGGGGGCTTTCATCAAAATGCAAGTCTTTAATTTGGAAATCTTTATCTACCAAAGGTAAATATTCCAATTCACGGTGAGGGGCATTCAGTGGAGTTATATTCAAAGCTGCCGGGGCCTCCATTTTGGTTCTTGTGGATTCAAAACGGAGGTTTCTGGTTTTCTTCACAGGCCGGGCGTGATTTTGATCTTACTGAAGGAAATTGGCACAATTGTAGGTTCAGGGAGCAATTGCATAGTTTTAAAACCTCTGGGGAAGATCTCAGTGATGAGTTTTAATCACTAATTCAGCGAAAAACAAAGAAAACAGAGTTTTACTTGCAGTTCGGGGCGGAATAGGATAAATACCTGTTCTTGGAAGAAAGCTGGTTCTTAACAGGTAACAGGCGGTAGCAGGAGGACGCTTGAACGCAGGTCTGGCGGATTTATGGAGCGAAATTGAATGGAATAGTGGATTTCAATGAAAATTCGAAAACCGTAGCAGAGAGCACAGTCGCGTTTAATAACGAAAATAACGGAAAAAACATGAAAATTGGCTTTATTTACAAGTTAAAAGGGTTTTTTAGTTTTTCGAGGAGTGACGTCATCGATATGGGTGACGTGTGGAGGGTTGAGCGGTAGCGATAAGTATTAAGGCGCAATCCATGCTGTGAATAGTGGTATTAGTTGGGAGACGGCGATTCCACAAAAATGTGACACGTGGATGGTGAAGCTTGTTTCAATACCACCAATCCCCCGCTGGTTAAAGTTCTTACAAAGGATGGGCAGTGGGATTGACATGGAGCGTTGATCTGCGGAGGAGCGATCCGACGGTTGAAGAAACGGAAAGATAATGGGATAGTTATTGCGCGGGCCCGGCGGGGTTTTAAATGCCATTAACTTTATTAATCTCCCCGGGGGGCGTCTGATAGGCGGAGGAGTATGGTTATTAATTAATTCAGATAATTAATTAATCCCTCAGTGATAAAGGAAATAGGGGTCGCGGTGGGGTTAAAACGTCGGGTGAAATGCCAGGTGGATGAGCCACGTTGGCGCGGGATTTTCCAAAGTTTGGTTCCGAAAATAAAACTTCAGGTTTTATTTATATTTTTGGGTTTAAACATATATATCGTATGTTTAAAGTTTATTTTTCATATATATGTTTTTATTTTATTATATGGTAAATTAACAAATGTAATTAACTTACCATAGGGGCGGGTTTATGGTATAATGATAAATTTAACCAAAGGGCGTATAGTGGGTTTTTATGTTAATGCACGGGGAAATAATTACTTTGGTTAAACTTTATAATAGAGGGGTTTTTTGGGGTATTTATAAAAAAGGAGTTATATACTTAGGATAGGGCATTTCACTAGGGATTTAGTAAATAGAGTTAAACATTAATATGACCAAGGGACAAGGGAACTCAAAACACTTTGCACATCTAAGAAAGTGATAACTTTTGAAGTAAATTGCAATATCTTATCTTCAATACTTAAACTTAGAATAGCAAGCTATCATGAGGGATTTTTATGGAATTTTGCATGATTTTCCTAAGCAAAATGAGATTTTACTTAGGAAAAGGTTAAAGATGAATGATTATAATGATGAATTATCTCAAGCACTTAGGTCTTTTTGATCATTAGGCCGAGGGTCCGGTCCCTCCAAAAGTCAAGGAAATGCCTTGAGCCCCTTTGATCTCCAAGTACCCTAGTACTTTGGGGGAAATTAGTAAAAATTTAAGGGGAAAGTGATGAGGGAAGTTAATGATTTTGACTTTGCTTGCTGTGATTTTTCAGTGTATTTCCTACTTCAGTATTTGTGATGAAAGTAAAGGATCAAAAACATGTAGCAGCATCATTCATCAGATAAAACTTTGCAACCATCTACCTACCCTATCTACTTGACACTACCATTTTCTCTTCTTTATTAGGGTGCATTTAGACTTGCAAACCCTTATCAATCTTTTTTCTTTTTACAAGGCAAATCTATCTAATTCTACCCTTATTACATCCAAGGGCTCAGATTAAGCTGTTGAGCACCTTTTAATAACTCTACCTATCTACTTATCTGCCAAGATTAAACTGTTTGGTCAGATATTTATTCTCTATTCTATAACATGAAATTGAAATATGAATAAGCCAAGTTTAAACAGTTTGACCCTTCATAAGTTGTGGCAAAAGTTTGACAAGCTGCACACAATTGCTTTATTACAAAAATGAAATAGTAGTGGCATTTGGATTTGCACACTTTCCTTGGTCTATTTTTTGCTTGGGGTTCATTTCTTTCATTTTCTTGACCAATTTATTTTTCTTGCCCTTTGATTTTTCTTTTAGGGTATACCCTCTTTACATTTTTTAAATTTTTTGATTTTTTGGTTTTTCAAGAATATGGAACACCTTTTCTCAAGAAAAAGGTTTGAACATATTCCATAGTTCAATCAAGACAATAATGAAAAATGACACCTATTGGTATAGGAGTCTAACACTGGCTCCACTTGGGGATGGCTTTTCCTTGTGAAAAGTCAAGAACAGCAGGTCAGTTGCCTCAAAATGTCTTCAAACTAAACCATGTAATCTCCTTCTTCTGGTAGCTTTATTGTACATATGATAGTGGAACTTTTGAAGCTTAGGGCCTTCACTTCGGGCTTCAACTCCA
Organism: Pinus albicaulis; assembly: GCA_034641835.2. Taxonomy (NCBI): domain Eukaryota; kingdom Viridiplantae; phylum Streptophyta; class Pinopsida; order Pinales; family Pinaceae; genus Pinus; species Pinus albicaulis. The sequence continues at coordinate 1,423,585,537 of CM076572.1, read as the reverse complement.
AGAAGTCACCATCCAATCAAAACTGCATTAGAAAAGGATATATTATGTACAAGTTAGAAAAATCAAAACATCCTAGTAAATAGGATCAAAATAATGCTTGAGCATTCGACCATTGACTGGTCCTTCTTCAGCTTCTGAATTGTCCAAATCCTTCAAAAAGTATGTGTTGTTTCCTTGCAAGGCATGTATGATGTAAGGCCCTTTCCACATGAAATCAAATTTCCCATGTTTCCCTTTTTCTTCTCTTCTAGAATCCCATCTTAGGACTTTATCACCTAGTTGAAAATCTTCTGCTTTAGTCCTTTTATCAAACATTTTCTTTAGCTTTTCCTGCAAGAATTGTGATCTTTGGTATACCTCTTCCCTGGTTTGTTGCGGGTGGATTGTTTGATTAATTCTTCTTTGAATGTCATTTGGCTCCACTTGAGCCTCCTGAAGTAATTTCATAACAGGAATTCCTAAAGATGATGGGAATCTTGCTTCAAGGCCATAAACTAACTCATATGGACTAGTCCCAATTGATTTCTTAGTTGTAAGTCTGTCTGCCCACAATGCATTGGTCAGTTTCTTGTGCCAATTCTTTTTTTTTTCTTCCAATAACTTTTTGATGATATTGATAAGGCTTTTATTGGAGGATTCTGCTAGTCCATTACCCTGAGGGTAATAAGCTGTTGAATGGCCTAAAGTAATATGATATTTATTACAGAAACTGATCATTTTCTTTGACTTAAATGCAGCAGCATTATCTGTTATAATCTTTTCTGGACAGCCAAATCTTGAAAGTATGTTGGTTTCTAAAAACCCTATAATCACTGAATCATTGGCCTGTCTACATGGGATAGCTTCAATCCACTTAGTGAAGTAGTCTGTGGCAGTAAGAATCCATCTGTGTTGCCCTGAAGAAGGGGGATGAATTTCTCCAATAAAATCTAATCCCCATTGTTGAAAAGGTCTTTCTGTGGAAATTGGTTTTAATGGCAGAGGTAACAACTTTCTTTTACCCTCAAAAATCTCACACTTATGACAAGTTGTTACAAATTTCTTAACATCAGAAAATAATGTTGGCCAGTAAAAACCGGCCCTTAATATTTTGTCTGCAGTTGATTTCCAGTAGAGATGTCCTCCACAATCCCCTGCATGAAATTCATTAAGAACTTTATCAATTTCATCTTTTAATAGACAATTCAACAAGATTCCTTCATGATTTTTCCAAAATAGAGTGCTATCTAAAATACAATATTTCAAAGATGTCATTTTTAAAAATCTTCTTTTCGTTCTGGACAACCCTGGAGGAGCTTGCAGGTTTAATAAAACATGAATTATATCAGTGTACCAAGGTGAATCTAAGAAAGCTTGACTGATCTGTGGAGTCGCCATCTCCTGATTGTCATCCAGTTCGTTAATGTCTAAGGCTTGGCAATTAGTTTCAGTCATGAGTTGTGCCAAACCTTGACCTTTTATAAGTTTCGTTGGTTTAATCTCAATATCATATTCTAAAATGGTAGCTATCCACTTGCCTCTTTTACCTTCAATGCCATCTTGAGTCAAAATATCTTTAACTACAGCATTAGGCACATAAGCTATCACGTGAGAATATAATATGTAAACCCTGAAATATTTAATTGCTTTTACCAATGCAAAAGCCTGTTTTTCCATAATATTGTATTTCAGAGATGCATCCCTAAGTGCTTTACTAAAAAATGCTATTGGTTTTTCACACCCTTGGTCATCTTTTTGAAGTAAAATAGCTGCAACTATGTGTTCATAAGCAAATGAAAAAATAATGAAATCTCTGTCAAATTTGGGACTGGTAAGAACTGGTGTTCTTGTCAAAGCCATCTTAATATTCTCGAATGATTGCTTGGTTTCTACAATCCAGTCAATGCTTGAATCTTTCATCAGCATATTAGTAAGCAATCTAAGTAACTCAGCTAAACTAGAAATAAATCTTCTCAAGAAATTAATTTTTCCTATGAATGCTTGCAATTCTTTTATGTTTCTTGGACGAGGTATTTGTAAAATTTCTTGTATTCTTTCTGGATCAATCCTAATGCCATCTTTAGAAATGATGTGACCTAAGAGCTTTCCTTCTTCCAAACCAAACAATGATTTTTTAGGGTTTAAAGAAATCCCATATTTTCTGCACTTTATAAATACTTGCCTTAAATGATCTAAATGTTCTTGATCTGTTTTAGAAAAAACAGTTAAATCATCTAGATAAATGACCAGAAAATCATGTATTTCTTTAGAAAAAGCAATATCCATTGCTCTTTGAAATGTAGCTCCTGCATTCTTGAGCCCAAATGGCATTTTGACATATTTAAACGTACCCCATGGTGTTGTAAATGTTGTTTTATCCTGATCATCAGGATGAACCAGAATCTGGTTATACCCTGAAAATCCATCCAATAGAGATATCCTAGAAGATCCCACTACCCTCTGAAGAATATGGTCCATTTTTGGTAAAGGATAGTTGTCTTTTAAAGAAACTTTATTCAAATTTCTTAAATCAACACACAGTCTAATTTCTCCTGTTTTCTTCCTAGTTGGTACCAGGTTAGAAACCCATTCTGAAAATCTGATAGGAGCTATAATCCCTGCTTCAAACATTCTTTTGATTTCCTTTTCAATTGAGGGTAATAAAACAAGATTTATTCTTCTAAGCTTTTGTTTGAAGGGTTTCTGATCTGGTTTCAAAGGTATAGTGTGTTGAATGATAGATGTATCATAAGATTTGAGATCTCCATAACTCCAGGCAAAAACATCCTGGAATTCCTTTAATAGTTCAACATATTTAACCTTTTGATCCTTTGGAAGAGATTTGGACAACTTAACAATTTTGGGATTTTCTGGGGTTCCTAAGTTGCATTCTTCCATATCAGCTTTAACAGGTTCCATTTTAGGCCTAAATGGAATATCATTTGAATCAAACAGATCTTCCAAAGGAGTTAGTCCTTTGGGCAAATTATTATCTTTTAAATTGATAATTTCTGTCTCATCTTCTATGATCTCATCAGATTCCATGTGTTTCAAATTCTGCATGTCTTTTTCTGTGAATGTGGTTGGGTGCAGCATATGAATTGCATTTTCTCTTGAAATTTCTATTTTTTGTTCTTTTTCTTGATTAGATTCCTCAATGGTTATGTCTTCATCTATATTACAGTTAGAAAACTCATTTTGAAGTGTCAAAAAACTGTTGATTTGATTGTTATTAGCAAATACTTGCCAATTCAAAAGATTGTCTGGTATAGCAAGCCTATGTCTAATCTCAGCTGAAAACTAATGATTAGGATCAAAAGGTAACTTGCATGTGCTAGCAAACATTGCGAGGCTGTGAGCATGCAAATTTTGTTTCCTGGGAATCTTGGCAAGTTGAGCTTGTAGAAATGTGTTGAGAATTTCCACAACTGTTTCTCTGTACTGTTTCAATCTCATATCCTTTGTTGAACATTCTCCTTTAATTTGTTGAATGATTAGTTCAGAATATCCTATGATTGATACCCTAATGGCTCCTAACTTCTTGACATGTTTAAGCCCTAATAAAAGAGCTTTGTACTCTGCCATGTTGTTAGTGCATTTGAAATTCAACCTATAGGCATGACCCTCTGCATGATTATTCTCAACATTATGTAACCAAATCCCAGCTCCTGCCCCTAATTTGTTTACTGAGCCATCAAACTCTAAATGCCATAGAATTTCATGTTCATAATCTTCATCAATTGTTTTAAAATGTTTCTTGACAGGAGCTAGTTGTTTAGTTTCTTCTGGTATTTCTTGATCGACTGGTGTTTCCTTGTTTTCAGAAATTTCTTCAATTTTAACGGTGGTTTTGTTTATGGTTTCCAATTCCGGAGCTTCTATTTCAGTAGGAAGATCCAACTCAGCATTGTATAAAATAAAAGAATCCATATCAGAATGTATAGAGTAAACAGGGAAGTTTTCAGGCTTCTCATGGCTACTGACTAAGTACTTCATCAAGGTTTCTCTATATAATCTTTTAGGCTGACCAAATACTGAAATAGTTGCATATGACATGTCTAGTTGAATAGACCCTCCAAGTTTAGCACCCCAAGATCTAGACAATAACATACCATATTTAGGTGGAATATCACCACTACTATGTCCATTAAGACAGACTTAACAGGGTATTGTACCAAAGTTACACACAAATCTTTAATCAAACCTAAACATTTTACCTGACTAGAATCAAATGAAAACAAATCTTTGTACGGTCTGGTAATATCTAGATTTAATCTTTCCATTACTGCTTTTGGCATCAAATTGTGAGATGCTCCAGAATCAAGCATTGCATTATGGAGTATCTTATCATGAACATTCAGGCTTACATAAAATGGAGGAGTTCCTCCACTTTCTGGTTTGCCATTTACCTCCGGGCCAAAAAGAAGTTTGGGTTGATCATCAAGAATATTTACCGAATCATCCAATCCAGTAATGTTAATGTTTAGAGACTTGGTAATCTAACTTCTATAGACATCATGTTTAGCCAATTTTGATAAAGGAACAGCTATCTTTAGTTTGCCTATTTAGCCCTCTAAATTGAAAGGTTTTTCTGTTTGAGTTTTAGTGTTCTGCACAGTTGTGTTTTCTCTATTTTTTGGGTCTTCAATGTTTTTCTCTTTTTCATGAATGAAGTTTTGTTTTGAAGGTGTTTCTGGACTAACCTCTATTGTTTCTTCTACATTTCCTTCAAGAGGGAAAGTATTAGATTTTTGTTTTTTGTTTGGTTGGTTGTCAGAGACATCTTCAATTATTGGATTTGAAGGGTTGGGAGTTATCCTAGACAAAATTTGTACAGGGGGAGTGTTTTGTACAGGAGGGAGGCTAGTTTTACCTTTGACATTTTGTTTTGCAGTTTTCTGTTTGGTATTCTCTGGCACATTAATCTATCTGCTTCTCAAGTTGTACTGTTTATGAACCTCATAAATTGTTGTGTCATAGCCTTCCTTAAAATCAAAAGTCTCACCTGAATGAATTTGGAATGTTTCAAGGATATGATTCTCTTGATCATCCTGAGATAGGAAGACTTCTGGTTCATTTTTTTCATCAGTTACATTGTTTATTTCTACATCTTCTGTAGGTTCTTCAGAAGTTGAACCTTCAACAAAGTTTTCTTGGAAAGGTGGCCTAATGTTTTGGTCAGGTACATTCTTTCCAATGTTTTGATTCTGGTTTCTCTTAAAGTTTGGGTTTCTTGCAACATTCTGATTATCAGTAGAAGACTTTATTTCAATGGTCTCCACTCTGTCTCCTAATCTTTCCATACCTTTAATGATTGCATCCAGCTTCTTTTCAAAAGTTGAAGGTTCTTCATTCATAGGCATTCTCCTTTCTGCCCTAGCTCTGGCTCGTTTTTCTATCAGATGTGCTTCTACACTTACCACTATGCTTTGCATTTCTTCTAGTGTTTGGGGAGCTCTTTCCCTGAGGGAATAAGCTATATCAGAGTCAAAACCATCTGGAAATTTAACTAATACAGAATCAGGTGGGGGTCTTAGGTTTTGAGGAACGACGTTATATGCTTCATTAAATCTTATGATGTAATCTTGTACGGTTTCATTTGGTCTTCTCCTCAATTTCTCAAATTCTGAGAGGATCTGAAGAGGGTCCTTCTTCTTCTCCCATCTGTTCAAGAACGCGCTATATAAAGCTGGTAAATCGGCAATAGTGTTTGGAGTAAGTGCCCTAAACCATGTCCTAACTTCCCCAGTAAGAATCTGAACAAAAATTCTCATACGGACATTATCAGTATCTATCTCATAGAATTCAAAGTAATCAGTCATCCTTTTAGTGTGTTGTTGAGCTGTGTAAGTACCTGATCCATCAAAAGGTGTAATCTTACTTTGATAATCTTGAGGTAAAGCTGGAGGGTTGGCTGGTAACTGTAAAAGAGCATATCGATTGGCCATTGGAAGATATAGTGGGATTATAGGAGTAGATGGTCTGGCAGGAGGAGATGGAGGAGTAGAAGGGGTGACAGGTGTTTGAAAAGCTTGAGAAAAAGTAACTGAACTTGTAGAAGCTTCAGTAATTACAGAGATATTTGAACTTTCTTCAAAGGTTTTTTCAGACTGAAGGGAGTCTTGTAACTGTCGGTCAAGATGATATGAAACAAATCTGTATTGCAAATCTTCAAAGAACAATGGATCTGGAACTAATCTGGATAATTCGGTTTCAAAAAAATTCATAAATAAAGATGTTTCAAATCGTGCATCAAAAGGAATTTCATCAATATATATAATTTTCACAGGACAGGATGCAGATCTAGAAAGTGGTCTAGAACTTCCTGAACTTTCCTGACTTCCTCTTTCAGAACTTTCTTGACTTCCTTGTCTTCTAAGAATCCTAGGAATCAGATTTGGATTTTCAAATATTGGTGGTGGGTTGGGGTCAGGGTTTGACCTAGTATGTCGAATCCTTTCTGAAGCCAGCTTTCCCAGACTGTATTTTTTGGATTTTTGATTTTAATTGAAAGAATAAATACAACTTCTACAAATTCTTCAAGAAATAATGATGTATGATTAAAATTTTCTCAAAGATCTGTTAAACTAGAGAATCTAATTAAATATTTTGAAACTAAGGTTCAGTATATAAGCTAAATCAAAGATAGACTGAAGCATCATTTATTTACTTTTGCAATTGCAGAGCAAAAGCAATTTCAAAGGCTACCTGGCTGATCTTCAGACTCTGTCTATAGCTTATAAGTGAACAATATTAACAAAAAAAAATGATTCAGATCCCCAATATGGTCGCCACTATGTTACCACTCAGGCCTTCCTTGAAGTTGTAAAAAAAGGAAAGAAACCCGAGGTAACCACAAACCAACCTTCAGATGCAGAATCTAGCCAATCTGCATCCAGAGAGGGCTCTCTCTTTATGATTTATCTTTGTTTCTTAGAAGGTTTTAGGCTAGTTATAGATCCAAGAGTTTGTTTTGAGAAATGGTGGAATCCACAAACTAAGGGCAAGGTTGAAAGTTTTCAGTCCATTGGGCTATGGAGTCAAAGGATGGCTTTACTGGATTTCTATTCTACACACAGGATGGCTTTACAGGGCAAGGTAGCTAGACAGAGAACAATCCTTAAAATTTAAAGTGGATGGGATGGTTTTGAAGGGATGAAAGGCAGCTAAGAATCTTTCCCCATGTTCAAAAGAAAGAAATGAGATGACTACAAACAAAGAGCAATGAAGAATTCTTTATTATAGTAATCAGCAATGTTTAAATTAGCAAAGCAAAAGCATTTAAGAATTCATGCTTATAACTAATTTAGAGGAAAACATTAAGAATAATCACATCTGAAATCAGAGTACAATTAAGTAAATTCTGATTCAATCCTTCATGTAAATTATTCAGAAATGGACATAAAGATATTATAAACTGATATAAAACATATGAAAAAGGGTAGAAAAACTTATTGAACTGCAGTCCAACACATGAATCCTGCAAAAAGTCCAGAGCTTTAAATCGTCATCCAGTAAGCCACGAATAAATTTCTCCAAAATGCTTTTATTCCGAAAATCTCAATGTTACAGCAGAGTAATAGAATCCACCCTCAATACTTCCTTTGAGGGTTTATTTATACAAGAAAAACTTGAAAAAATCTCACACTAACTTAGCCAATAATCTAGGGTGACTAAGGAGTAATTTACAAATAAACAGGAGACAAATGGTCTCGTGGATAGAATAATAGATAACTGCTGATGTGCTGTTTCCTCATTTTGCTGATGTGCTGGAGGTAAGTGCTGAAAAAGGGCTCAATGCTGTCTTTTGGAGTAATTTCTTTGCTTGCTTGATACTCTTTGTCTTTACGGATACTCTTCAACCTGCGTAACTGATACTCTTTCATCTGTACTCATTTTTATCCTTTTACTTGATAGTAAAGATAAAATTCTCATCCTGAAGATAAATTTTATAGAATTTCCAATAATTCTTTCCACCATTGATCATCTCGTATCATAGTTCTTTTGAGTTTTCTCAATGTCTCATCTGCTTCGGTGAGTTTGTAAAAGGTGGGCTCATTAGGAAACAGATACTTTATTTCATGTTCCAGATGAAATAAATTCCTCACTCTATCATAGATATTTCTCCCTGTTGGTAATGTTGACTCTGGTAAAATAGTAGAACAAGCAGCTGTATTTTGAGCATGAGTATTTATTTTCTTTACATAGGTTTCCAAGTCCATTATTTGATCCTCTGAGAGCATAGGACTTGGTAACCCACTGTCCAACAAAGATTGAAATTTTTCTCTGAAAATATTGATATCACCCAAAATATCTGAGCACTTCCTTTCTAAATTCTGCATGAAAGTTCTTTTGATGAAAACTCTTTTTATTTCCAAAACTGTGTCGGTCCTGTCCTCAATCCCTAATACTGCAAGCTGTTGTTTTTTCTGGGTGTTCAAAAATTGAATAAGCTGATTGGCCTGCTCAGGCCTGCCTCTTAATTCATTTCTTGTCCTGTATATTTCTTCTTGGGCTATTTTAACCAAATCATTTTGTTCAAAAATAGCTTGAATAGAGGGCCAAATACCCTTTATTAACTCAATGATATTTCCCCAAAGAATTTGATTTATTTCCTTCAAAGGCTTTTCTAATGAAAGATCTTTCTCTAAAGCCTTAACTAATTTGTCCAATCTTTTGACTTCCCTGGTATTTTCAGCAACTGTCTTTTTAGATGTATCATACTTCTGCTCCAAATCTTTTAATTGTAACTTAGTGGTTTGAAGTTCTGTGACTCTTAATTGTAGACTTTCCATTTGCTTTATCAATTCATCAAAACTTAAAACAGAAGTGTTTACCTGGGTTGGCTGTGTTAGCTGACCTGTTGTTGTAGTACCTGTGGTTGATGTCTGCCTGATAGTTTCCTGTTCCTGCAAAGCTCGTTCCAATTCCTTCTCCGTTTCACTTAGTCGCTCAGTCATATTTAGGAGCAACTCCATTATTTCTTCCTGTGAATTCCCTTTTAGAACTTCTTGGGTCTGAGGGTGCCTTGAGGCTGGCAATTTTAGCTGCTTTCTCAGTGCAGCTATGTCATCATCTTTCTTCTTTATTAATGCCTCAATGCTTTTAATATCTTTGGGGTTGTGCCCCAAACCAATGATTATGTCTTCTAAAGACTTTATTCTGTTATCTTTGGCCTGTGAAGAGGCCCTCTCAATTTGCAATTGTGCAGTTGTGTTATTCAAAGAATCTTGCAGTGTTAGAGCTGCCATGGCTTTATTGGTAAGAGTGGAATAGACCATTTCCCCAGTTTGTCTGTATAGCTCTATCTGGTCCAGAGGATGGATGTCCTTTGCCAAAACTTCAAAATTTGTTCTGATGTAGTCAGTTGCAGTAATGGGTTTTGGCACCTTTGACTTGAAGTGGCTCATTATCATTTTGCCTTGTGACATGTCAAATGCTGACATTAGTCTTTCTTGATTATGGGGAGCCATTTTCATATATTGATCATATACCTTCATTCTTAATGGATCATTCTTTGCCTTGATATTAATGAAGGCTCTTTTTATATCCCCTGTATCTGTTTTTGGTGGTCTGAAAGAGGATACTTCAGTACTTAACTGCTTTTGCAAAGTTTTTCCTTTCTGGCCTGTATTTGTTTCACTAACTGCTCCAGTTAGTTGACTGTCTTCTCTCCCATCATCAAACACCTCATCTATGATTTCCACATCTGGAAGTGTATTTGGTTTCTGTTTCTTGGCCTGGTGTATTCCTGCGGAATCTTTAGGAGGTGTGGTATCTGGAACTTGCCTTTTCTTCCCTATTTCCACATTTGATGGAGTTTGTAACTCTGGAACTTGTGGATGATTTACCTGAGTGGGAGAAACCTGTGATTGTTCAGGTGCTTTGGAAGTTTGTGGTTTCTCTGCCATGACTAAAGTTTCAATCACCTGTAATGCAGGTTCCTTTCCTTTGCCTTTTGTCTCTGCTGCCACTGATGAACTGCCTTCCTGCAATCTCTGCTGTGGATTTGCTGCTGAAGATGTGCCAATGTGAGATACCTGCACTTGACCATAAGATTCTAGGTCATATTTCTTTTGAATATCTTTCATAATTTTACTCATTTTTTCTTCTGCACTTTCTTCTTCAACAAGTGTTTTTTCCACCCATTCATCTTGGTTAGCATATTGCTCTATATCAGGAATCTTGTGGTGGATATAAGGGGAAGATTTGTTCTTTAATATTTTTTCACAGATGAAACCAAATGGGTCATAAGGAACCCAACGAAAACTTCTTTGAAATTTGCAGCGGTTTTGTAATATATCCTCTGCTTCTCGCTCAGCCTCTCTAGAGTTGCAGATGTAGGGACCTAATTGACTTTTAATCCGGAGTTGAGCTTTCTTTTTCACACTACAAAAATGGATCACATCTGAATTATTCATTTGCCTAAAATATTCCAAGGCAAACAATCTCATGGGTACATACTTTGGTAACTTGAATGGATGTAATTCACATCCATAGATTCTGATGACTGTATGGTTTTGATACAAATACCAATCCCCAACTTTATAGGTCCTTGAAAGTTGCAAGGTCTTCTTTATTTCATTACTGAGTCTTGGGGGAGGAATCCCTGTCAACAATGTAGTTGCAGGATATACAAAAATATCTATAAACTCTGAATAGGAATAGGGAGACTCATACGAATGAATTATGGGAGACCAAAATATAACTGACCTTGGGTTTCCCTTGGCATTAAGTTTTTGAACAGGGAAAGGGAACTTTTCTGACTGATAGTAGATAATGAGATGATAGACGACTGAGGAATATTTAAAGACTTTTTCATCATCTAGCCTCATGAACTGATCATGGATTTTGTTGGCTATGAAGGAGGCAAAGTCATATTTAATCTCAGGAGGTTACCCAGGAGTAAAAATGGATATCAAAACCAAGGTTATCTCATCAACATATTCACTGGTGTTGAAGCCCAAAACAAAAGATATCATATTGAGGATGAGTCTTCCCAATTGATTGAAATAATAAAAACCATAGGGAGGAGGTCCCTTAGGTTGGTGTTCAGGCAACATGAAATTATGGAAAATGGACTCTAATTTTTCTGGGGTCAATTTATTAGACTTCTCAATCAATTCTTCCATGGACAGAGGTGCCAATTCTTGGTCAGGTTCAAAGTGTAGCATTTTATTGATGGCCTGGGGAGTAATAGGGAATAGAACATTTTGGTCAGGGGAAATTACAGCTCTCTGAATGGGATCATAGCTGGAATGGCAATAGTGGATAATTTCTGGGAAATTAATGACTGAGGGGATGAGATACCTTGGGAGATTGGATTCCCACAGTCCAATGACATCTTGCCCCTTTGAATAATCGTCTCTGCAGCGACAAAAACTCAAAATGGGGCTTTCATCAAAATGCAAGTCTTTAATCTGGAAATCTTTATCTACCAAAGGTAAGTATTCCAATTCACGGTGAGGGGCATTCATTGGAGTTATATTCAAAGCTGTCGGGGCCTCCATTTTGGTTCTTCTGGATTCAAAACTGAGGTTTCTGGTTTTTTCACATGTCGGGCGTGATTTTGATCTTACTGAAGGAAATTGGCACAATTGTAGGTTCAGGGAGCAATTTCACAGTTTTAAAACCTTTGGGGAAGATCTCAGTGATGAGTTTTAATCACTAATTCAGCGAAAAACAAAGAAAACAGAGTTTTACTTGCAGTTCGGGGCGGAATAGGATAAATACCTGTTCTTGGAAGAAAGCTGGTTCTTAACAGGTAACAGGCGGTAGCAGGAGGACGCTTGAATGCAAGTCTGGCGGATTTATGGAGCGAAATTGAATGGAACAGTGGATTTCAATGAAAATTCAAAAACCGTAGCAGAGAGCACAGTCGCGTTTAATAACGAAAATAACGGAAAAAACATGAAAATTGGCTTTATTTACAAGTTAAAAGGGTTTTTTAGTTTTTCGAGGAGTGACGTCATCAATGTACGGGCTGACGTGTGGAGGGTTGAGCGGTAAGCAGTAAGTGGTAAGCTGTAATCCCCGCACCGCTTATGGACGAAGGTGGTATTAGTTGGGAGGGCAGCGATTCCACAAAGTAATTGACACGTGGATGGTGAACTGTTTCAATACTACCAATCCCCGCTGGTTAAAGTTCTTACAAAGGATGGGTAGCGGGATTGACATGGAGCGTTGATCTGCGGAGGAGCGATCCGACGGTTGAAGAAATAGAAAGATAATGGGATAGTTATTGCGCGGGCCCGGCGGGGTTTTAAATGCCATTAACTTTATTAATCTCCCCGGGGGGGCGTCTGATAGGCGGAGGAGTATGATTATTAATTAATTCAGATAATTAATTAATCCCTTGGTGATAAAGGAAATAGGGGTCGCGGTGGGGTTAAAAGGTCGGGTGAAATGCCAGGTGGATGAGCCACGTTGGCGCGGGATTTTCCAAAGTTTGGTTTCAAAAATAAAACTTCAGGTTTTATTTATATTTTTGGGTTTAAACATATATATCGTATGTTTAAAGTTTATTTTTCATATATATGTTTTTATTTTATTATATGGTAAATTAACAAATGTAATTAACTTACCATAGGGGCGGGTTTATGATATAATGATAAATTTAACCAAAGGGCGTATAGTGGGTTTTTATGTTAATGCACGGGGAAATAATTACTTTGGTTAAACTTTATAATAGAGGGGTTTTTGGGGTATTTATAAAAAAGGAGTTATATACTTAGGAGAGGGCATTTCACTAGGGATTTAGTAAATAGAGTTAAACATTAATATGACAAAGGGACAAGGAAACTCAAAACATTTTGCACATCTAAGAAAGTAATAACTTCTGAAGTAAATTGCAATATCTTATCTTCAACACTTAAACTTAGAATAGCAGGTTATCTTGAGGGATTTTTATGGAATTTTGCATAATTTCCCTAAGTAAAATAGGATTTTACTTGGGAAAATATTGAGAGTTACTGATAATGAATAACTTCAAGTACTTAGGTTTTTTTTGATCATCAGGCCGAGGGTCCGGTCCCTCCAAAAGTCAAGGAAATGCCTTGAGCCCCTTTGATCTCCAAATACCTTAGTACTTTGGGGAAAAATTAGTAAAACTTTAAGGGGAAAGTGATGAGGGAAGTTAATGATTTTGACTTTGCTTGCTGTGATTTTCCAGTGTATTTCCTGCTTCAGAATTTGTGATGAAAGTAAAAGATCAAAAACATGTAGCAGCATCATTCATCAGATAAAACTTTGCAACCATCTACCTACCCTGTCTACTTGACACTACCATTTTCTCTTCTTTATTAGGGTGCATTTAGACTTGCAAACCCTTATCAATCTTTTTCTTTTTTACAAGGCAAATCTATCTAATTCTACCCCTATTACATCCAAGGGCTCAGATTAAACTGTTGAGCACCTTTTAATAACTCTACCTATCTACTTATCTGCCAAGATTAAACTGTTTGGACATATATTTATTCTCTAATCTACAACATGAAATTGAAATATGAATAAGTCAAGTTTAAACAGTTTGACTTATTCATGAATTGTGGCAAAGGTTTGACAAGTTGCACACAATCACTTTATTACAAAAATGAAATAGCAGTGGCATTTGGATTTGCACACTTTCCTTGGTCTATTTTTTGTTTGGGGTTCATTTATTTCACTTTTTTGACCATTTTATTTTTCTTACCCTTTGATTTTTCTTTTAGGGTATACCCTCTTTACATTTTTTAAATTTTTTGATTTTTTTTTTGGTTTTTCAAGAATATGGAACACCTTTTCTCAAGAAAAAGGTTTGAACATATTCAATAGTTCAATCAAGACAATCATGAAAAATGACACCTATTGGTATAGGAGTCTAACACCTGCCAACCTTCAAGGCCATGGGGTGGGGGTACATGGTAGCCCCTGGCTGTGCCACGTGTCCTACCATTATTGGCCCTAAATAAAAAATGCCAATAGTATAAAATTACACCAATGACATATACTTCGACTTAGACTTAGCATAGGAAAAAATTTCCCTCATAGTCCACATTGGCAAATCTGATAATTGCACTTGGTGTGATGTCATTGGATGTTGTTGGAGGACATTCTTAGAGACATTGACTGTACTTGCCACATCATCCTTGTACCTATTCTGCCCATTTTTTACTTGTTTTGGAAAGTGAACAACAGCCTATAACTCACTCATACGAACTAGGATTTTGATGAAACAAGTTGTGTCGGAATCCTTGTGGCGAACTCTATCCAATAATTCAGGTCTGAAACATTTCTGATCACTTTGAATTTTTAGCTAAAACCCTGATCCCTGATTAAGATATCATCAAAAATATCATCAAACTTTAAAGTACTAGATCTAGAGACAAAGTTAATAATGGCCATAACCAACTTTCTCACAATGAGAACATAAATAGCATAGCCATAACATCATCACCAAAGTTTACCCCTATAGAACTTAACTGACTAGTAACCAAATTAAATTCATTTAAATGGTCAGCAATAGATCCACCTTCCGACATCTTCATATTAAATAAATGTTTCATAAGAAATACCTTATTTGAGGCCGAGGGTTTTTCATATAGTTTCACAAATGCCGTAATTAAATCCTCTGTTGTTTTTTCCTGCAAAATATTGAAGGCTACTGATGTCGTGAGGCACAACCGTATTGTTCTAAGTGCCTTCCTATCAAGAATATCCCATTCTGCGTCTGTCATACTCGACAGCTTATTTTTTTTCCGATAATGGTAGGTACAGATCTTTCTGATATAGATAATCTTCAATATGCATCTTCTACAGCGGTTAGTTTTCGCTGTTAAATTTCTCAACCCTAAACCTACCATCTTCTGCCATTGCTCCCATTTAAACTAGTAACCCTTCTTTCCTGCGAGTTTATCAACCAAATAGACCCTCAGCTCTAATATCAGTTGTTATAAAATTATATATTACAAAGTAATGGAACACATAAATATGCGGAAACATAAAGATAGAAAACATATAAACAAGAGAGACACAGATATATATGGTTCACCCAACTTGGGCTATGTCCACAGAAATAGCCAATCCTTCCTTTATATTATCCAACAAAATGAAGAGACACAACCTACTGCAGATCCACTGTAATATCCTCTACTCTCTCACATAGTCCCCCTTGCTAAATCTCTCTTAGAGTATATATTAGAGTATACATGCCATAAAAAGATGCAATACAATACCCTCATACCAAGAGAGGGGTTTCTTATAGGTAAAAAAACCCTAAATTAAACATAAATTCTATCGTCAGATCATCTTCCTAATGAACGACCCAGATTGACTACAAATTTACAATATTTTACAAGGCAATTTTACGTATACTTTGAGCTTTGGGGGCGCTGCCCCCAAAACCCCTTGCCAGGGGGCGGAGGGCTCCAAAAGGTCGTCATCACCCCCCTAGACCCCCATGACAATGATCAAATGATGGGCAACGTTTCCTCCCCGTTAAGAACAAGGGTCCAACGTGGCGATACATCTAAATAAGGAAGCTAATCAAGCTCCAATCAAACAATAAGTTTATTATGCAAAACCTGGAAGGATCATACTCTACAATTCCTATCAATGGACAGTATCTAAAGCACTATATTCAGTACTGAAGTTGATTGCAGTCCTAGTTCATTGTACATAACTAGTTTTTATTTTATATTTCCTTGTCAAAGTATGATTTCAGAGCAAAGACTCCACAACCCAAGGAGAAGGCACATGGATATATTTTTTCTCTGCATCTCACAGGGAGAAGAAGTCCCTAGATGGAGCCAATGTTGTTACATCATTTTATTTTTACATGTATTTATTGAAAAAATAGAATATATATATATAAGAAAAAGAAAATAATAAAATAATAAAAAATAAAAAAAGGCATATAAAAATATGTTATAAAAAAAGGAAAATATCGGAAAAAAATAAAAATCCCTCATTAAAATTAAAATATGTGTGCCAGCCTAAATGCCGCAATAGATAGTCAATTAATGAAGTTTAATTATTTTAATCAAAATTGGACCCACTATTAGCATTTGTAATCATGTTTTGAAGGGAATTGATGGTTTTTTCCTTTTGTGGTATCAAGCGTGTAACAACAGACTACTACGATCCTCTCTACATGATCAATGACCGAGAAGGCAGTTGCGTCCCCCCCCCCCCCCCTGCGCCCCCTGACGGTTAACCAAAGTGGGGAGGG
Source organism: Pinus albicaulis (assembly GCA_034641835.2). NCBI lineage: Eukaryota > Viridiplantae > Streptophyta > Pinopsida > Pinales > Pinaceae > Pinus > Pinus albicaulis. The sequence goes on along the minus strand of CM076572.1, from coordinate 1,423,569,351 downwards.
GGAGGGATCTAAAAATCATATTGAAATTAAACTACCTATATGACGTGTCAAGCGTGCAGAAAATTTAGACCCCTCACCCCCCATGGAAAACTACTTACCACCACGCCCCCCTCCAAAATATGTCTACGACCATTGACGAAACCACCCATGCCTAATTTGACCATTCTTGCTCCTGCCACATCCACTTCGATGCTGCCACCTACCCATTTCCCATTACATAATTTTAACCATTGCCTAATCGTAGTCGTTGCTACCATAAATACCCCACGCCATATCAAACGTCCTAAAACGGTTAATTCACTCTCTTTATAAAATAAACTTGTGGTCTTCCCATTACTTCTTTACGTAGTCTATTTGAAGAAATTGTGTACCCAAGCTCCAGCATAATAAAAAAAATTAGCTTCTCCCATAAAATTATGCAAGTTGGCGTATCACCTGGTAAACCATAATTTCCAGTTATTTGTTTCTTTCCAAATTTCTTCTCCAAAGGGAAAATCCAAAGTGACAGAGGAAAATCCCATGTTCTCACCTGTGATAGACCTAGACCATATTCCATTAGTGGACCAAGAATATAAGATTTTAGAGAAATTATGTGACTTTGATTTATATGAGTTACGTAACTGGATGAAACAAAAATTCATTAACCTCAGTGGTGAATTAAGCGTGTGGGATTCTTTCCTACCTTAATTCATATTCCCACAGACTCACCCTTTCCACGAATTTGTGTCAAGATTTCAGTTTAGGTATATTCCCAGCCAAAGGGTTGTTGTTGCACAAAGTTGTGATGTCATTTTCATAGTTACAATCCAATCCATTTGTCAAATGATGAAAATTGAACACTCAAATTCCCTACATCCTTTTTTCGTAGAATCCCTCATGGATCTCTATAAAAATATTACTTTCCCTTAGCGAACCAATATTTTCGAGATATTTCTGCCACGAAATGTTGAATTTCCTAGAACCAATGCACCTTACCCAGCCTCAATGTTTCCAGAGATGACCAAAAAAATCATTTCAATAGCTTCCTATTTTCTAGATTATTAATTTGGCCAATGGGTTGATGATATTATCCTAGGATTTTTGTCAGTATTTCATAAAGATGATAAACCTTCTATTATTTTCAATTATAGTGAGTTCTTAGCAAAAAAATCCATGATTATTTCATGAAGTTTTCAATAGAAGGAGCCTTCAAACATGCATCAATCCTTGTATATTTATTTTTATTCTATCAGCTAGATAGGTTTTCAACTCCACTGCAAAAGTTAGATGAATTTGGGAACCCTCTATTTGTGATCCATTGGACCTCCCTAGTTAGAAAGAATACAAGTGAATTCTCTTTCAATGACTACATAGATCAATTTTTGTATACAACTTCTTATTTACTTAACAGTGATCTACGTTGGGTCTCAGAAATGTCCTTAAAAAGACATCTACTTTCACCATCATGTCCATTATATCACCTCCATTTCACCTCCACTTCACTACCATGTCACTACATTCATCTCACTTTCATCATCATTTGGGTTACTCTTTGTGTTTTCCAAACATTACAATTTCTAGTATTTTTAAGTGAATTTGTGATCAAAATTTAGGAAATAATATGCATATGCTTATACCTTAAAAGTGGAAAGAGTTCAGTGACATGTGTAGGTTCATTGAAAGCTTCTAAGGCCCTCTTATGTGGCTCCCATAGATCAAATTCGAAATTATCTTCATGATATGAAGGAGAATTGAAGGAGGGATATGTGGCTTATGGTTAGCAAATTGGTTGAGAATATTATGGATCAAAGGAGAGGAAGAAGGATCCTCATTAACGAGAAGGTTGCTTAGGAATTTGTATAAATAGAAGATCTCTCTCCTTTATTTGTAACCTTGTTAGCTTAACTTGTCATTATTTTTTACTTTGAACTTTTGGATAACTTGAATAAAGTTTTGAGGTTCCAAGCATGGATGGAGATGTGAAGCAGGAGATATCATGGAGAATATTATAATGTAAGATAAAGTGGGTTTTATTTTACAATTTTGTCTTAGTTTTTATTTCATTCAAGTATGTCATTTTATTTTAATTGTTATGTTGTTTTCATTTCATTGAAAGTTTGATAGTTTATATTTTCCATTCATGTAATTTTAATTCATGCAAGTGTGTTCAACTGGTCGATTGTAGATTTAATTTACATGTAAGAGTATTTTTGAATTAATGAAGAATGCTAGATTATATTTGATTTATGCAGTTATTTACATTTACAGTTGACTGTTAAATATTGTGCTCGCTAAGTCATCTCAAGAAAGTGGTTCTGTCATTTTCCAATTGGATTAGATATGGGCATTTGGTTATACAACAACCATAGGTTTCTAATTTATGCATGTGTGTTATATTGGTTTTCAATTCTGTCAATCATTTTCTTGCATTTTGGTCAAGCATTTAGATTGCATCCATTTTCCTGCATTTCCGTCAAGCATTTTCTTGCATTTCGGTCAAGCATTTAGATTGCATCCATTTTCCAGCATTTCGGTCAAGAATTTAGATTGCATCCATTTTCCTACATTTTTGTCAAGCATTTTTCTACATTTCGATCAAGCATTTAAATTGCATCCATTTTCTTGTATTTCTGTGAAGCATTTATATTAAGAATTCAATTTCTTTTGAATTGATTTTTGAATTAGATTAGATTATTTTGGTTTTTATTATTTGATTAGAATTGTAAGCGTAGATTAGAATTCAATTATGCAAGTAGATTAAATTTTGAAATCCTGAATATAGAATAGATTTTCAAGTTAATATTGGAATGATGTGATTAGATTAATTTTTAGTTTTCATAAACTGATCCCTAGCATATATTGTGCACGTATATCTCACAAGTCCTACGGATCCCAGATTGATAATTTATGTTAGTAATCTAATACAAATGATTTTACTCAACATTTTGGCACCGTTGTCGGAGAGGCGTACATAAAGATTAGTGTTAGTTTATAATGTTGTTTCATTGGCTAGCTTGGTTTCAATTACATTGCAATTTTCGCAATTTTAGTTTTTTTTTTTCATTTATACGCAATTTCATTCTTTTTATGCAATTTCAATTTTTTTTTGTTATTAAATTAGTTTTTCATTCTTTTAGAAAATTTGGATAATTAGTTTTTCATATATATATTAATAAAAATCTCCAAAAAAAAAATTATGTTAGTAAAAAAAAAAAAAAACTACATAATGCAATTTTGTGTTTTCATCATTTGATTTGATTTGATTTGATTTTTCAATAAAATTTGAAATTTAAAAAAATAAAAAATAAATAAATAAAAATTAAAACAAAAATAAACTGTGAAATTTCATTTTTTTTATTAATAATTTTTTTTTAATAAAAAAAATAAAAAATAAAAATAATAATTATTTTAATAAATTATTTTGTTATATATATATATATATATATATATATATATATATATAATAAAACTAAAACATTTTAATATACAAACATTAAAAAAGAAAAATTAAAAATATAATAAAAACACAACATAATAAAACAAACCAAAAACAACAATAACTAAGGAGTGTTTGGCTATTGTTCAAGTTCACCTCTATTGGAATGAAGAGGAAATAACTCCAGTGTTTAAAAGAAAACAGGTTAATCAAGAGCTTAAGAAGAGGATTACCAAAGAAAAACTCGTTCACATCAAATGAGTTATTGATCTGGTAGAAGAGGATTCTCAAATTGAAATTCCTTCACATCAAATGAGTTATTGAAGTTGTAGAGTGCAAGCACTTATCCAATACATTCATTGCATCAACGGTGAAAATTGAATTTTCAAATAGAATTTTCATGTTATCACTTACATAATTGTTTGAATTCAAGGACTTTTGAATGGAAATAGCAGCGTTGCCAAGTGAAAGAATTGTTGTGAGGTGCCTCTGCCCATTTAGTTGTTATGAATTTTGCTGAAGAAAGGAGGGCATTCCAATCTTAGCATACACTGTTGAATGTACAAAGAGATCCCCCTCACATTCATTGCAAATTTCTAGATCTAGCAGAAGATTCAATTTTTTATTTTATTATTAGATCAACATTGCGAGAAATTATTGGATCAACATTGAGCTATCTATTCTACTACCGAAATATCTACATACTGGGAAAATAAACAGAGTTCATATAAGCCCGATAATATCATAAAAAAAGATGATAAAGAAAACAGCGACTCTTCAGATGAAGAGACAGGTGCTGGCGCTTTCAGTGTAGATCCTGGCATATCAACTAGCTGTAGTTGCTGGAGTTGCTTCTCCATGCAGCCAACCCGATCATCCAATCTGCTAATTCTGTCAGTTGCCTGATATTGAGTGATCTTAATATGTTTCAGTTGATCCTGCATGTGCTGCATCATGTCCAGCAGGCGGAGTTCAGTCTTTTTTGGGTTATACTGAGCGTGACTGGGATTAATACTCTGTATAGCCTTTGCTAGAAGGCTCTTTAGGATCCAATACATGTGAATAGTCTGCTGAAATAGCGTGAGTCGACCCCTGGTGTTGCTAGGATCGGTGATGAAGTCCAAGATTTCTGCCTCTGTTTCATTATCTTCCAGGTCAATCTGGATGTCTCGTTCCCATCCTCTAATTTCTTGACGAACAGTGGTTGAATTCCCCGTAACATAGTTGGCTGCCAAATTCTCAAGAATCTCTAAGTTTGATTTTCGACCGCGTTTCTTCGAAGTTTGTTCACACTAGACCTGTTTCCCTTTAGCACACGGAGTGTTTGACCTGCACTTCCCCATAGTATCTAAACGCCTATATTGCAATACAAACATGCATGAAAACACGAAGAGAGAGTGAGCAACGTCATGGGACCACCCTGCACGAAACCTCTGAACATCGACAGTGCGTCGACCTGACAAGCAAGAAACTGACGAGGAAAGCACTATTGACCACTGAACCAAATGACTAAGATAGTGAATGAAAACATTTTGAATACACGAAGAGCCAAAGACCAAGAGCCTTATCTCCCAAGTCCAAGCCCTGAAGCCCTGAGCTAACTTAGCCTGGACGAATTGTAATAGTACCAGCCTCATGCCAAAACTAGTGTTCGCGTTAGCAGAATTGACAGGAACAGGGGTGAGCACAGGGTCCATAAGAGGAGCGGGGGGCAGCGGGAAATTATCACTGTCGAAACCCTTGTAAGGAACAAATAGAAAAGACCAAGAACATAATCGACTCCTATTGTCCCAGTGTTCATAATTTTGACACCACCTATAAGCGCCAACCAGACCGCTTGCACTGTTAATAACCACGACAATTACCCAACTCCAAGGGCCCCCTACTCTACCCACATAATTCAATCCTAGCGGTCGCAAGGTGCGAGACAGGAGTAGCCTTACTTTGGACCAAGAATTTATTTGAATTACAACAGTATGAAGTGGTTGGGCTTGAAAATTTCAAGGGTCTCAGAAGCATGGTTTTACAGGCTTGAAAAACGTTTTCTTCAATTTCACAATTGTTTGAGAGAAATATGTGGTTCTTCGGAGTTTTAGTTTGCAGACTACATGAGGAAAAAATGATTTTGCACAGTGAACTATTTGAATACGGCACAATGGATCTGGTGGTTATGGAGAACATGTTAACCGAAGCCAAACAGTTGCAATATGAGCCAGATGTTATAAGATTTCATCGGCGGTGTTTTACCTTGTAGGAAAGCAGATTTTTATGCTATCGGTGTGATAATAAAACAACTTTGCAATTAATGGCTAATCTCCAACAAACCTTTCGAAGTCATGTAAATTATTACGATCAATCTCCTAAGTTCGATCTTCATTTAAACATTGCCCAGTCATATAACCAACGCAGTCACGTGGCAAGCTAATTCTTCAAATGCTGTCACCGCTTTTTACTTCGAAACATTCATGATTCAACACTACCCATCGTGACGGATAACCAATGCAGTCAACGATATATGTCCAACTTATGTGTACGAAAATGTTTTCATTTCAACACATTTTACGTTTGGTTTTTCTTTAATGTTTTAATTTTTCACGTGTAGTTTTCACTTTTCACTTCATTCGTTTGAATGAGATGCGATGTGTTTTAATGTTTTATATGTTTGTTATATTTTGTTTTAATGTTTTATGTAATGATTTATATGTTTATTATATTTTGTTTTAATGGAGTGTTGTTGTAAGTATAATGATGATATTATTATTATTATATTTATTTATTGTTTTAATATTTTAATGTTATATATTTTTAATTGAGTGTTTTTGTGTTATATGTTTTAATTTTGATGTTTTATTTGTATGTTATATGTGGAGTGTTGTTTATATGTTTTAAAATGTATAATATTATGTTTTTATGTATGTATGTTTTACTTTTTCATTTTTAAATATTTCATTAATTTTTATATTTTATGTTTTATTGTTCAAGAAATCTGTCATGAAAAAATGTTGTAAAAGAAAAAAATTTACTTGGAATTCATGATTGGAGCAAATGAGAAAAAGTTGTTGTGATGATTCACTCAAATACTAAGTAACAAACAAGCTTACGACATCAACAAATCAAAAATGTTATGCCATTTCTAAGCCAAAAAAAAAATGCATCAATGAAATAAGTAGAGTATTTTCTCGTTTTTCTGGAGGAGGTACTGAATTTAAAGATCAGACTGATTACATGTATAGCTGTGTAGACTTAACTTTTTTTTCAAGATTTTAAGCTATAGGAATTGTGCAATTATACAATTGAACATCAATTCTGCAGCTCAAAAACTTCATTGTTTCACCCAAATTTCAAATGTAGCAGATGTAGCAAATTCAATAGCAGCAATAAAGACTCACTTTCACAATTTCATCCACCATTTGCATGATTAATTCAAGAAGCATTAAATAAGATTTTTGCAGTAGCTACATGTGCACAGCTTATCCATTTCATAGGTAAGTGAAGTTGTGTTCTTTTCTAACTTTTTATTATGAAATTCCTTTAAAATGCTAAAGTTATAATTTTTGGAAAAAAACTCCACAATATTCCTTTCCTCACTTCATAAAATTTCAAAAACCATAAGTCGGAGGGAAGGGATATCACTCCATATATTTACATCTTATGCCACATCACTTTCATATAACCAACATATGACTACTATTGCATTTAGATTCAAAAAGATGATATGTTTTGCAAATCTTCAAATTGATGAGCTTATTGTATGGCTAATTGAAAATATAATTCCCAATGTTTTCAAGATATTTGGATGAACAAAATAATAAACAAATTATTGTTACACAAGAACCAACCATATAAAATCAATTTTGGTTGCCACACAAGAACCTACCATAAAGATGAATGTTGCAATCCAATGTATTTCAAAGAAAACTTTGCAAAAATAATGAAGTTATAAAATGCTATGATAATGAAAAGTTAAAGGAGAATTGATACAAGTCAAATCTCATTCAAAAGAAAGACAGTTCAAAGATCAAACAAATCAATGTAATAGGTTGCATGAGGACATAAAACAACTTCAGTTGGGGGGTATGTTGGGTCTCAGAAATGTCATTAAAAATACATCCACTTTCACCATCATGTCCATTATATCATCTCCATTTCACCTTCACTTAACTACCATGTCACTGCATTCATCTCACTTTCATCATCATTTGGGTTACCCTTTGTGTTTTCCAAACATTATTAATTTTTAGTGTTTTTAAGTGAATTTGTGATAAAAAGTTAGGAAATAATATGCATATGCTTATATATTAAAAGTGGAAAGATTTTTGTGACATGTGTAGGTTCATTGGAAGCTTCTAAGGCCCTCTTACGTGGCTCCCAAAGATCAAATTCGAAATTATCTTCATGATATGAAGGAGAATTGAAGGAGGGATATGTGGCTTATGGTTAGCAAATTGGTTGAGAATATTATGGATCAAAAGAGAGGAAGAAGGTTCCTCATTAATGAGGAGGTTGCTTAGTAATTTGTATAAAAAGGAGATCTCTCTCCTTTATTTGTAACCTTGTTAACTTGTCATTATTTTGTACTTTGTACTTTTGGAGAACTTGAATAAAGCTTTGAGGTTCCAGGTATGGATGGAGATGTGAAGTAGGAGATATCATGGAAAATATTAGAATGGAAGATCAAGTAGGTTTTATTTTGCAATTTTGTCTTAGTTTTTATTTCATTCAAGTATGTCATTTCATTTTAATTGTTATGTTGTTTTCATTTCATTGAAATTTTAATAGTTTATATTTTCCATTCATTCAAGTTTAATTCATGCAAATGTGTTCGACTGGTCGATTGTAGATTTACTTTTCATGTAAGAGTGTTTTTTAATTCATGAAGAATGCTAGATTAGATTTTATTTATGTAGTATTTACATTTACAGTTGACTGTTGAATCTCATGCTTGCTAAGTCATCTCAAGAAAGTGGCTCTGTCAATTTCCAATTGGATCAGATTTGGGCATTCGATTATATAGCAACCATAGGTTTTTGATTTATCCATGTATGTTAGATTAGTTTTCAATTCTGTCAAACATTTTCCTGCATTTTGGTCAAGCATTTAGATTGCATCCATTTTCCTGCATTTTTGTCAAGCATTTACTTGCATTTCGGTCAAGCATTTAGATTGCACCCATTTTCTTACATTTCTATCAAGCATTTAGATTAATAATTAAATTTCTTTTGAATTCATTTTTGAATTAGATTAGATGATTTTGGTTTTCGTTATCTGACTAGAATTTCAAGTGTAGATTAGAATTCAATTATGCAAGTAGATTAAATTTTAAATTCTTGAATATAGAATAGATTTTCAAGTTAATAATGAATGGTGTGATTAGGTTAGTTTTCAGTTTTCATAAACAGATCCCTAGCATATATTGTGTACGTATGTCTCACAAGTCCTATGGATCTAGGATTGATATTTTATGTTAGTAATCTAATACAAATTATTTTACTCAACAATCTAATCCCTAGAATTTCTCTTGAAATTAAAAGGATTCTTCATCTAAGTGAACAAAAAAGACAGGAGACTAGTATCTATACCAAAAATATTAAAATATTAGAGTGTATGGTTGTGAGCTTTCTCCATACACATTACCAAAGTTTTTTCCTATCAAAATTTTTGCACTGGAATACATTAGGCAGAAGATAAATATGGATGAGATGCACTTTGTGTCAACTAGGAGTAAGTCCTAGTTTAAAATCAAAACTCAAATAGGACCTTTCATCTGTAATTCCAAAACAAGAACAAAGGAGGAAAATCTCCTCTTAAAGGAAATGAAATTTAAACTGCGTTTTTCATGGTCCTATGATCCCTTGGGGATCATTTCCAACCTAAGGGTAGAAAAAAAAAACTACTCCATATGCTTATACTCCTAGACCAGAGATCGATCAATATATGAATCAGGAGGAGTGGCAAGATAACACTTTACTGAAGCAGAAGAGAAGAGTTTTACTCCTACAACATCTCAGACTCTAGTTCCCCAAGAAAAACATGTAGAGAGAGACAGGGAAACAGTTTCGTCTTCATTCACATAAAGTAAGGAAACAGAGTTTGTGATTTACAAGAAGAAGAAAAATAATCCTCTTGAGGACTCTTTTCCAGAAGAAAGCACACAAACTACACTATTCTTGACAGGCCCTCATGCTACTACCTTTCCTCGAATTGAAGAAATTTTACAAGCTCACGAACATCGTCAGCTTCTAAAGAGCCATTGGAAACATCCCAAATGGGAGAATTAGCCCATGGTCAGGCTGAACCAAGCATATTTTCTAGGTACAAGGAAATAGAAAGGAAAAATCAAGCATTGAAGGCTACCACTTACACAGAATTCTGGAAACAAACATCAGCATCTCATCACATAATACTTTCCTCCTTTGATGCTGAAAAGGGGCTAATACAAATGGCATTCCTTGAACCCAACGTCCTATTTCCAAACACTGCTGAAGACTATAAAAAAATCAATACTTTCCTTTGACTCAAAAGATATTCATCCTATTGACCATATTGATTTACATGAACAAGGCGGGGAAATGATATATTCAACTTTAAACAGTTCAAATACGGAGAAACCTAAGTTGCATGTTTCATTGAGTAATATTCAATCCTAGCTAAAGATGGAAAATAGTTACTCTCTATCAAAGGATACTAAGATAAATCCTTAGAGGATCTAGTAATTAAATTGGGATATGATCCCAACAATGTTAAAGCTACTGAGGAGATGATTAAGAGGAAAAATGATGACATCCAATCATTAAGAAAACAATTTAAACTTCCTACTACTGAAGATCCTCAAACTAAAGAGATTGGTGAGCTAGAGAAGGAAAAAGAGAACATTTTCAAAATAATAATTGAATAGAATAGACAAATACAAAAGATGGAGACAGAGTTAGAAAATTTTTTAAAGGAGAAAGAAAAACAAGCAAAACAAGTAGCAGTTGTTCCTTTAGCAACAATTCCCATTATCGGTATTTCAACACCAGGGGATTCCACTTCAACAATTACTATAACAGGAGAGACAAAGTACATTGATATAACAACTGATCTAGCCAAGTTCATGGGAGATTTATCATTGAGGGGACAAGAAATTAAGAAATTGAAAGCACAACTTCACAACCTCCAAGAACATAAAATTAAGATTGACAATGCATGTGTGGCAAAAATCCTAAAGAGTCACAGGATGACTCAAAGAATAGACACTCTGGAAAATGAATCAACAATTGATCAAACACTTGCATGGGCCAAAGAAAACATATGGCAAGACATAAATGAGTCGATAACATATTTGTGGCTATCAATGAAATTATGTTTGAATGGGAAGCATTACTAGAAAAATCAAAGGGATTAATAACAGATGTTAAGAAATAATTTGGCAACAAACCAGGAGATGAAATAACATTAGTCATGATTTTGAATTCAAAAACTAAATAAGATCTCAAAGAATATGACATGTATGACATAAATAAATAAAAATTGGAGGTTAGAAAGATTCACATCAAAAGGAATTTATTGTTGCAACATGAAAACAAATGCCACAATTTAGTAGCCAACCTCCAAAAATTTCACAGAAAGTTTAATGTGTTGCATCAAAAGGGGCTTCTAGGTTAAAGGGGAATTGGAGATAATTTGATCACTCTTGAAGAATATCAGTGAAGTTTGTATTCAATATCCATAGACAAATCCAAAATTGCCAAGATCCAAGGGACAATTATAGGGAAGGATTTCATTGAGGGTTTGACTTTTGACTTGTTAATTCAACATGAGATAAGACATATATTTGTAGAGAACCCCACTTTCCAGAAGTACACTGAAGTCGATGAGACTTACAAGAATTTAATCAAAGGTACCATTCCAGATGAGGAAATATGAGAGAAAATATGTTTACTCATTGATTGAATCAACAAACATGTTTACAACAGTAATTATGGGTTTCATCAACAACAAGCAGAATCACAGGAAGAAGTGGATAGATTGTTAGGGAAAGAAACTCAAAAATAAATTTTTAGGCCCAGTCATCAGCAAAAACCTCAAATTTAGTGCCAGACAGCTTCAACAGTTCTATTTTCCTATCTTATAGATCTATTTTTGTAAATCAGTTTTTGAAATATCATTGTAAATATATATTGATATTTAATCAAGATAGTTTAGATAAAATTGTATAAATACTTTGTAGAACAAAGTATGGTGGGTTGAACCATTTTGATAGACTTTTGAGAAGACTTGTACCCTTCTAAGTTATTTTTGAAGTAATAAAAGGATTATGGATTCATTTCGAAACATCTTATGTGGTTGTAAATTCTTCTTTGTCAATTATTATCACTCTGTATTTTTGCACGTGTTTGAAGTTTATACGAGTTATGGGAAAGAATATATTGAGTATCAATCTTTCTGAAATCCCCCATAAAGTTATAATCCTTTACATAGATTAGTTAATTAAACTGTTTGTTTGATTTAACTCCTCTACATCATTAAAATTTCATCTTCCTATAAAGTTTTAAACACAAATTGTTTAGTCATAAAGGTATTTTACACGCATCCACTGCATATGAAAAGTTAAATAATCAGTTTTATATTTAAAAAATCATATAAAATTCTAAAGTTTCAGCATTACACATCTCATCAAATCTAAATTATTGTTAGAGGTGAAGAATCAACCCTTATAGTATATCATAAGTAATTAAGAATTGCACCTGTTTTAAATAGTTTAGAGCTTTGGTCATCCAAAAAAACTTTAAAAACCAACAAAATATTATAGATGCTCTGGCATAATTCATAACCTAGAATTATATATGGAGGTACAACACCTCCTATGCCCATTTTCTCTTTTCTCGACACTCTCATGCACTCCAAAAACCCTAGAAAATGTAGTGAGCTAAATAACATCAACTATGTTCTTTGCATATCCTCACTTTCTACATTTTTTTAAGCAGTGTTCTCTACATATATCGTCTTAGAACCAACTTTATTAATGTGGAAAATAAGGTATAGAAGCCCAAGTTATAGTTTTCTAATGAGGAGAGACCATTCCCATAAAACAATGCCTAGTTCAAGCAGTTGTTGTGGTGGTCAATAAAGGGTTGAACCTAAAAGCTTGTTGTTTCACAATATCCATTAGGATTGTAGGTTGGATGACCTTTGAGGCCCATTTAGAAAATTTTGAAGGAAAATATCCCATAAAAATTTCTTCTGCAATTTCCCATGTCATACTCAAGGAGAGATTGTGTTTGGTAGTGTTGATCCTAATAAATTACAAGGTGAACACACTTATTTTCCTATAACATATGAATTCTACGAGAAATTTAACATGGGAAACTTCCTCATAGGTGGCCACTCAATACGTTTTTGTAGTGAAGGTTTTGGATTTGGAACCTGTCTACTGGATTGTCCCTCAAGGATTGTGGATAAAGTCAAGGAGGCTATTGGTGCCCCAAGTCTTGCTAGCTAGTAATGTAAATACATAGTCTCTGAATATGGAGTTTTGATGACAAAAACAAATCCTCAGTTTTTTTGTTCCCAAATATGTTGATGATCATCTAATGGTAGCAGGGATGTCAATATGCAAACTGCTAGTTTCTTAATAAAGTAATGAGGCAATTAGCTAGTAGAAATGGCATGTGTGCTACTTCTGAGATGACAGAGGTATGGGAAAAAAATTAGCTAAATGAATGCATCAAGGGACCAAATTACGATATATCTAAATCATCCTTATGACAAGTTTCCAAACCCAAAGGGACAAGTATCTATGGATTGCAATAATGTATTAAGATGGTCCATTATGTCTTTCATAATTGGTGATAGTAGTTTTTTATATTCATCCTTGTGAGCATTGTTGTTATGCAGAATTATGGATTACGGATAAAACATTCTTCCCTAAATGTGGTGCGCATTTAGAAAAATGGGTTAAAGACTTTGCAACTTGTTTTCCTAATAGTAAATAGACACACAGAATAGATTAAGAAAATTACTTGGAGTCCAAGCGCTTCCAAGTCTCCTTCTATCGCTCTTGTTGTAGCTTCAAATCCAAGCTAGATCGCCAAAATATTTCTTGCAAGAATGAACACTAAACAACACAGAGATTGCAATACACATATGCCTCTTCAAGTTATTCTATTAAATCAATGAAATGTGAACCATATACATCAGATAAGAATTCATAATATGAAAGATAGAAGCTTATACAGATACATATGTGAGAAAGTAAGCAACAATATTTATTAATGGATAGAAGGGGAGGTTACAACCAGCGCTTGATTTGATGTGACCATCTCTAGCATCATCCCAGCCTCATCACAATGAACATCTCTCCAACAACATATCACTCAAATCAAATCCTCAATTGAAATTCCACTAGCGTTTCTCGACTCAATTTCTTCCTTCTCAAGCACTAGGATCTGTGCTCAATTTAGAGATGAGTTGAAGGTAGGTTCGCAATCAATAACTTTCTAATAATAGGAAAGACTTGTTTCCTATCTTAGATTTGTTGAATGAACACATGCATTCGAAGTTTGACACATATGCACTCTTCTACAAGGCACTGGCCATGTGTAGATTCCAGAACAATGGGAATTTCGCTCCCAATTACCCAACGCACCCTTGAGTGTCGGGAAATGATTTGCAGAGCACCCATGAATGGAGGTGCCTGCATATGCAAAGCAGTTAGCCCCTTGAGAGACTGTGTTGGTGAGCTCATAGGTGATATAACATGTACTTCAAATCTTGGAAACCTTGCAATGGAAGTCATGGATGATTTATTCTTTTTCTTTGTCTTAGGGCATGTAGCAATTGAAATAATAGGGGATGATAGACCCTTTTCATCGGTTCTGGGGATGATGTCTAGTTTAACCAGGTCATTGGGAATGGTGCCCAAATTGACCTATAATAGATTCCCCCCTAAAGCATGAAGTCAGAATAATAATAATAATATTTTTTGAATGAGATGCTCTACACTGTGATGGGCTGGAGCTGAAGTTAAGTGGCATGGCGACTTGCATCAATCTTACAGTACATTACATCATGATATCCTCTTGATCACGAATTGCTTAGGGAAGGCATTCCCATGCTCAGCACATAAACTATGTACATAATTCAGAAAGTTGTCTACATTGGAATATTGCCCAATACAGACATGCCTACAGATATAGGCCCATGTTCAGATGACGATCTATATGTAAGGTCACCGTACATATTATGTGTACAAAAATCCTGAAATCGCAGCCTGGATGGCTGAAACTAGATCCGGGGTCTTCTTATCTCATTCACTCGATCGTTCGGGTACAAGTCTATCCATGCGAATATATGATTTGTAGCCAAACATGGCAAGACATTGTTTGATTACCAGCCAATGATGTGAGTTGTTAACAAACACGAGACAACCACCATTAATGTCAATGGACCTCGAGGTACTGCAGTACATTTCGTAAGGTGTGAATAGATGATTTTATGTCGAACGCCAAACAAAATATTTCAGCCAAAAGTCTAGAAGCGAGGATCTTGTCGATGCTGTAACAAGCCTCATGGTACTAGAATATGATGTTTCTAATTAAACTTCCTGGATGGAGATTTAACATTGACAGGAAGCTAATTTCTTGCGAAATGGGAGTTAGTGATTTCGGAGACAAAATGTGACCTCATATAGCAATTTTCAGTGATTACTGTCATGAGAATGAAGGTTTATGAGTATTGCAGAAGGATGAGTATTCACTGGATGACTTCTCTTGAACATATCGGTGACACTGAGATGAGTTGGAAGCATTGACCCAAAACTGAAGTGAAGGTATGATGAACCATAGGTATGAATTAACCGTAAAGAAGATTACCCAACCCAAATAGTCATAGTGATGGAGTGAAGTTTCATGTTCAAGAGTGACTTGATACCGTAAAAAGTTCTATTCACTTTCCCAAATTTTCCTCGGTCATTTGTCGACCAGTACTTCTTTATTTTTTAACAAGCTTGAGGAGGATAACATATGATTGATCTATAATTCAACCCTTTGGGTGAATAATGTATCACTATTTAATAATTTAATGAGTCTAGCAATGAATGAAACTCAATTCTTTCCATGATCGACAAGTCCGTCACTATTTTATGTTTTAACGAGCCTAACGATAGTGATAGCCCAGTACTTTTTCATATTTAGAGAGTTTGAAAAATGTATAAATTATATAACTAATGCGTTATATATATAATGTTCTCCAGATCACACACTATTTGACTTCATGCACAATACAGAATCTATTCCACTTATTGATCATCACATGCAGAAATTAAATCAATTGCAATGCACACATGAAACAATAAAAGTTCACACACATTAACACAATTGTTTAATGGGAAAGCCTAAAGTTGAAAACCCCAACTATTTGTATATAATATATGTCATAGAGATCATGTAACAATCCTCATACAAATCTTATCACAAGCTCTCAGTACAATACAGTTGCTACACACTAATCAGGCCCGATCTTGCAAATCCATGCACCGACCTTCGCCACCTGCTAGCCTGCCTCTACTGCGCAATCCCTGCTGAAGAATGGCTCTGAATGAACTCGAATCCACCTGGCTTGCACTGCGCAATCCTCATTGGCATCTCCATTGAGTGCTGGATGCAAAACATGCATCACTATAGTCACAACTGATAGTCACACTTTCTCTTTCACCTACCTCTCCATTGGTCTCCACTGAAATTGTCCATGCACTGTAGTTAACTGATGTATTATTCAGTTGATTAATGAGTTATTAATTAGTGAATTAATTATTAATTAATTCACACCACTCTCACTAGTGTATCAATAAGTTAGACTAGATACAACTAGCTCAACTGTGTCTAACTGAGTTAAACTGAACAAAACTCCACCAACTACTTCTACAACTCCACCAAACTCTGTCACATGAGGTCTGACTGAAGTCCTCCATGCAATAGCTCCACTAAACCCTTAGGAATAGCGTAATTCCTTCTGTCAGCTCCTGTGCCACATTTGTGCACTTAACTGAGGTGCTCCAAGAGAATAAGATAATGTTTAGAGTCCAAATATTATTAAGAGCTAATAATATTCGACATATCTATTTTTAGACTGGCAATCTAAAAATAGATTCCGCCCAATATGTCTAAAAATAGAAGTCCATCTATTTTTTCAACATGACCAACCCTCCACAAATAGCATCCTGCAACTCATAGAATATGATCGACATGTCTAAAAATAGACATACACCTAAAAATAGCATGTGTGGGCCCCACCTAGTTTAGGTGATTGTTTTCCAACTAGGATCAAGGATGATGTTTTAGGATGCCTCCTTTATTGTTTCTTGTTGTAATATTCAACACTCCCTCTCAACAAGAAAGGATTGTCTTTGTGTGCGACATGAAACTCCATGCATTATCCCTGCAATGTTTGCAAGCGCCCTGCAACTCCATGCATCTGCTCTGCAACTCTTGCTGCAACACTTCCGAAACTGAAAGGCTCCAAAAAACTCAATCAGTATAATTCATATGTCATCAAATTCTTTGAATTTTTCTTAATTACTGCACATGTCTTCAGGAACCACTGTGTTGTTGAACTATGCACCCATGCACTCTGCACTTGCTGTCAACTCTGAACTGTGCTCCAGTATCTGACACTGTCACTTTGATCTGCCTGCATCAATCCAAATGATCATGCTACTGCTGATCTATGGGCTCCTTGTAGTGAGGTTCAATTCATGAGATCCACACCATCTCCATGAATCCTTCCCAGAAATCTCCTCTTGGGATTACTCATGCATGTCGCCCCACCTCTCACCTGGTGGTATAGCCGCATGCACTCCCTCTGCCCATCTGGCACGAAATTTCTCTACATGAGTGGTTTCTCCCACTCCATGATCCTCATCTTATGGCTGCTCCACATCTCGAGGTTCACTCTTACCTGCATGCAAAACTTGCTCCCTCTCAAGCATCAATTGCATGGCTTGCTTGCACTTCCAAACAGTAGGAAGCTACGTAGAATTCCCATCTACTTCAAGTCTGTAGAGATTCTTGGCTCAAATCCCAACCTTCTTGACTTGTCTTTTTTCTTTGTACCGAAGGAAAAATTTTCCTTCACTAAAGACAACAGCATACCCTTTATCCTCTAACATTGCGACTGAGATTAAATTCTTCTTTAAACCTGGAACATGCACTACATCTTGTAAAAGAATGAGTTTACCTGACTCCCTCTGAAAGGTAATGGTACCAAGGCCGGTCGCATTTTATCATCCATTTTCGCCCAACTCAACATGCAACTGGAGATATTTCTCCACAAAGTCACTGAAAAGGTTCACATCTCCCGTCATGTGAAAGGAAGCGCCACTATCAAAGTACCACCCCGATCCCAATGCACTAGACACCATGCATGCGATCAATGAGAAGTATAGCTCAAATTGTGAGGCAAGAGCCTCACCAGCTGTAGCTCCAGTAGCCTACTTGTTCTTCTTATTCTGTGGACAATGTGTGGCGAAATGCCCATGTTCGTGACAGTGAAAACACTTCACTTTGGACATGTCACACTCTTTGCCATCCGCACCGGACTGAGAAGGATTTTTCTTCCCCTTTCCTTTCCTTGCTTTGGTAGCCAAAGGAAAATCCTCTTCATCATCATTCTTTGATGAAGAGCCATCCCTGGTACTCCGCCTTATCCCCTCCTGCACAAGATCCGACCAAAGTCGCTCCCATCCTGGTAGTTTCTCCCGTCCATTGATAGAGCCTTCGTATCTATGCCAACTCTTTGGAAGCCCAAGGAGAGCCAAGTTCACCAAGTCTTCTTCATCCACACTAACTCCTACACTCCCAAGCTCATCCCTACAATGGAAAAAATTTGTCAAGTATACCAGAATAGTGTCATTCTTCTCCATTTTTATTTTTCTAAGCTTATCTTTAAGTGCCAACTTCCTCTGGTCACTTCTGCTTTGGAACAATTCTGTCAAAGCCTTCCACATAAAGAATGGAGTGGCTTTCCCGTGAAGGTTGGATACAAGGTGGTCCTTCACACCTTCCAATAGAATCCTTTGACACCTTGCTACCTTCTTTTTCCATGCGTCAAGTGCAGCTGCATCGCTAGAACCCGATTTAGGAATATCAACATCTATGAACTCCTTCAACCCATTATCCTCCAGAATCGCCTCCATCCTATCATTCCATGAAATATAATTCGAGCTTCCCTCAAGGGAATACTCCAATCACAATCCGTTGAAAGAAATTTCAACGAATTCTCAACTTCGACACCAAGAAAACACTGCAGCAAATTCGAATTCCACCAGCACAAAACTCAACCGCTTCAATAATTGCAATCTCCTCCAATGATCAACTGCTCCGATACCATGTAGAAATTATATAAATAATGCGTTATATATCTAATATTATCATGATCACAAACTATTTGACTTCATGCACAATAGAGAATCTATTCCACTTATTGATCATCACATGCGGAAATTAAATCAATTGCAATGCACACATGAAACAATAAAAATTCACACACATTAACACAATTGTTTAATGGGAAAGCCTGAAGCTAACAACCCCAACTATCTGTATATAATATATTTCATAGATATCATGTAACAATCCTCATACAAATCTTATCACAATCTCTCAGTAGAATACAATTGCTACACACTAATCAGGCCCGATCTTGCAAATCCATGCACCGACCTTCACCACCTGCTAGCCTGCCTCTACTGCACAATCCCTGCTGAAGAATGGATCTGAATGAACTTGAATCCACCTGGATTGCATTGCGCAATCCTCATTGGCATCTCCACTGAGCGTTGGATGCAAACCATGCATCACTATAGTCACAACTGATAGTCACACTTGCTCTTTCACCTACCTCTCCACTGGTCTCCACTAAAACTATCCATGCACTGTAGTTAACTAATGTATTATTCAGTTGATTAATGAGTTAATTATTAATTAATTCACACCACTCTCACTAGTGTATCAATCAGTTAGACTAGATACAACTAGCTCAACTGTGTCTAACTGAGTTAAACTGAACACAACTCCACCAACTACTTCTATAACTCTGCCAAACTCTGTCACATGAGTTCTAACTGAAGTCATCCATGCAATAGCTCCACTAAACCCTCAGGAATAGCGTAATTCCTTCTGTCAGCTCCTGTTGAGTCCCAAACTTGCATCTTTCCTATACACCTTTCTAGAATTTTTCCATTTACCTGGACCTCCTAAGTCATCAATATCATTACATATTAATCATAAAAGAGCATTTAAAGTGGTTTTTATCTATGTTTTGTGTCTGTTGTTTGAATTAGATTTTTGCTCATTGAGCTGCAGAATCTTGTCACTTTCCGCGACTGCTTCAACTTTCTGCAGCCATTTTGTTAAAGTCTATATTGCAGGTGTCTTCAGGCAAATCAAGCCACATGGGAATGGAAATGACATGGATATGGATCGAGTCCTATTGGCTCAGTCGAATTCACCAAAGAAGGCCGTGGTCAAAGGTAGTCAAGCAGTGGTCAACCTAAGATTCCTACGGTGACAGAACTCCGTTTTTCACCACGTGAAGACTTGCGTGGCCGTTCCTAAATCTCAGGGGACATATCAACACCTGTGAACTGCTCCATAAGCCGAATCCAACGGCCACCCTCCATAGATTTAATCTTCACGGCAGCCATAATGCTAGATTTGTGGACGTGGTTGTTCACGTGTCTTTTATCAGCGCAGATTGTAGGAAAGTAGTTATGTCATCCTCTATTATAAATAATGCGTTCTCATACACATAGTAACTAGCTTCTGTAATGTAATTTTGGCTGAAAAGAAAGCCCACTGTGCCGTGACATTATTTCCTTGTTATGATTGCATTTTGAATACATGAGAAGGCTCTGTTCATAAGCATAATTCGTGGTTGATAGCTGTTTCCCGAGGATTGTGTAGAGGGCCCTTGCACACGCTGAGGTTTTGTTTATTGCTGTATAGTTTCATGCTTTATTTCCTTACGTTCATTATGCCATAGTCATTCACGTGTATATATTACATCTCTTATGGTATTAACGTTTTATTTCTGTCCTTAATTTTTCATGCTTTATATTGTTGTTAACTGATCAGTGTCTTTGTTCCAGATTACAGTAGGCAGCCCGAGCATTTGCACATAGTGTTACAATGACTAATGACATGGAATCAGTCTTGTCCTTCTGCTGATTTATTTTTCTTAGCTTTTAATTCCAGCACTGTTTTATTTATTTCAGTTTTGTACATTTGCTTTATTAGTTAGATTAGATATTAAATTACTCATGTCATTATCAGTTACCTCAGAAAACCATAGCGAGACTAATGGTGAGGGATTGAAGTATGAGTGTGTAGTTTGATATTAGTTTATTTTTCTGCAAGTTAGATATTAAATTGCTCATGTCATTATCAGTTACCTCCGAAAGCCATGGCGAGACTAATGGTGAGGGATTGAATTATGAGTGTGTAATTTGATATTAGTTTATTTTTCTACAAATTAGATATCAGATTGCTCAAGTTGTTTATGATTACCTCCGAAAGCCATAGCGAGACTAATGGTGAGGGGTCAGAATATGAGTTGATGTAATTTGATTTTAGCTTTACTTTGCTTGAAATTCTTGGATTTCTTTGAGCACAGTTTCTTTTGTATTTAGACAGCAGCAAGGGTAATGGGTTTCATGATCAATAGTTCACTGTTTGTTTGACTAGTATAGTGGCACATTTTCATTTTCTTTTAGGAATTAATTTTTTCATTGCATGTTTTAAAACCCTTTTGAAGTTTGAAGTTTGGGAAATCATTATAAAGGACATCATTTCCTTGAAAATTTATATCCATACTTGTCTTTTAGAATTTCCATCTCACATTAGGAAACCAACCAAGATAAAACCCCAAGATAAATAAAAAAACCAAAAACGACAAAAAGTAAGAGATAGGTTATCTTGCACATATAGTGCGCCACACTTCGTCAGCTTACGAATCCCGGATTGACAAATTAATGTAGCAATTTAGGACACACTAAATTGACCAAACATTTTGGCGCCGTTGCCGAGGAAGTGTAACTAGGTAGCCAATTTCTTAAAAAAAAAACAATAAAAAGAAGGGAAAAATTGATAACTTCTTGAAGTATGCTCTCCTCTTGCACCTAGTGTGATCTGGAGGATCAGAAAAGAGAGTTATTGGTTCAATAATCTCTTAAGTATGCTCTCTTCTTGCACCTAGTGTGACCTGGAAGATCAGAAAGAGAATTATTAGCCCAACTTAAAATTAAAATAAAAATGACATGCATAGAGAAAGAGATTCTAGGGGAAGGTTTATAGCTAGAGCCAAGAGTTCGATTTTCACAACTCCATCTTCTTCAAGGCATAGACAAGATTCACCACCATCTACCCCTAGCCTTAAGATTCCTGGAATTCAAGGAGCAGCATTAGAATTTTTCTCGATCTAATCCATGATTGTGTAGAGGTTTATATGGATGATTTTACAGCTTTATGGTAATTCATTTGAAGAGGCATTAGAAAATTTGGAAAAAGTCCTATAAGATGTAAAGAAACAAAACCTTTCATTAAGCCATGAAAAATTCTTTATGATGTTTACTGAAGGTATTGTTTTGGGGCATCATATTTCAGGAGATGGGATTAAGGTTGATAGATCAAAAGTTGAAGTCATCTCCAAGTTGCCTATTCCAAAATTGTCAAAGAGATGTTAGAAGTTTTCTAGGATTTAATGGATACTATAGAAGATTTATAGAAAACTTCACTAAAATGGCATCTCCACTCTTCAAACTACTTACAAAAGACTGTGAATTCAAATGGGATCTTGATTGTCAATCAGCCTTTGAAACTTTGAAAACAAGAATATCTGAAGCACCTATCTTGAGAGGACCAAATTGGAAACTCCCTTTCCATATTTCTACAGATGCTTCAGATACAGCTCTAGGAGCTGTGTTGGGTCAAAAGGATTTAGTCCCTTATGCCATTTACTATACCAATAAAAATTTGACTCCCACTGAGTTGAACTATACTGTAACTGAAAAAGAGTTTTTAGTTGTTGTTCATGCAATCAATAAGTTTAGACATTATATAACAGGCTATGAAACTTTTATTCATACTGATCATTCTGCGATTAGATATCTAATGAAAAAACCTGTTACTAATGGCAAAGTGACAAGATGGCTCCTACTTTTGCAAGAATTCAATATTACTATGTAGGATAGACCAGGGAAACAAAATACAGTAGCTGATTTCTTGTCTAGGATTCAGAATACTAAAGAAGATTCTCCTCTAGAGGATAAGTTTCCTGATGAATACTTGTTTGCAGTAACTACTAAGACCCCTTGGTATGCAGATATTGCTAACTATTTGGTTACAGGGAAACTGCCTCCACATTTATTTCCAAGTGAAAGAAGAGATATTATTCAGGAGAGTTCAAAATATTCATGGATTTCTAAGGAATTGTTTAAAACAGGGCCAGATCTTGTGATCAGAAGATGTGTCAGGGAGGATGAAATGCCTGATATCCTCAAGGCATGTCATGATGAACCATGTGGTGGACACTTTGCATACAAAAGGACAGCCTATAAAATCCTCTCTTTAGGATATTGTTGGCCTTCCCTCTTCAAAGATGCAAAACAATATGTCAAAAGGTGTGATAGCTGCCAAAGAGTAGGGAAACCTACCCTTTCAAATGAAATGCCATTGCAACCACAGGTACTCATCGAACCCTTTGAAAAATGGGCTTTAGATTTCATTGGACCTATTAATACACCATCTAAGCAAAAGAAGTATATATTGGTTTGTACTGATTATGTTACTAAATGGGTGGAAGCCAAAGCATTAGTGTCTGCTACTGAAAATTCAGTTTTTAAGTTTCTTTATGAGGATATTTTTACTCGCTTTGGTGTTCCAAGAGAAATTATGACAGATTAGGGAAGCCAATTCACATCCAACCTGGTGGAGAAGTTGATGGAAGAATACAAAATCAAGCACAGAAGATCTAATCCTTACCATTCGTAAGCAAATGGTCAAGTGCAGTCTGTTGAAAATGCAGCAAGATGATGGAGCTTAGTGAAATGAAGTCGCCTTCACTAAGTGGGCCCGCAGGCTATTTTTGGCACAAAGTCTATTTTTAGACTATGTCTAATTTTAGACATATGGAGCATGGTCCAGGGGTTGCAGTATGTTATTCTTGGAGTATTGGTCATGTTGGTAAAAATAGATGGACCTATATTTTTAGACATTTAGGTCAAATTCTATTTTTAGACTGCCTATCCTAAAAATAGAAAAGTCAAATATTATTTACCCTTAATAATATTTGGACTCTAAACTTCAGTTTACTCTCTTGGAGCACTTCAGTTCAAGCTACAGAAGTGGCTCATGCATCTGACAGAGGAATTACGCTATTCCTAGGGGTTTGGTGAGCTCATGCATGCTTGAATTCAGTTAGGACTTTAGTGGCAGAAGTTTGGTGGAGTTGATGAGACAGTTGGTGGAGTTGTGTTCGGTTTAACTTAGTTGAACTAGTTGAGATTAGTTTAACTAGCTAATCAACTAGTAATGAGTGGAGTGAATTAAATATTATTTAATTCACTAATTATTAACTCATTATTAAACTCGAGAACACATCAGTTCACTACAGTGCATGGACAGTTCAATGGAGACCAGTGAAAGAGGTAGATGAAAGGGTTGAGATAGCTATCAGTTGTGACATCAGTTGTGCATGAGATTTGCACCACACTTGGAGGAATTGCCCATGATGATTGCGCTATCAAGCCAAGGAGATTCAAACCTTGGATTTCTCATTAGACCAGCCTTGATTGCGCAATAGAGGCAGGCAATTAGTGGATGAGTTTTGAACCTATGACTTGTTCAAAACCAAGCTAGTTTGTGTGTAGCTTTATGAGATAGTACTGAGTACTTGTGAGGAGTATTGTGCTATGTACTGTTACATGTTCTCTCCATTATAATATACTATAGCTGGGGGTTTTCAGCTATAAGCTTTCCCCATACATACTGTGTAATGTGTGTGATGTTTTGATGATATTTTGATCGCATACTGCTTGTTTTATTTCCACATGTGTGATGATCTGAGTGGAAGATATTATGTGTTGCATATGAATTCGAATTGATATGTGATCAGGATAATCTTGGTGGATAAATCTTCATTATTCAACAAATTTCTACATGGTATCGAAGCTATCGGAGCAGAGATTGATCATCACAGTAATTACAAACTTATTTTGGTAGACAGAGTCTACATGCGGGCCAGGTAGCCTCTGGATCCATCCTTTCCTTTGAAAGGTGATACATCCAGTAAATGCCCCTGCAGTCGATCTCTGTGCTAGAAATAAATTTTTCTCACAGATCAAGAGCGGTTGAGCTTTGAGCTTGGAATTCGAATTTTTGCAACAGTTTGTTTTCTTGGTGCCGGAGTTGAAAATCTCTTTCAACGGTTTGCGACTCGAATATGCTCTTGAAGGCAATTCGAATTATGTTGCATGGAAAGATTGCATGGAGGCAGTATTAGAAGATAATGGTCTGAAGGAGTTCATAGATACGGATGTCCAAAAGCCCACTGATCCTGCTGAAGTCGAAGCTTGGAAAAAGAAGATGGCGAAATGTCGAAGGATTCTGTTGGAGGGCGTTAAGGATCACATTGTATCCAGCCTGCATGGAAAAGCTTCTCCATGTTTAATGTGGAAAGCGTTGACAGATCTATTCCAGAGTAAGAGTGACCAAAGGAAGTTGGCGCTCAAGGATAAGCTCAGAAACATCAAGATGGAGAAAGGCGACAGTATCGCCAAATACCTCACGAAGTTCACTCAATGCAGAGATGAGCTGGGAAGTGTGGGGGTGACTGTCGAAGAAGAGGATATGGTGGACCTGGCTCTCCTTAGTCTTATGAAGGCTTGGCATTCATATCAAGATAGTGTCAATGGTCGGGAGAAGTTGCCGGGATAGGAGCGCCTTTGGGCGGATCTCATGCAAGAGGAGATAAGGAGGACTACCAGGGACGGATCTTCATCAAAGGTATCTGATGAAGAAAATTGCGCCTTGGCTACCAAAGCAAAGAAGGGGAAGAGAAAGAAGGCTTCTCAGTCTGGTGCGAAAGGCAAGAAGCAAGACATGTCCAAGGTGAAGTGTTTTCACTGTCACCAGCACGGACACTATGCCACAAATTGTCCGCAGAAGAAGAAAAATAAGAAGGCTGCCAGATCTGCAGCGGGAGAGGCATTGGCTTCTCAATTCGAACTGGATTTTTCACTCATCGCATGCTTGGTTTCAAGTGTGGCGAGATCAGTATGGTTCTTGGACAGTGGTGCGTCATTTCACATGACCGAAGATCGAGATTTGTTTTCAGATCTGGAGGAAAAGGATCTTGGAGTGCACATCGAGATGGGTGATGATGGTAGATACAATGCGAATGGTATCGGTACCATTTCCTTTGAGAGGGAGTCTGGCAAACCTTTCATACTGAAGAAAGTTTTGCATGTTCCAGGATTGATGAAGAACCTGATCTCTGTGGAGATGTTGGAAGACAAGGGGTATGATGTGGTCTTCAGCGAAGGAAAATATTTCCTGCGCAGTAAGACTACTGGTGAGAACCGGAAGATAGGGGTTCGAGTCAAGAACCTTTATCAGTTGCAAGTAGATGGCTGTGCAACAATGGCATGCAAGGCAGGAGAAGTGGTAAGCCGGGATGAGGAGGGCGAACTGTGGCACAGGAGATTGGGTCACCTTCACCATGGAGCTTTGAAGATACTGCAGCAGATTTCTGTTGGGCTTCCTAAGGGCACTCTTGCGCAGTCAGATCAGTGCAAGGGGTGTACTTTATGGAAGTATGTGAAATCCACCTTTCACGAGAAGGATAGTCGTGCCACGATGATCCTTGAGAGAGTTCACACAGACGTGTGTGGTCCTTTCTCAGTAGCTTCGACAGCAAAGCACAAGTACTATGTGATCTTTGTTGATGATTTCTCTTGGAAGTGCTGGATCTTCTTCATGCAGAAGAAGAGCGAGACATTTTCTAAGTTCTGTGAATTCAAGGCGCTGGTAGAGAAGGAATCGGGGAAGCATGTGAAAGCTCTTAGGAGCGACAATGGTGGTGAATTCATCTCGGCTGAATTCAAAGACTTTTGCAGCGCAGAAGGGATTCGGAGAGAGCTCATCGCACCCCATAACCCATAGCAGAACGGGGTGGCTGAGCGGAAGAACAGAACGATCGTGGGTGCTGCACGGGCGATGTTGCATGATCAGGGCCTACCCCTTCACTTGTGGGATGAGGCATGCAATACAGCAGTGTATGTGCAGAACCGTTGTCCTCACAAGGTTCTTGGCATGAGTACACCAGAGGAGGCTTATTCTGGCAAGAGGCCCGATATTTCCCATTTGCGGATTTTCGGATCTCCTGTCTACATGCATGTGACGAAGGATGCGAGAAGGAAGCTGGATCCAACTGCTGAAGTTGGAATATTTGTGGGGTACACTAATACACCTCACAACTATCGGGTGTATGTGCCAGACAGTCGCAAGACTGTTGTGCGACGGGATATAAAATTTCAGGAGGAGAAAGCCATGCCGTGTTCGCTTGAGAGGGAGCTACACTTGCATGCAGATGAGGAGCTGTTAGTTCCTAAGGAGGAGCTTCCGGATGTGGATCAACCACAAGAGGAAGTTCAGGAGGTGGAAGAAACCACCCATGCAACGCCAACCATCAGAGGGCGCATGCGCACTACAGAAGCTGAGCGACTGGCTCGAGATGCAGAGAAGGTTGTAGGACCACCTACAGCATAGTGCAGACAGAGGCAGTCACCGGATCGGTACACTGGATACATGGCTCTTGTGAGTCAATGTGTCATGACGGAGCCATCCTCTTTTGAGGAAGCTGTGGAGGAACCCACATGGGTAGATGCCATGATCGAAGAATATGATTCTATCGTCAGAAACAGTGCATGGGAGATTGTCCGAAGACCGGAGGGGAAATCAGTGGTGGGTTCGTGATGGTTCTACAAAGTGAAGCAGGCGGCTGACGGGAGTGTGGAGAAGTACAAGGCGAGATTTTTCTCCCGTGGCTTCTCATAGATCGAGGGGATCAATTATGAGGAGACCTTTGCACCTGTTGCAAGGTACTCTTTCATACAGACGATCCTTGCTCTCTCAGCGCAGATGGGATGGCACATCCATCAGATGGATGTGAAGACTGCATTCCTCAACGGAGTCATTGAGGAGGAGGTGTACATAGAGCAGCCTGAAGGTTTCGAGATCTTCAGCAGTGAGTCGCATGTGTGCCGAATCAAGAGAGCACTGTACGGGCTGAAGCAAGCACCTCGTGCTTGGTACACACGGATTGACAGTTATTTCACCGGGCTTGGATTTTCCAAGAGTGAGGCGGATCCTAACCTGTACCATATTGTGGTGGAGGGGAAGCTGCTGATCATTGTACTGTATGTAGATGATCTGATTTTGACGGGTGATGAGCTGTTGATACTTTCATGCAAGGAGGACCTTGCTAGAGAGTTCGAGATGAAGGACTTGGGCCTCCTTCATTATTTCCCGGGATTGGAGATTTGGCAGCGCAGTGGAGGACTGTTTGTTTCTCAGGGTAAGTATGCCCGGGAGATTCTGGAGAGGTTCGACATGCATGGCTGCAAGCCTGTTGATACTCCTCTTCCTGGTGGTTGGAGGAAGGAGGATGCTACTTCAGTGGAGGTAGTGGATGCCACTGTCTATCGACAGTTGGTGGGGTCGCTTATGTATCTGGTCAATACACGACCCGATATATGCTATGCTATTAACCAGCTTTCAAAAGCTATGGTTAAGCCTACCAAGCTCTTCTGGAAGGCAGGCAAGCATGTATTGCGTTATCTTAGTGGCACATCGGGATATGGTCTATGGTACAGACAAGAGGATGGAGCGAAGCTTTCCGGCTTCACTGATGCAGATTGGGCAGGGAGCCCAACGGACCGAAAGAGCACATCTGGAGGAGTTTTCAGCATTGGGTCGACAGCAGTTTCCTGGTACAGCAGGAAGCAGAGATCCGTGGCACTCAGTTCAGCAGAGGTCGAGTACATGGCAGCTAGCTTAGCTGCATGCGAGGCTATTTGGATGAGGAAGATCCTCGCAGGTTTGTTCAGGTTGCATTTGGAGCCTACAGTGATCTACTGTGATAACCAGAGCTGCATTAAACTCTCGGCTAATCCAGTATTTCATGATAGGTCCAAACACATCGACATCAGGTACCATCATATCAGAGATTGTGTTCAGCGGAGAATCATGATGCTTTCATATGTTCCCACGAAGGATCAGGATGCCGACATCCTGACGAAGGCGCTCACCAGGAGCAAGTTCGAATTCCACAGAGGCAGGATAGGGGTTGCAGATAATCCATATCTTGCTGAGAGGGAGTGTTGAGAATGCAGCAAGATGATGGAGCTTAGTGAAATGAAGTCGCCTTCACTAAGTGGGCCCGCAGGCGAATTCTGGCGCAAAGTCTATTTTTAGACTATGTCTATTTTTAGATATATGGAGCATGGTCCAGGGGTTGCAGTATGTTATTCTTGGAGTATTGGTCATGTTGGTAAAAATATATGGACCTATATTTTTAGACATTTAGGTCGAAGTCTATTTTTAGACTGCCTATCCTAAAAATAGGGAAGTCAAATATTATTTACCCTTAATAATATTTGGACTCTAAACTTCAGTTTACTCTCTTGGAGCACTTCAGTTCGAGCTACAGAAGTGGCTCATGCATCTGAAAGAGGAATTACGCTATTCCTAAGGGTTTGGTGAGCTCATGCATGGTTGAATTCAGTTAGGACTTCAGTGGCAGAAGTTTGGTGGAGTTGATGAGACAGTTGGTGGAGTTGTGTTCGGTTTAACTTAGTTGAACTAGTTGTGATTAGTTTAACTAGCTAATCAAATAGTAATGAGTGGAGTGAATTAAATATTATTTAATTCACTAATTATTAACTCATTATTAAACTCAAGAACACATCAGTTCACTACAGTGCATGGACAGTTCAGTGGAGACCAGTGAAAGAGGTAGATAAAAGGGTTGAGATAGCTATCAGTTGTGACATCAGTTGTGCATGAGATTTGCACCACACTTGGAGGAATTGCCCATGATGATTACGCTGTCAAGCCAAGGAGATTCAAACCTTGGATCTCTCATTAGACCAGCCTTGATTGTGCAATAGAGGCAGGCAATTAGTGGATGAGTTTTGAACCTGTGACTTGTTCAAAACCAAGCAAGTTTGTGTGTAACTTTATGAGATAGTACTGAGTACTTGTGAGGAGTATTGTGCTATGTACTGTTACATGTTCTCTCCATTATAATATACTATAGCTGGGGGTTTTCAGCTATAAGCTTTCCCCATACATACTGTGTAATGTGTGTGATGTTTTGATGATCTTTTGATCGCATACTGCTTGTTTTATTTCCGCATGTGTGATGATCTGAGTGGAAGAGATTATGTATTGCATATGAATTCGAATTGATATGTGATCAGGATAATATCGGTGGATAAATCTTCATTATTCAACAAATTTCTACAGAGTCTACAAACAAAGTTCTCGAAAGTATCATCACCAAAACTGTTCATCTACACAGAAGAGATTGGGCAGAAAGGCTTCCTGAAGCCTTGTGGGCCTACAGAACTACATGGAGAAACACAACAGGACATTCTCCCTATGAAATTGCTTATGGGAAAGAATTTTTGCTCCCCATTGAGTTCCAAGTCAAAACCTTCAAGATGGCAGTTCAGTTGGGGATGGATCTATCAGAAGCCCAAAAGCATACAATGGAGCAGTTGAATGAGCTAGATGAGATCAGACAAGAGGCAATTCTAAGAAATGATCTAGTTCAATATCAAAGAGCTAAATGGCATGAAAAATACATCAAAGAGAAGAAGTTTCAAGAAGGAGATTGGGCATTGCTATTTGATTCCAAGTTTAAATATTTTAAAGGAAAATTTCAGACTCATTGGCTTGGGCCATATGAGATTGACAAGATCTTTAGCAATGGAGCGGTAAGAATCAAGACCATTGATGAATATCAAACTCCTCTTATTGTGAATGGCCACAGATTAAAGATCTATCATAAGCCACTCTCAAAAGAGGAATTTGTGAAAATGTTTCAAGATAATTCTGCAATAAGGCTGGTGAAGAAGAATCCTTCTTCTCCACCATCCTAGCCTTTGTTCTTTTCAGTTTCAAAATAAATAAATAAATAAATATATATATATATATATATATATATATATATATATATATATATATATATATATTGTATAAGCTGAAAACCAATCAGCGATTGCGGTCTTATACGACGTAGAGTGAAAATCGGGGAACACCTAACACCCTATTTTCCAAAAATCTCTCTTCTCTCTCATTTCACAAGTTTTATGACAACCCACTCCATTTCATTCCACTTCATTCCACTCCACTTCATTTCATTTCACTCCATTTCATCTATTTCATTTCATTTCACCAATAAAAATTTTCTTTCATGACCATTTTCATACAGTCAGTTATCATCTATCCATCACCATTCACCCAAATAATTGTTGTGTCAGTTTCCGCAGCCAGAAGCAATTTCTGCAGCCACCATCCTGTTTTTCAAAAATTTACAGTCAGATGTTAGTTCAAAAATCATGAAATCAAATGCAGGTATGTGGACATATTATGAAGACATGAGGCATTCAAAAGCATCAACGAGGAGCAACTGATTGAAGACTAATGAAAAATGGCAATAATTCCAAGGAATGAGTAGAAATTTATTTCAAATGGCATTCAAGCACATTTTTACATAGTTATAAACCATAGCTCCATTATATGCAATGATTTCATTGATAACTCCATAACTGTTCCACGATCTCTATAAGATTCCCCCACAATCCTTGCATTCATTTTTAAACGGCCTCATAATCAAGCCTCCGGTCTTCACTCATGTTCGGCTATACTTTGATATTCACCTGTAATTATGGAATGTGGTTGATTTGACTACGGCTTCTCTCAGCCGCACAAAATCCGCAGCCGTTTCATAAACGTGCTTGCGTCTACTCTGAAGCCACCCAATTTTAAATACTGTCGGATGCACTTTACTCCCCCTACTGTTCTATTGACCTCATGGTTGCATCTCCACCATGCTCACATAAGCCTTCACCCCATTTTGTTCTCTGTTCTGCTTCATTCCGTGTACCTATTCTCTGATATCCGCTTACAGTCACTGGTCTCCTTCATAAACCCTGTTCATTTCCTCTAATTCAGCCATCTTACCTCCGCTAAACCCTCCTCATGTAGACAAATTTTAAAGAACAGAAGGAAGGATGGGTCGGTTGTTGAGGACAAAACCAGAGGGACCCAAATTTATGGAAGAATACCCGCAAGTCAAAGACATATTGAAAAAGGAAAAATCGCTTCGGTTTATTCAAAAGTTTAAAGGCTACAATAAGGAGGTAACAAAAGCTTTTGCGAGGTCCTTCAATGGTCTGGAGGTGGAAATTGGGGACCTCAAATTTACAGTGACTGAGGCATCCATAGCAGCTGCTACAGAACTCCCTCAAGAAGGTGAACGCTGGTTCAAGAACAAGAGCATTGGCGAGGAAGCCTGGAGAGTGATCCTACGTAACGTAGGTATGGATGTCACCATTTTCAAAAAGGGAATTCCTATCCATGCTTTAAAAGAAGAGTGGGCCAATTTACTGTTGGTTATTCAAAAGTTTATCACCTGTGAGGGACGTTTTGGATCAATGTACATGTATCATACCCGACTGTTGATGAATTTCCTAGGCAACCAAACCCTCAATCTGCCATACTTTTTACTAAAATGTTTGAAAAAGATGTCTGTAACCGTCCAAAAGCATATGGGGGACGTAGAACCACATTTGTATCACCATGGTCTCGTGAAAATCTTGATAGAAAAATAATTAAAAGAGAAAAAGGACACCTGGGAGCAGTTTTTAATTAGAAATTTCTTTGAAGAACCCCAAGAAACCCCTGAAGGAAGTACATCAAAAAGAAGTAGAAGAAAGAGAACAGGTGATAAAACTCAAAGCACTCCTACTAACACAGTTGAAAGAACTAGTAGAGAAGAAAGACTGTCTAAAAGGAGGAAGGAAAAGACTGAGGGTAAAAAGCCAACAAAATTAAAAGAGAAAAGAAGCATTGAGGTTGTGCATCAAACCCCTTCCTCAGAAGAAGACCATCAAGTATTGTCTGAGAGACTAGTTCACCTTCAGGAACAGTCAACTATGGCCAAAAAGAAAGGAAAAGAAAAACAGAAGGAAAAAGACAGTGGTCCACAACATGTAAGAAGAAGCACCGGGCTTAAAGGAAAGTGGAGGAAAGCACAAACAAAAGGACCCCATTTTATTGATTTGGGAGGAGGAACACCTGAACAAACTCCAGCTGGCCTTAGTCCACCTCATTCTCAGCCAAACGTTGAAACTAGTCCTCAAGATGTTGACATGAGTCCTTTTCGGCCAGATTTTGAAGTCAATTCTCCTCCACAGCATTTTGGGGACAGCCCAAGGAAAACGACACCCGAGATAGATCCAAAGCAGCAAGAGATGTATGATTACATAGAATCCTTAGAAAGAACAGCCACGGGTCCCAACACTTCATCCACTCAGCTTCACATAGCACAAGAAGCTCTAGTCCAATCGTTGAAACAAGAAGTCTTTGAGTTGGAGGTTTTAAATAGACATATTAAAAATGAAAATGAAGCATTAAAGGAGCAAAGCAGATTGGACAAGATCATTCATGACAACACTATGCTACATCTGGGACTGTGACACAAAAAGAACAGGAAATTGAAGAAGAAATGCAAAAGGATAAGTAGAGCACTGATTAATCTCAAATTCAGATGCTTGATGAAGAAGCCCAGGATGTTAGAAGCACCAAGAAAGAGGAGAAGAGGACTGGATGTACTGGCAGAGGTATCAGGGCATATGAATTGAAGGAGGATGATCAAAATTTTGGTTGCATGGGGACATGCAACACCTTCACAGTGGGGGTATGTTGAGTCCCAAACTTTCATCTTTCCTATACACCTTTCTAGACTTTTTCCATTTACCTGGACCTCCTAAGTCATCAATATCATTACATATTAATCATAAAAGAGCATTTAAAGTGGTTTTTAACTATGTTTTGTGTCTGCTGTTTGAAATAGATTTTTACTCATTGAGCTGCGGAATCTTGTCACTTTCCGCAGCCATTTTGTTAAAGTCTATATTGCAGGTGTCTTTAGGAAAATCAAGCCACATGGGAAAGTTGGAAATGACATGGATATGGACCGAGTCCTATTGGCTCAGTCGAATTCACCAAAGAAGGCCGTGGTCAAAGGTAGTCAAGCGGTGGTCAACCTAAGAGTCCTACGGTGACAAAACTCCGTTTTTCACCACGTGAAGACTTGCGTGGCTGTTCCTAAATCTCAGGGGATATATCAACACATGTGAACTTCTCCATAAGCCGAATCCAATGGCCACCCTCCATAGATTTAATCTTTACGGCAGCTATAATGCTAGATTTCTGGACGTGGTTGTTCATGTGTCTTTTATCAGTGCAGATTGTAGGAAAGTAGTTATGTCATCCTCTGTTATAAATAATGTGTTCTCATACGCATAGTAGTTAGCTTCTGTAATGTAATTTTGCTGAAAAGAAAGCCCACTATGCCGTGACATTATTTCCTTGTTATGACTGCATTTTGAATAGATGAGAAGACTCTGTTCATAAGCATAATTTGCGGTTGATAGCTGTTGCCCGAGGATTGTGCAGAGGGCCCCTACACACGCCGAGGTTTTGTTTATTGCTATATAGTTTCATGCTTTATTTCCTTACGTTCATTATGCCATAGTTATTCACGTGTATATATTACATTTCTTATGGTATTAACGTTTTATTTTTGTCCTTAATTTTTCATGCTTTATACTGCTGTTAACTGATCAGTGTCTTTGTTCCAGATTACACTAGGCAGGCCGGGCATTTGCACATAGTTTTACAATGACTAATGACATGGAATCAGTCTTGTCCTTCTGCTGATTTATTTTTCTTAGATTTTAATTCCAGCACTGTTTTATTTATTTCAGTTTTGTACATTTTCTTTATTAGTTAGATTAGATATTAAATTAGTCATGTCATTATCAGTTACCTCCGAAAGCCATAGCGAGACTAATGGTGAGGTATTGAAGTATGAGTGTGTAGTTTGATATTAGTTTATTTTTCTGCAAGCTAGATATTAAATTGCTCATGTCATTATCAGTTACCTTCGAAAGCCATAGCGAGACTAATGGTGAGGGATTGAAGTGTGAGTGTGTAATTTGATATTAGTTTATTTTTCTGCAAATTAGATATCAGATTGCTCAAGTTGTTTATGATTACCTCTGAAAGCCATAGCGAGACTAATGGTGAGGGGTCAGAATATGAGTTGATGTAATTTGATTTTAGCTTTACTTTTCTTGCAATTCTTGGATTTCTTTGAGCACAGTTTCTTTTGTATTTAGACAGCAGCAAGGGTAATGGGTTTCATGATCAATAGTTCACTGTTTGTTTGACTAGTATAGTGGCACATTTTAATTTTCTTTTAGGAATTAATTTTGTCATTGCATGTTTTAAAACCCTTTTGAAGTTTGAAGTTTGGGAAATCATTATAAAGGACATCATTGCCTTGAACATTTATATCCATACTTGTCTTTAGAATTTCCATCTCACATTAGGAAACCAACCAAGATAAAAACCCCCAAAATAAATAAAAACCCAAAAACGACAAAAAGTAAGAGATAGGTTATCTTGCACATATAGTGCGCCACACTTCGTCAGCTTACGAATCCCGGATTGATAAATTAATACAGCAATTTAGGACACACTAAATTGACCAAAAATTTTGGCGCCGTTGCCGGGGAAGTGTAACTAGGTAGCCAATTTCTTTAAAAAAAAAAAACAATAAAAAGAAGGGAAAAATTAATAACTTCTTGAAGTATGCTCTCCTCTTGCACCTAGTGTGATCTGGAGGATCATAAAAGAGATTTATTGGTTCAATAATTTCTTAAGTATGCTCTCTTCTTGCACCTAGTGTGACCTGAAAGATCAGAAAGAGAATTATTAGCCCAACTTAAAAATAAAATAAAAATGACATGCATAGAGCAAGAGATTCTAGGGGAAGGTTTATAGCTAGAGCCAAGAGTTCAATTTTCACAACTCCATCTTCTTCAAGGCATAGACAAGATTCACCACCATCTACCCTTAGCCTTAAGATTCCTGGAATTCAGGGAGCAGTACTAGGAATTTTTTCTGATCTAATCCATGATTGTGTAGAGGTTTATATGGATGATTTTACAGTTTATGGTAATTCATTTGAAGAGGCATTAGAAAATTTGGAAAAAGTCCTTATAAGATGTAAAGAAACAAACCTTTCATTAAGCCATGAAAAATGCTTTATGATGTTTACTGAAGGTATTGTTTTTGGGCATCATATTTCAGGAGATGGGATTAAGGTTGATAGATCAAAAGTTGAAGTCATCTCCAAGTTGCCTATTCCAAATTGTCAAAGAGATGTTAGAAGTTTTCTAGGATTTACTGGATATTATAGAAGATTTATAGAAAACTTCACTAAAATAGAATCTCCACTCTTCAAACTGCTTACAAAAGACTGTGAATTCAAATGGGATCCTGATTGTCAATCAGCCTTTGAAACTTTGAAAACAAGAATATCTGAAGCACCTATCTTAAGAGGACCAAATTGGAAACTTCCTTTCCATATTTCTACAGATGCTTCAGATGCAGCTCTGGGAGCTGTGTTGGGTCAAAAGGATTTAGTCCCTTATGCCATTTACTATACCAGTAAAAATTTGACTCCCACAGAGTTGAACTATACTGTAACTGAAAAAGAGTTTTTAGTCGTTGTTCATGCAATTAATAAGTTTAGACATTATATAACATGCTATGAAACTTTTATTCATACTGATCATTCTGCGATTAGATATCTAATGAACAAACCTGTTACTAATGGCAGAGTGACAAGATGGCTCCTACTTTTGCAGGAATTCAATATTACTGTGTTGGATAGACCAAGGAAACAAAATATAGTAGCTGATTTCTTGTCTAGGATTCAGAATACTAAAGAAGATTCTCCTGTAGTGGATAAGTTTCCTAATGAATACTTGTTTGCAGTAACTACTAAGACCCCTTGGTATGCAGATATTGCTAACTATTTGGTTACAGGGAAACTGCCTCCACATTTATTTCCAAGTGAAAGAAGAGATATTATTCAGGAGAGTTCAAAATATTCATGGATTTCTAACGAATTGTTTAAAACAGGGCCAGATCTTGTGATCAGAAGATGTGTCAGGGAGGATGAAATGCCTGATATCCTCAAGGCATGTCATGATGAACCATGTGGCGGACACTTTGCTGACAAAAGGACAGCCTATAAAATCCTCTCTTTAGGATATTGTTGGCCTTCCCTCTTCAAAGATGCAAAACAATATTTCAAAAGGTGTGACAGCTGCCAAAGAGTAGGGAAACCTACCCTTTCAAATGAAATGCCATTGCAACCACAGGTACTCATCGAACCCTTTGAAAAATGGGCTTTAGATTTCATTGGACCTATGAATCCACCATCTAAGCAAAAGAAATATATATTGGTTTGTACTGATTATGTTACTAAATGGGTGAAAGCCAAAGCATTAGTGTCTGCTACTGAAAATTCAGTTGTTAATTTTCTTTATGAGGATATTTTTACTCGCTTTGGTGTTCCAAGAGAAATTGTGATAGATCGGGGAAGCCAATTCACATCCAACCTGGTGGAGAAGCTGATGGAAGAATACAAAATCAAGCACAGAAGATCTACTCCTTACCATCCGCAAGCAAATGGTCAAGTGAAATCTACAAACAAAGTTCTCGAAAGTATCATCACCAAAACTGTTCATCTACACAGAAGAGATTGGGCAAAAAGGCTTCTTGAAGCCTTGTGAGCCTACAAAACTACATGGAGAAATACAACAGGACATTCTCCCTATGAACTTGTTTATGGGAAAGAAGTCCTGCTCCCCATTGAGTTCCAAGTCAAAACCTTCAAGATGGCAGTTCAGTTGCGGATGGATCTATCAGAAGCCCAAAATCATAGAATGGAGCAATTGAATGAGCAAGATGAGATCAGACAAGAGGAAATTCTAAGAACTAATCTAGTTCAATATCAAAGAGCTAAATGGCATGACAAATACATCAAAGAGAAGAAGTTTCAAGAAGGAGATTGGGCATTGCTATTTGATTCCAAGTTTAAAGATTTTAAAGGAAAATTTCAGACTCATTGGCTTGGGCCATATGAGATTGACAAGATATTTAGCAATGGAGCGGTAAGAATCAAGACCATTGATGAATCTCAAACTCCTCTTATTGTGAATGGCCACAGATTAAAGATCTATCATAAGCCACTCTCAAAAGAGGAATTTGTCAAAATGTTTCAAGATAATTTTGCAATAAGGCTGGTAAAGAAGAATCCTTCTTCTCCACCAGCCTAGCCTTTGTTATTTTCTGTTCATAATAAAATAAAATAAAATAAAATAAAATAA
>CM076572.1:1423331347-1423531263 GCA_034641835.2 Pinus albicaulis | reverse complement strand
GCACATGCAAGAAACAAATAGATACAAGCATAAAATCTGGCATACGTAACTCAATATCAGTCAGAAAGGATATTACTCATATTAACATCATCGAAAACAGAGTGGAACCATAATCGTAATCATTCATTAAATAACAATCGAAGAAAGATTACAACCAATGTTCTGACGTCGTGTTCCCCTTTGGATGGGTCTCCAGTCGTTCACGTCTCGCAAAGCTCGCCAGGGAAAGGGCAAACCTCTCCTGAGTCTCTCGACGATAGTCTCCTTACTTGAGTCGGCCTTAAGGGAAGAAAGAGGGCTCTTACAGCACAAAGGCTCTTGGGAATTTGGAGATTCAAAGCTTAGGCCCTTCAAGACTAGCTTGCCATGGAATTGAGCAGGCTTTTATAGATGGGGAAGGAGGGAGTTGGGATCCCTATTATTGTGGGATTGGCCCTATCAACAAGGAAGGTTCCATGGGAGGTGGCAAAACCACTTCCCTTCCATAGAACTCCCGCAGCCAAACCTCCCAACTCAAGATAGGCAATGGTTTCTGAGTTTGTTGGAACTCAACTTCCGCCATATTTATTTAAAAAACACTCCTTAAATTGGTTGGTGCGACTACTGCTCTGGGGATCATGATGCTTTCATATGTTCCCACGGAGGATCAGGATGCCGACATCCTGACGAAGGCGCTCACCAGGAGCAAGTTCGAATTCCACAGAGGCAGGATAGGGGTTGCAGATAATCCATATCTTGCCGAGAGGGAGTGTTGAGAATGCAGCAAGATGATGGAGCTTAGTGAAATGAAGTCGCCTTCACTAAGTGGGCCCGCAGGCAAATTCTGGCGCAAAGTCTATTTTTAGACTATGTCTATTTTTAGACATACGGAGCATAATTTGGGAATTCTACTCGGAGATTCTTGAAGTATGCGACATGTCGGTAAAAATAGATGAGACCCTAATTTTTAGGACCCAGGCTATTTTTAGACTGATCTCCTAAAAATATGGAAGTCAAATATTATTTACCCTTAATAATATTTTGACTATAAACAGCAGTTTACTCTCTTGGCGCACTTCAGTTTGAGTCATGGAGGTGGCTCATGCAACTGACACAAGGAATCACGTGGTTCCTAGGGTTTGATGGCATCTTGCATAGTTGGCTTTAGTTAGACTTCAGTGGCAGGAGTTTTGGAGGAGTTAACGGGACAAGTAGTGGAGTTGTGTTCTGTTTGTTTTAGTTGAACTAGTTGGGATTAGTTAACTAACTAATCAACTAGATATGAGTGGAGTAAATTAAATAATAATTAATTTACTAAATATTAACTCATTAGTCAACTCAAGAACACTTCAGTTCACTACAGTGCATGATCAGTTCAGTGGAGACCAGTGGAAGAGGTAGATGAAAGGGTGAGTAAAGCTATCAGTTGGTAGATTTGTTTTGCATGAGATTTGCATTACACTTGGAGGAATTTTCCATGACAATTACGCAATCAAGGCAAGGGGATTCGAACCTTGAACCTCTTCATATACATGCCATGATTGCGCAATAGAGGCAAGGCAATTGGCGGGGAGTTTTGAACCTCAGACTTGTTCAAAACTGAGTCAGATTGTGAGTAACTTCATGAGAGAGTACCGAGTACTTGTGAGGAGTATTGTACTTGTTTGGTTACTTGATTTCTCCATTATAATATACACAATAGCTGCGGGGTTTTCAGCTATAGGCTTTCCCCATACATACTGAGTTAATGTGTGATTGAATTGATGGGAGATTGCTTCTGTTATTTCCGCATGTGACAATTAATTGTAGAAGAAGGTTATGTGTTATGTATGCAATTCGAAATTGATATATGACCAGGTTAATCTTCAGTGAATAAGTGATTTATTCAGCTAATTTCTACACCAGCCAATGATGAAAGTCGTTAACAGATGCGAGAGGAACCACCAATAATGACAATGGTCCTCAAGGTACTACAGGTACAATCTACGGCATGTGAATCAATGAGTTGGTGTCGAACACCCGCAGAATCACTCGATCGGAGGCCAATGATGAGAACCCCACGTCGAATGCGACGAACCTGCCATTGAGGCATACATGCTCCAAGGTACCATAAAGGAGTCTCTAGATAAGCTTCCTGGATAATGAGCTGAAGTCGACAGGAAGTGACCTTGATCGAAGGTGGGCCATAATGTTTCCCACATCATCGACATGAGACAAAGAAACATGATGTTTTTGTGAATCAGGATCACATGAGAATCAGAGGAAGGTTGATATTCGCAGAGGCCAACTTCTCTTGAACATATTGGTGGCACGACAGTGGATTTGGCAGTATTTGACATCAAAAGATCAGAGGTCATTACGACGAGGCAATGAGCAGATGAGAGGTCAAAAGGGATTATCCAAACCCATGGAGGCAAAGTGAAGAAACGAGATGAGATGTCCCCAACCCGACACGAATGTAGACAAGTGCCATGTTCAAGAGCGACATACTGCCGACAACAACGATAATGGTTCCATTTTTCCCCACCATGCTTGGCGAGTACCTCTTTATTTTTACACAAGCTTGAAGAGGATACCATATGCTTGTCATATAAATTCATCCTTCGGACGAATCCATCCTAGTACATTTAACGAGCCCTAGGAAGGAGCGACTCAAATACCGTCATCATGACAATTTCTGATGCCATTTAGGTTTAACGAGTCTGACAAAGGGAGAACTCGGCGGCTTTTCATGTTTAGAGAGTTTGAAAAGGCAGCGGAAAAGTAAACTCCACAGGTCCCTTTTCGTAAATAGTTCCTCAGATCCAAAAAGGTAGAAAACAATATCCGAGAAAACCTCCTAGTCGCGATAGGCTAGGGTATTCCTTTTTCGTAATCAATCCATCCCAGCCCGAAAAAGGGTTAAACATATACTGGGTAGATGTCGATTCGTGTCCAATTTAACGAGATCGAAACGACAAGGGCCTCGACAATCTTTTCATGTTTAGAGAGTCAGAAAAGAGCTGAAAGGTGACTCCTCCTAGAGGAACGAGTGGTATAAAGGGTAGCAACTGGTTCCGGTAATGGTGGAACTACTCAAAACAACTAAAGGTCAAGAGGTTGGCTAACAAGACCACTCATCACAGCGGTTCCTCAGGAACAGGTAAAACAACCAAGTGAAGGCATATGATCGGCCAAGCAGATAGTGATGATGGAGTGAGAAAACCAAGGCTCATCTGGCAAAAACAGGCTGATAAAATGACAATCACAAGAGGTAAAATGGGAAAGGTTTCATTTTTACACAAGCTTGAAATCAGGAAACTCTGTTTGAAGTTGGTTTCATTTTTACACAAGCTTGAAACAAAGATAAACTATGCTTGAAACCGGTTTCATTTTTACACAAGCTTGAAACGGAAACAAACTATGCTTGAAAAAGGGTGAACATGCCCCCAGCATGGTGACTCAATTCGAGGTACATGCCCCCCAAGCTTCAGTCCATATGAAAGGCAGATGGAGTGAAGGTTCAAATTACGATATCCAGAGACAGACTCGACTGGGATTTTACGAGATCTGATCAAAGACTCGAATTGAACAGGAACGTGTTTCATTGTTTTAACGAGGTTGACACACCGTCATTAAACGAATACTTTATGCTTGAAATATCAACTGTTGGTCTGAGCTGGAAAATAAAAAATGACTCTATTAGGCAGATTGTTCTAAGACAATTTAACATATCATTACATGGAATTTTTAAAACCTGTTCCTATTGGAGATAAAACTTTGAATTAGCTCTCATTTGGCTTTGGAATCACTGAAATCGGACAAATAACAAAGAAGGTATGATTAAAACACTGTTGGTTAGTATAGTCGAGCACTTCTCTCCCGCAGGTGACAAATAAAATTTGTTTTATTTTTCCATGGATTTGTTCTACAGAGTAAATACTTGCTAGTTGTTTGCATAATTCTTGGATTAAGGGAGCCCGTACACCTCTCTTCCTCCATGATTTAATGTTTTATTGCAGGTAGACACTCGTTTTTTAGCAGGTCTTAGAGGAATAAAGAAGGTCAATTTATGAATGAGTGATTCTTGAAAGAAATTTTAGTAAAACAAGGGCATTTCATCCAGTTCATTACCTGACAGATTTATAACAAGAATAAATGAAGAATTGGTTTCCATTTGAAAATTCATGTCACTGCGGCCAAACATTTTTCAAAAGATCATTTTTTTCCATTAATAGATTTGATATTCTCTTAGAAATAATATCATAGTTGTTGTAACTTAATAAAGTGTTGTTTCTTTTATGATTTCTTTTATGTTTCTTGTCTTTTAGGTGTTGATTCCTCTAAATTTCCACTCCATTTGCAATTGAACAATAAAGACCCCATCATGCAAGTTTCAATTGCAGAAGACAATTCTTCAGTTGCACTAATTGTGTAAAAAAATTACTTTTTCTTGAAACATGTACATAAACTTTCCTTTCTATTTGATTGGATTTGCTTGGCAATGGATTGCATATTAGCTTTGTCCTTTCCTCTATTTTTTTTTCCTTTCTTTTTTTGTTGTTTTTTTCAAAAAGCACAACATTTTTGTTGCATGTTTTTGTTGTTCCTTTCAAAAGAAACAGCACCGCTTATTTTTGCTGTTCCTTTCAAAAAGAACAACACCGCTCATTTTTGTTGTTCCCTTCAAAAGGAATAGCACCGACTGTTCTTACTATTCCTTTCCAAAGGAACAACATTTTCACAGACTGTTCTTGTTGTTCCTTTTCAAAGGAACAACATTTTTGCAAATTTTTGTTGTTGTTCCTTTCCAAAGGAACAACACTTTTTGAGTGCATTTTTCTTTTTCTTTGAACAACATTTTTAGAACTTTTTTGAATTTTTTATGAATTTTTGAAAGGCAAACATACAATTTATGGAAGAATATACAAATTAAAGCTTACTGTAATCAGAAAATCAAAAGAAATCGTCATTTTTAAGAAAGTTGTTTAGTAATGATAAGAAAAAGGAAAAAGGGACATAATCAATAACATGATTTTGTTGTCTTATTACCACTAAATTCATATGATCGATTATATTTATCATGTTGGTTCTTTCCCATATTTTATAACTTTCTTTGATTTTTATTTATGGAGTAGGAACAAGGGCATATTCTTTTCTATTGAGATGTTCAGACTTCTTCCACCATCCCTACTCTTAAGGAGTGTTGAGCCATCATTTATGAATAAATAGGAAAGTGCTATATGAAAAGAAAAATATTTACATATTTCATTAATAATTTTATAATTTGACAGATGGAGGATAGGGGGTCTCATCAAGAGCCGGCCTACCATGTTCATAAGGAAGCAAGTGAAGTGGCATTCCCATCATGGCCACCAAACCAGGGATATGGTCCAATGGACAATTGAAAAAATTAAAAAGTCCTTGGAACAGGAGGTCTCATCACGAGCCGGCCTGCCCACTTTTCACTTCTTCCTAGTGAATGGCATTGTGATTTATCTAGTCACCAAGCCAGCACAATGGCCTCCGTTATGACAATTCACAAGCACTTCCTCAGCACAAATAAAGGACAATGGTTCCTAGGGTGAGAGAGCAACTCTGTCAAGGTTATGGACACCTG
Organism: Pinus albicaulis; assembly: GCA_034641835.2. Classification (NCBI taxonomy): domain Eukaryota; kingdom Viridiplantae; phylum Streptophyta; class Pinopsida; order Pinales; family Pinaceae; genus Pinus; species Pinus albicaulis. The sequence goes on along the minus strand of CM076572.1, from coordinate 1,423,525,685 downwards.
TGGGCAACAGAGCTCTGCTGATGGTATTGGAGTCACATTTATACACATCAATAGTAATATTAAACCCTTTTTCCTATATCTCTATTTAAATATCAGATGAAAGTATGAATCCTTAACCTTTGATTTCAAACCTATTATACATGAAAATCATCATAAATCGATCACATTAGCTTAAGTGGGTAATAAACGCATTTGTACTTATGTTTATCTTAAGTTGTCCCTTCTCCTTATCCTTGAATCATTACGAAACGCTTCTATATCTGTTTACGATTTATCACATGCATGTATTTCAGTAAATGCTATAATTTCATTGATTGTATCATAAGTATGTATGCCTTTCCATGCTGTACACTTGCTGTGCAATACGTTGCTCTTTTATTTTGCTGATTTGCCACAATATTGATACTGCATTTTTACAAAAAAAATTCTGCTTTAAATTTTTTGCATGTATCTTATCTGTTGCCATTCAAAACTGAAACTGTGGATTCAAGAAAATTGCATACAGAATTGTGATTTGTTTACAGGAGCACAAAAATTATGGGGGAAAATTCTATTCGCGCATGATCACTATTGCAACCAAACAGCGAAGGCTCGCGAATGCACACAATTCTTCAGACATGATGTGCTTGCATGACTTCTACCTTTTGCATCACTTTCAGTATTTGCTCAGCCTACATCAACTTCAACAACATCCAGTCCCTACATGTTCTTCCACATTTTTTTCGGAGGTAACATTTGAGGTAAAATAGCATAATTTTCTGATTTATTATGAATTTAGGAGAATTTCATGAACATCCATTGAGCATTATTTATCACCATTCATTCCATATCTTTACCACTTCCCTTTTTTTAGACACGTCTCATCTTTCAGTTTGGGGGAGTGTTGATTTGTTTCATTTCTTCCTTCATGACTATGTTAGTAATCTTCTTTATCATCCATTGATATTCTTATTCATTCTCAACACCTCCCTTATTCCATGTTGTTTTACACCAAGCATAGATTTCAACAGATTGTAGCAACCACCTCTCTTTGTTTTCTAGCATCGCATGAGGACATGCTAATTCTTCAGTTTGGGGAGGGAATTGCTACACATGATGGATGTTTTCTACTCTCTTTCTTGTTTAAGGCATACAATTTCATCTGTATATAGTGCATAAATTATTTTGCATATATCTTTAAAACTATGAAATGAATTCTTGTAATTTCTGGATAACAAAGAGGTATCATTAAAATACAAAAACCCAAATAATTTCACACTAAATTAGTTCATAAAATTTCGAAAACTATGCACTATCACCTACAACAATTTTTTTTATATATCTCATGATCCGTGCATCCAAACGATTTGATTTTTGAGAAAATGGTTAATGAAGTTTGTTGCTACTTATGTCACATTTTTCTACAACTTCATATACATATAGTTGAATGTCAACTGTAAAAATTGTTATGCCTTTATCAAGATTGCTAAAATTGAATTGAGGAAAAATTCATTTGTTCCATCCATTTCATGAGTTGGGATGAACAATTTTCTTTGCTTGGTTAACACATGAGTTTTGTCTTTGTGTTGCATGAGAACATGCAATATATTCAGTTTTGGATTGCATGAGGGCATGCAATATATTCAGTTTGGGGGTATGTTGGGCCGTGAATACGACCACTTTTTAACACTTATTTCATCCATTTTCACTCTTCTTTATCATGTCATTTATTATAATTTATCATATAAATCCATGTTATAATGATTTATGCTTTTATGGATGAATATTATTTATTCTCCTTTATTTTTAATAAATTGATGATTATTATGCATAATTTTATCAATGATGGTTTATTAATATCACTCACCATTTTAGCCTCCAAGATATTTGCCAGATTGAAGATTTGATTTCCAAATCATCATGAGATATTCCAACTCAGAAATTCGCAGGAATAAGAAGTGACAGTTTTGCGGTTAAGATTTTGGGCAAATGAAGAATAATCTGGAAAATCCGAAACATGGGTTTTGTCCAGAACGGACCCAATTAACTTTATCAAAAGAAAGATTTGCCCAAATTTGGCATGTATTGAGATAAACACAGGGTTCTTTGAGTACAATTTTCTCAGATTTGTTGTTGCAGCTGTCCTTTAAATCTCAGCTGCAAAGCCAAATTTGCCTTGCTCTTGTTGAAAGATTGTTGAAAATGTATTTTCTGGTTGATCAAGTTGTTGGGAGCAATCCAATACTATTATGGGAGATCATACTTGCTATTTAATTTCTCCTCCTTCTGATTATAAAAGGAGAAGCATGTATGCTATTGGAGAGAATTTTCTTGTTGTAATTTGCAGAATTGTGCATCAACTCTTGTTAAAAGTGTACGAGCTATTTGTAAACATTATTCATGCGTGACTAACCAAAGAGTTTGTTCTTGTTCCATTTCTCAAATGTTGGAGTAAAGCGCAGCAACGTTTCACCGGTGGCTGAGGGCCCGACCCTGGTGGAATCATTCTGCTGTTTGTATTTCTAATTCTTATTTACTATCGTGTGGAGTGCGTTTAATGTTTATTTCATTTACAGAACTGGTTCATTGTTGTTAGATCAAATACAGAGTCATTTCTATTTCATCTTTTACAAGAAGCACATTTGCCATTCTATTATCTTGTTATTATCATAAAGCTTTGTTGTTCTGTATTTGATTTAAGTTGTTGTTCCATTAGTTTATAATTTTCTATAATTGGTTGTTGCGTGGTGAGTGGCTGTCGACAGAATTAAAGCATGGAAATATAGTTTCTTGAGTATGTTAGAATTGTAATTGCTATTCATTTTATACTGCTGTTCCATTTTCTGTTCATTGTTTATTTACAGCTTTCGATTTGCAAATAGATGAGTTACAGTTACATGCTGCTATTCCTTTTCAGATTGCGTTTCTTTTAAATGTCTTTTGTTTTACCTGCTCGTGTTTCAATTTCTTGAAGATTTCCAACTGTAGAGGATAGAGGATTTTGCTTCCAAAGTCCCCAGAATTGGTAATCTTGCATCGATTTCTAAGGGAAAGAGTTATTGCTACTGCATCCCTGATCGATGTTCTGCAAGATTGAAGTAGTTTAATCTTTCCATTCTTGTTACTGTAATTAGGTTTATTTTCGAGCATTTGTTACTTCTTCATTTGACATTTTATACTACATCTTCGCAGCATTTCTCTTAGATAATTGCAGCCTCAAACAGAGTACACTCTTGAAATAAAAATTCGCTCTCGGATTGATAATTAATGTGAGATAAACAGGTGTTAAAAATATACCTTTTTATACCTCAACACTAACATATGTAATAAATGACTTCTCAAACCCTAGCTAGGTTTCACCTCTTCATTTTGCAGATAAATACTGCATGTATGCTTCAGTTGGTGGCTGGTTGATTGTTGAGATGAAAATCACATAGACTTTGAGTGATAAAGAGTTTTTGGCTTTGGAGCTTTGTAATTGTCTTGGACTGAATGACAATGGAGCAAGCACATTTGCAGGATTCATGGACTTTGTCAAATGGTGATGTTATTCCAATTTAGTTATTTTTTCCTTATGTTTCCTATATTTTTCATCTTTTCTCTTGCAATAGAACATAAATTTAGGTTAAGATATTTTGCTAGAGGCACCTTAAGCCTGTTTTCCTTCTACTGTTCAATTTTTTTCCTCTACTCAGTCTAATTAGAGAATTCTTAGTTGCTCTCTGGTTCCATTTAGCTTGTTGTCTTGAAAATGATTTAATGGAGTCAAGCCAAATAATTTTATGGTATGCTATGTCCTTTGGTGTAGCTTGAAACATTGTTTTTAAGGCTTTTTCTTTGAAATTTACTAATTAGGGTTTGGCTTAAGAAGTTTATGGTTTTCCTTTACCTTTAGTCCATCTTGAATAGTCACTTTGAAGGTCGTTAAAAGTCTGATTGAAGAGATTTAGGAGTTCCCTGCTCTTTAGTCATCACTTGTATGTCATCTTAAATGTTTTCATTCTCTGAAGTGAATAACTAGAGAATTTAGGAGTTTTCTGCTCTTTAGGGTTTGCTAGATTGTTGTTTTAAAGTTTACTTGGTAAAGCTAGGTTAAAGAATTTTATGGTGCACCCTATCCTTTAATTCTTTCTTAAACATAGTGATCTTAAAGACTCTTCTTTTTATAGTATATTTTAAAGGATTCTTAACTTCCCTTTAAACCTACTAAATTCACAACTTAATGTTCATTTCACTCCCACAGAAGCTATTAAGATCCATTTGGTTTTTTCAACTTGCCCTATGAAACACCCTTGATTCATTATTGTACTTTTCAGGCCTTTCATAGACCCCATATCCCAATGGTTTGAATTTCCCTTACTCTATATGTTATTTTTGACAAGCAACCCAACCAAACAAAACAAAACAAGCAAACCCTATCACTTTAACTGGCCTAAAATTAGCATCCTAAATCTATCAAGTCATATCATTTATACAAACATAGAGAGAGCCATCTCTGAGTCCAGGAAGGCTAGGTCCTAGGACTCCAAAGTTGGTTTGATGTTACCCTTGTCTATTTTGTCTTGCGAATCTAACAAATTACAGGGACCTAACATAATGGTGATCACAGTGGGACCACTTATTGAAAATCTTAGTGGTACATAGAGAACTCAGAAAAGCCAAAAATTATCTCAAGATTGGTATCCAATTAAAAATGGTGGACAACAAACAAATCCTCAAAACAATTAGCATCATCCACCTAGTGACTCCACTAGTTTTCAGTAGGCCTGCTGACTCCACTAGTTTTCCATAGACTCCACTGGGAAACTTATTTTCTCATTAAAAATCAAAAGAACCTAGTCATGAATACTTTGTGGATTAAGTGTTTCTTTAAATATTAGGTTGTGTTTCAAAACTGTTATAAAATCTCAACCTTTTCTGATCTATTGGGTCCCAATTCTGGCTTCTTGAAAAATCTACACCAGATCCCATCCTGACCCAAACCCTCCTGCAACAGTTGACAATCCTGAAGACCCCTAGATCTAAAAACTCAATTGTTAGCAAATGTATCCACAAAGCAAGTTCCCTACCTGAAAACCTTAAAAACTTGCAGAAATATCTGGTTGTTGATGGTGGAAAACAACCAGCCTTAAAGTTGTTGTTATAGGTCAATTTGGGCATCATCTCCAAGACCAATGACTAAGGGTCTATCATTCCCTATCATTTTAAGTTGCTACATGCCCTAAGGCAAGAAGAAGACAAATCAAACATGAATTTCATCAAGCAAAGGTTTCCAAGGTTTGAAGATTATTATATAGCATGTGGGAGCTCACTAACGCTGCCTTTAAGGGGACTAAGTGTGTTGCATATGCAGGTATCCCCATGCAAGGTTGCTCTACAAAGAACTTCTCAACATCTATCGGTGTGTTGGTCACATTGGGAGTGAAATTCTCATTGTTTCAGAATCTCCACTTGGACAATGCCTTCTAAAAGAGTTCACATGTGTCAAGCTTCGAATCCAAGTGTCCATTTGACATCTACATGACTGGGAGCATGTATTGCCTATTATTGTAAAATCATTCGTTGCAAAACTACCTTTAGTTCATCTATAAATTGAACATATATCTGAGTGTTTGAGAAGGAAGAATTTGAGTAGAGAAATGCTGGAGGATTTTCAATTGAGAGTTATATTTGTGTAACAGCTGATGGAGATATTTATATTGTGATGGGGCTGAGGATCATTGTTAGAAGGATCACTTCAAATCAGTCATTTGGTTGTAACCTCTCCTTCTATCATCAATAAATAATACAACTTACTTTTCCCTATATGCATCTGTATTGACTTTGATTTTCCATATTGCAAGATCTTAGTTGATGTATATTGATTATGCTTTATTGATTTAGCTAAATAACTTGAATAGATATTTGTACTATTGCTATCTTCTATTTTTTTAGTGTTATTTCTTGCAGGAAGCATTTCGCACAAACCACTTGAATTTGAAGCTACAACGGAAGCGACAAAAGGAGCCATTTAGAAGTGCTTAGATCACAAGTAAGCTTCTAGTCCTTTCCGTGTGTATGTTCTGAGTTAGGAAAGGTAATTGTATAGTCTTTAATCTGTTTTTCTAGATTTTCATCTATCTAGGGAAGCGTGTTTTATCCGTAATTCACAATTCTGGCCCCACAAATTGGAAACTCCGCTGGGGAGGATTTCTCTTATATCTAGGTGTTTTAGCCTCTGATTTTCTTTGTTTATCCACCCAGTAGTTGTTACACACAAAGATTAAAATTTTCCAAAGCCAAATTTGCAAAGATAGTGAGTTAAATAGTAGTGTTTTTTTCTTATACACTGCGCCCAACGCACCCTGACACAGGACACAGTGCTTTGCATAGCACTGTCTCCCTTTCAAGCCTACGTTGCAGAGCACTGTCTCCCCTTGGAGACTGTGTTAACTCCTGAAACCACCCAGATTCCTTTGAATTTTCCTTTGCAATTTGCTTCAGTTTGTTTTCTGCTGTGTTTTGAAAAGTTTGATCCTCATATTGACCAGTGACTCTATATACTTCTTCCTCCTTTGACGGAAAATTTGTTCAATGTTTGTTTAAAAAAAAAATTCTTTATCATTGACAAGCTGATTTCAATGTATTTTTTATGGTCGCATTAAGAATCATTTGCTTTTGAAATAGGAAATTGTCATAAAATCTTCATTTCCTTGATAGGGGAAATTGTTGTTGAAATCCTCATTTTTCCTTCAAAAGAGAAATTTTTGTTATTCTTCGTTTCTTGAAAGTAAAAGGCATTTGAATTGTTGATTTAGCACACCTAGTTTCTTTTCTGCATTCATAACATTAAGGAAACTGAAAAGAAAAACTTGCAGTTGCATGTAGGATTTTTTGTGTGTTTTGCAAAAAGGAACATTAGGAAATCTGAATTTAGCTTGTGATCATTGATTTGTTTTTCTCATTGATTTGTTTTCTCACAAATTATTTGTTCTCTTCCCTTAGTAGCTAGGCTTTTCATCGAAGAGTTGAAAGTGAAAGATTGCTTATCATTTTTAGTTTCATTTTAGGAATTTTCCAATACATCATCGCGGTGAACCTTTGAAACGAAAATTGTAAGCAAGATCAACATAAAATTAATCTCAATTTACCGAACAAAGCATTGGAACCATAACGATAACATTTAGAAGGTCTAGTCTAGAGACATGTTCCAGCGTCGTAAAACATAGCAGCTGTCATTAACTTGTCTGCGGTACATTCTGAGTGTGATACCTCACTCCACGTACGTAAGTATATCGTAGCTCGTCCACGTACTTTCAGGTATATCGAGCGGTGTTACAGTACGATAAGTATAAAGGGGTGCTCTCACTGTGAAGTTTCGCATCAGACGGTGCTAATACAGACTTGGGCCTCCACGTACCTTTGGGTATATTTGGGAGTACAAATTTTAGGTGCTATCCATGCATAGTGAACCGAGTCGGCCATCTTGTAAATTGTCATACACCGAACACAAAATTCGGGGAGATTGTCTACCTGTACTTCTTGGTTCGCCAGGAGGTATTCTGCAGTTCTCAGTTTCTTGGTAAACCATTTTGCCTAGAATTACCCTTTTATTTTGTTTTTTTTTTTGGTTAAAATTAATCAGTAATCATGGAAGAACAAAATATTTTCCCCTATCATTCACGTATATTAGCTTTAAAACTACCTTTACTGCCAGAAGTGTTGATCAACGGTTGTCATTGATGTCAACCCAAGCAGCACCAGGGGCTAACCCAAAATTGCATTGGAATTTTGACCTACAAAATTAATATATTCTGGGTCAATAATGCTTTTGATGGTTTCTACTTGTTGAGATGTTTCCGTTGATATATGGCATGCCATGTAATTCTTCACGGTTTGAGAGATATTCATGTTTGAAGTTTGTACCCCTAGTTAGTGGGCTAAAACCCCATGGGGTTGGAGCATGGTTCATTGAAAAGTCATAATTAATATTTTTTAAGCTCCTAAAATCCCTCCCACCTTCACTTTTTGAAGCCCCTCTCAACTTAAGCATTTATATAAATTGTGATCCTCATTTCCTCCTTATGCAAGGGATTTCGCTATCTAAAACAGGTCATTGTGGCATTTTCGCTCTAAAAATTTTTCTACGAAGGTTCAGAAGCTGAAATTTTTATGAGGCGAATCAGAAATCCTGAGGATGCTGCTATATAAATTTCAGATCAAGGTGCGCAATATTTTTTTTTAGGTAAACTTGACTCGAGATAGAGTCAATGTTGACTAGGGTAAATAGTAGTGGTTTTCGGGCACATGGTATTGTGCACCAATGGTTTTCAGCCCATGGTATTGCATGTAATGGAGCATATAAAAGGCAAGAAAGAATTCATTGTAATGTAGGCCTGGAGGTGAGCGGTGAAGGCTCACTTGGCCAGATTGGCCAGGGTTTTGGCCAATGGTTAATGAAATTTCATTGGTTGGGTTTTTCCTCGGAGTTTGGGGTTTTCCCAGAGAAACATTTGTGTTTATGTTTATGATTTTTTGCTAGCCTCTTTATTTTTATTCCTCTTGGTAAATTCTTTATTATTTCTGCTGTAATTTCTAACAAATGGTATCAGAGCCATATTTGGCTTCAGAGGGACGCTTTTGAAGCCAAGAGTTTTATTGGCCTGGTGAATGCATAAATCAATGCAGATTTTTTTTACAGATATTAGTCAAAGGCATCAGAGGGATTCAATGTGAATAGTGGTGCCGAGGGGTGATTTCAACTAATATTCCATTCCAGTGAATGGATCTACTAGCTCTAGCAGATCTCCGGATGGTCTACGAGATGCCCAGGTGTGGATCTAAGTGGAACAACCATGAGGATTATGATGCAATGGGGCCACAGACCAAGTTCCTACAGTTTTTGGATGGAGAGCTGCAGAAACGTAAAGAGGTGGTGCATTTCGTTACGCTGCATGAGATCAATGTCATCAATAACAGGATGCAAGGGTTTTTTTCCCTCTTTACAGGACATACTGGAGAGATCCGTTATGAAGTGAGGGAACAGATTGACAGTAAATTTGCTGAATGGAGGGAAGAAAAGCAAGGTAGATATGATGTCATTAGTGGTGGATCGAATCATTGAGAACGAAATATTGGAGAAAGTTGAGTGACCTACGTAGGAGGCTGCGAATCAGAGCGGCGCTGCGAATGGCGAAGAGAAAAAGGTGAAGCAAAAGAAGCCGAAGGTTACTATAGCTGAAGCTGCCGCAAAAATTGATCCTTCAAATCGAGCTGATTTTCTAGCAGAAATTATGATCTCGTATGAAAAGCAACTTGATGTTCAGTTGATGCGATTTGTGGATTATTTTGCATAGGAATTTAGTTCGGTCAACTCTGCTCAATTCCCTCTGAACAAGATACTAAAGGAGTCTACTGTGACCAAGCTTGCAGAAATACCTCTTTGTTACATTCAAGAAGCTATCCATAAGACATCGGCAGATTGGATTAATCAGCAGCCTATAGAAGAGCTGAATAAGTTCAGTTTGTGGGCCTTCCGTAGTGTGCTTGAAGATATAGGCACTCAAGGGGGGCATAAAGGATCAAAGAAATCAGCACAACCAGTTGTAGTGAAAACAAAGGTAGCATTATTTGTAGTCTTAGCAATGGTGTTGAGGAGGAGACCTGACATATTGCTACAACTTTCACCGACGATTAAGCATGAAGCACAAATTTAGGTTCAGGATAGGTTGCCTATGATTATATGGTCTATTGCACAGGCTTTCCAGATTGACCTGGTAATTGGAATGTCTTTATGGGTGCAAATTATTCTACCATTCGCAGTTGGTAAAACAAGTACACCCCTTTCTCGAGACCTGACTTTACAGTTGATAGAAAGCTGCATATTATAAAATACCAAGTCTTGACCAATTCTATTAGATGGTGTCTATCAAGTGAGATGTTGTTGTGCGTCGCTACCTTAGCAAGAGAATATCTTGTGAAAGAGATACAACATTGATTGCAAGTTTTGAGGAAAATTAGAGCAATTTGCAATCAAGGGTTTTGGTAGATTGAAGAGAGCATCACAATGAAAATGGTCAAAGTATGGAGAGGACATGTGTATGTGGATTAATTGATGAACCATGTATCTGAAGAGAACTCCTAGAGGACTAGCAGTTACAGCGGCTGGTAACCCATGTAATCCAGTAGATGGGTTCTTTTTATATGGACATTGATTTCATATGTACAAAGACAACAACAATGAAACAAATATATATATATATATATATATATTATAATGGAGTTAATTTTATTACATGTAAATGGGCATACTACTGTAAGACTTGGTATGGCATGTGTACCCCTGGGTAATCACTGGTAAAGTCTGGGTTAGACCTAGGTGATAGGGGGGGATGTCAAGTTAATAATTACCCTCGGTAAAAATTTGAGGGGGGAAGAGCTAGAGTGAGTTGGGCTGTCTCATTTAGCAGGTTTGGCTGGATTTAATCAATAATCCCCAAGTCAATTTTAAGGGGGGAATTTTTAGGTAAACTTGACTCGGGATAGAGTCAATGTTGACTAGGGTAAATAGTAGTGGTTTTGGGGCACATGGTATTGTGCACCCATGGTTTTCAGCCCATGGTATTGCATGTAATGGAGCCTATAAAAGGCAGGAAAGACTTCATTGTAATGTAGGCCTGGAGGTGAGCGGTGAAGGCTCACTTGGCCGGATTGGCCAGGGTTTTGGCCAATGGTTAATGAAATTTCATTGGTTGGGTTTTTCCCCAGAGTTTGGGGTTTTCCCGGAGAAACATTTGTGTTTATGTTTATGATTTTTTGCTAGCCTCTTTATGTTTATTCCTCTCGGTAAATTCTTTATTATTTCTGCCATAATTTCTAACATTTTGGAGATATGATCTGTGGAAGTCAGGGTTTTTGCAGGCTCCTGAAATTCATCGCAAAGAAGTGACCTTGGTAAAATCATCATAAATCTCTCTCTAAGTATCGAATTGGAATTCTGTAAAAAGTGGCAGATAGTGCATAGTCTTTAGTTTTCGCTCTATCAATTTCAGAGCCAAATGAAGAAACAATGACACGTGGAATGTCGTACAAGTGCACTCTACTGAAATAGTCCATAATCAGAGCATTGTGAGAGATTGTGTATAACTCTCTCTTGAAGAATCCAAATTGGGTCAGACCTGTGGCATTGGAAAGACGACTTAGAGGACTAACTACAGGACCAAAAATCAGATATTGAGGATCTGAAATAATAGAGATACACCAGATTCAATATCGAGCTCCTAGAAGGCAAGAAAAAGCTAGATCATGTGTTGTCAAGGATTGCAAAGGACCAGAATTTCTATGGCCGAAACGAAAAGCAAGGTGCAGCAGAGGGTAGCATGACAAGAGCAGTAACCAAGGTGCATAACAGTAGCAAGAAGTTCATCATATGAAGTCTTCAAGTGGGCAACACTGCATACAATCATTGTAAAGGTATCATTGTACTTAGTCATTGTAAATACATTATTGTACAAATTGTACTAGTGTCTATCTGCCAAGGGTTGAAGAGGCATTGTTGGGAGGTCTAGGATCATCATTAGGTGGTTGTGTCAAAGTTGGGGTTATGGTCTAGTATATCTTCTTCTTCTACATCATTATATATCATTGTAAAGTGGACCATTTTCCCTGGTACGGGAGTCCATTCTTATTTTATTCTTCTATAGGGTGGTAGGGTGGTGCTAGGGTGAGTTGTAGCTCATTGGGTGTTGGGGCATTCGTTCAGTTGACTACTGAAGAATCTTGGGTGTTGGAGCGTCCATCCAGTGGGAGATGGAGAAGAATGCTTTTCTAGATTCTAGGAAGTTGGAGCTTTATTTTCAATTGGAGTTGAATATTAAAGAATTATTAGAAAAGCATTAGGTGGTTTTTGTCCTGGAGTGGGTTTCCACCTTAAAAAATGTGTGCATTTGTGTTCCTCTTGTTTACTGCTATCATTGTACAAACACTGATAATAATTGAAGATTAACTAATGCTCTAATTGAAAGAAATACTGATTCACCCCCCCTCTCAGTATTTCCAACAATTGGTATCAAAGCTTGGTTCCTTCAATAACAGTTTAACAGCTGGAAGGAGGTCATGGAGCATACCAAGAATGGTGTACCTCTATTCAATGAAAATAATTATGCACTTTGGAAAGGAATAATGGAGGTCTATCTCTTGGCGCAAGGTTACGAAGTATGGGACATTGTTCAAAATGGATTTATATCAACCGTGGATGAACAAGGTAAGAAGAATTTGGTAAATGATGCAAAAGAAAAGAATATTATTATCAGTGGACTTATTGAATCTGCTTATCATAAGGTGTTGGGTTGTAGAACCGCCAAAAATGTATGGGACAAGCTTGAAAATATATATGCAGGTGACTCAAATGTCAAAGAAGTAAAGCTTCAAATCTATAGAGCAAAATTTGAGCAACTCAGAATTAAATAAGATTGCAACATTGCTGCATACTTCTAATACGTTGATGAAATAACCAATACTCTGGAAGGATTGGGAGAGCCAGTTGATGAGAAGACTATTATACGAAAGATTCTTAAAACATTACCATGGAAATTCAACCCAAAGGTATCTGTCTTAGAATATAGTGCAAATCTGGACAAACTCAGCAAGGAAGAATTACATGGAGTTCTCATAGCATATGAAATGAGGCTTGATGAAGAAAGGGTACTTCAAATCTAGAAACTGCGTTCGTTGCATCTAAGAAAACCAATAAGGAAAACCAACCTTCATTTGAAATAACATGCACCTGCAACTGTGAAGAAAAGGGAGATGATGGAGAAGGTCTTTGAGATGAAGAATATGCTTACTTTATGAGAAAACTAAAACCTGGTAAGGGGAAATTCAAAGGTAAAATTCCATTGATATGTTTTGGTTATGGTGAGATTGGGAATTTCGTAGCAAAATGTCCGAAAGAAAGTGATGGAAACTCAAAAGGAAAGAAAGGAAAAAAGAAAGGATCCAAAAGGAACTTTCTCTCTAAAGAAGATAGCTCATCATCCGATGAAGAAAGTGACAGCAAAGAAGAAGCCAATGAGAAAGTATTGTTTATGGCCAAGCACAATAAAAAAGAAGTATCAAACAATGAAGAAGAAGGGTTGACCATAGAAGAATTTTATGAGGAGGCAATCAAGCTTATAAAAGAGCTCAATGCTGAGAATATCCGTTCCAAAACTATTGAAGAACAAGTTCAAGGTCTCTAAATTGAGGTTGAAGAACACAAATGTATTGAAGAGTCACTTCAAAAGAAGTAGGAAGAAAGCAACCAAGAAAGGGAAGCATTAGAAGCAGAAGTAGTCTCGCTACGTAAGGAAGTGAAGAAGGGAAAAAATTTCCAAAAATATGCCAATAGCTCAAGGGAATTGGAGGAACTCATCAACAATCAACGATCTTACAACGACAGAACTGGCCTCGGTTACAAAGAAGAAGAAGCAGGACCTTCTACAGCAAAATACAATGAACCTATGAGATTTTACATACATGAAAACTTCATTGGACAAGATTCGCAAGCACATCCTTGGAAGACGATTCCTCGACAAATATTTTCATCTAGGTACCAACGTATTTTTCATGGCTATTGTTATTCATGTGGAAAATTTGGTCATAAAGCTGTAGAATGTCGCACGTACCCTAGGAACCAATACAATTCCAAGAGATTCTTCAAATATGAACCTCCCAGGGCTCAACTAAACATCAATAGATTTGAACATTTAAGAAATAATATGGAATGTTACAAATGTCAGAACTTTGGACACATAGCCAAAGACTGCAGACTTGAAAATCCTCCAGAAGAATCTTCGAAGCCACATAATGAACGAACATGGAAGAAGAAGAAGACTGATAATTGTGCTCTCACTCTCAAGGATAAAAAAAATAAAGATGTGTGGTATGTTGACAACGGTTGCTCAACGCATATGACTGAAGATAGAAAGAAATTTTTATCTCTGAAAGAGAAGAAGGATGGAACCATATCCTTTGGAAATGATGGATCTTCAAATGTTATAGGATCACGTACCGTCACTCTCGGAATCAAAGATGTTATAGCCAAGAATGTTCTATTGGTCGAAAACACGAATCACAATTTGCTCAGTGTTGGAAAAATGTGTGATCAAGGACACACAATGCTATTCAACTCCACAAAATGTGAAATCAGGAAAGGCAGGTATGGTAAAATTGTGGCGACAACAAGTCGAGCTCCAAACGACATATATGTTCTGGATGAAGCAACTAAAGCATGTCTAATAGCTAAAGAATATGAAATTTGGTTATGGCACAAATGAATGGGTCACATAAACTTTGACAATATTATTAGGATAAGCAAAAAGGAAGCAGTACGAGAAATGCCGAAAATCTGAAAACCTTCCAACACACTATGTGAGGCATGTCGGCATGGCAAGCAGACAAAAGTCCAATTTAAAACAAAAGAACACTTTGCATCACATCCATTGAAATTGATACATACTGATCTATGTGGTCCTATGAGAAAAAAAGGCTTAGACAGAGAATTATATTTCTTGTTAATGATAGATGACTATACCAGGATGACAGTCGTCAGTTTCCTAAAGAAAAAATCTGAAGCATTTGAGTGCTTTAATATCTACAAGGAATTGGTTGAAAATGAAACTCATCTGAAAATAAAGTGCTTAAGATGATATAATGGTGGAGAATTCACTTCCAAATTATTTCAGCAATACTGTGATGAAAATGGAATAAAAAGGCAATTTTCAACAGCACGAACACCTCAGCAAAATGGAGTTGCTGAAAGAAAGAATAGAACTGTATTGGAAATGGGTAGAACAATGTTGAAGGACTCAAAATTGGATGAAAAATTCTGGGTTCAAACAATTGATGCGGCATTCTTCATTATCAACCGAAGTCTTCTCAGAAATAATTGCAACAAGACTCCATATGAATTATGGAAAGGAAAACCAGCTAATGTAAAATATTTCAGAATCTTTGGAAGAAAATGTTATATCAAAAGAGAAGATTAAAATTTGGGTAAGTTTGAATCACGTGTTGATGAAGGTATCTTTGTTGGTTACTCACGCCAAAGAAAGGCCTATAAATGATATAATCTAAGATGAAAACAGAGAGTGGAGAGAATAAATGTTACATTTGACGAAGATGGTGTTCTATTGAGTAATGACGAGGATATAGAATCTTTGAAACTTGAGACAAAGGCTGAAAAAGACACAGATAAAATTGTAGAACAAGAAGGAACTATCAACGAGGAAGACGTAAACAATGATCATCAATATATACTAGAACAACAACAAGAAGCTCCTCCAAGGAGAACAAAAGAGTGGATTCAAAAGAACCATCCATAAAATCAAATCATTGGTGACATAAATGAAGGTCAACAGCTTCATTCATCACAAAAAGCTCACATTGCTTTTCTTGCAACCTTTGAGCCTAGTAGTTTTGAGGAAGCCAACCAGAATGAACATTGGGTAGCAGCTATGAATGAAGAATTGGATCAAATTGAGAAGAATAACACCTGGGAATTAGTTCCACGACCAAAAAATAAAAATGTCATAGGGACTAAATGGGTTTTCAGGAACAAATTGAATGAAGATGGGCATGTTACCAGAAACAAAGCAAGATTGGTTTGCAAAGGCTATGCACAAGTGGAAGGAATTGATTTCAACGAAACATTTGCACCAGTTGCTAGAATGAAAGCCATCCGAATGTTTCTTGCCCATGCATGTTCAAGAAAAATCAAAGTCTACCAAATGGATGTTAAGTCAACATTTCTGAATAGAGAATTAGAAGAAGAATTTTACATCGAACAACCTGAAGGTTTTCTACTATCACAAAAAGAAGACTATGTCTGTAGGTTAAAGAAGGCTCTATATGGTCTCAAGCAGGCTCTCAGAGCATGGTATGCTCATCTTGATGGATATCTACGTCAACAAGGGTTCAAGAAAGGTACTGTTGATAGCAATCTTTATGTACAAATAGATAAAGATAATTTAACAATCGTTGAGGTATATGTGGATGATATAATATTTGGTAGCAATGATGATAGACTAAGTAATAACTTTTCTACAAAGATGCAAAGTGAGTTTCAGATTTTTTTTACTTAGTGAGCTGACATACTTCTTAGGGCTTCAAATATCTTAGCAAGAGAAAGGAATATTGATATGTCAAGCCAAGTACATCAAGGAAATGCTCAAGAAATTCAAAATGGAAGATTGCAAACCCATCCTTACTCTGATGGTAATAGGTTGCAAATTGAGCATAGAAAACTCATCTAAGGATGTGGATCAGAGGTTGTATAGATCTATGATTGGTAGTCTTCTATATGTAACAGCCTCTCGGCCAGATGTTATGCAAGCAGTTGGACAAGTAGCAAGATTCCAAGTAGTAGCAAAAGAATCACATATTATTGCCGTCAAAAGAATTCTTCGATATCTAAAGGGCACAGAAGAATATGGCTTGTGGTATCCCAAGTGTAACAATCTCATTATTCAAGCCTTTATAGATGCAGATTGGGCAGGAAGCATTGATGATTGTAAGAGTACTAGTGGAGCAGCATTCTATCTAGGTGGTTGTCTCGTATCATGGTTGAGAAAAAATCAAACTTAAATCTCGTTATCTATAGAGGAAGCAGAATACATTGTAGCAACATCATGTTGTACTCAAGTCCTTTGGATGAAACAAAATTTGCAAGATCTTCAAGTACAATTTAGTGAGCCTATTCCCATATTCTGTGACAACACTAGTGCCATCAGCATCTCCAAGAATCCTGTCATGCATTCTAAAACAAAACACATTTTGATCAAATATCATTTTGTTAGAGAACAAGTCTCTGAAAATAATATCAAACTTGAGTATGTTTGTACAAAAGAACAGATTTCTGATATCTTCACTAAACCTTTACCTCGTGAAGCATTTGAATATCTTCGACAAAAGCTTGGGATTCTCCCAAGTTTTCATTAGATTACAGGTCTGCAGGATGGTTGTCTGTCAGGGGGAGTGGAAGTGTGTACAGGTCCGTAGGATGGTTGTGTTTCAGGGGGAGTTACCCTTTTCCATTGATGTCAAAGAGGGAGAGAATGTTGTAGGAAGAGGTGTCATGATTGCAGGGGGAGTACTTGTGTTGCCATCAATGCCAAAGGGGGAGATTGTTGATCAGTGGTTGTCATTGATGTCAACCCAAGCAGCACCAGGGGCTAACCCAATATTTCATGGGAATTTTGACCTACCAAATTAATATATTCTAGGTCAATAATTCTTTTGATGGTTTCTACTTGTCTAGATGTTTCCATTTATATATGGCACACCATGTAATTCTTCACGGTTTGAGAGATATTCATGTTTGAAGTTTGTACCCCCAGTTAGTGGGCTAAAACCCCATGGGGTTGGGGCATGGGTCATTGAAAAGTCATAATTAATATTTTTTAATCTCCTAAAATCCCTCCCACGTTCACTTGTTGAAGCCCCTCTCAGCTTAAGCATTTATATAAATTGTGATCCTCATTTTCTCCTTATGCAATGGATTTCGCTATCTGAAACAGGTCATCGTGGAATTTTCGCTCTAAATTTGTTTCTACAAAGGTTCAGAAGCTAAAATGTTTATGAGGTGAATCCAAAATCCTAAGGAAGCTGCTATAAAAATTTTAGATCAAGGTGTGCAATATTGTTGGAGATATGATCTGTGGAAGTCAGGGTTTTTGTAGGCTCTTGAAATTCATCTCAAAGAAGTGACCTTGGTAAAATCGTTATAACTCTCTCTCCGAGTATCGGATTGGAATTCCATAAAAAGTGGTAGATAGTACAGAGTCTGTAGTTTTTTCTCTAACAATTTCAGAGCCAAATGAGGAAAAAATGACACATGGAACACCGTACAAGTGAGCTCTGCTGAAACAGTCCATAATCAGAGCATTGTGAGAGATTGGGTATAACTCTCCTTTGAAGAATCCAAATTGGGTCAGACCTATGGAATTGGAAAGACAAATCAAAGGACTACGGAAAGACCAAAAATCAGATATTGAAGATCTGAAATAACAGAGATACACCAGATTCAATATCGAGCTCCTAGAAGGCAAGAAAAAGCTAGATCATGTGTTGTCAAGGATTAGAAAAGGACCAGACTTTCTATGGCTGAAAAGTAAAGCAAGGTGTAGCAGAGAGTAGCATGACAAGAGAAGCAACCAAGGTGCACAACAGCAGCAATAATTTCATCATATGAAGTCTTCAAGTGGGCAGCACTGCATACAATCATTGTAAAGGTATCATTGTACTTAGTCATTGTAAATACATTATTGTACAAATTGTACTAGTATCTATCTGCCAAGGGTTGAAGAGGCAGTGTTGGGAGGTCTAGGATCATTATTAGGTGGTTGTGTCAAAGTTGGGGTTGTGGTCTAGTATATCTTATTCTTCTACATCATTCTATATCATTGTAAAAGTGGACCATTTTCCCTGGTACGGGAATCCATTCTTCTTTTATTCTTCTATAGGGTGGTAGGGTGGTGCTAGGGTGAGTTGTATCTCATTGGGTATTGGGGCATCCGTTCAGTTGACTACTGAATAATATTGGGAATTGGAGCGTCCATCCAGTGGGAGATGGAGAAGAATTCTTTTTTTGATTCTAGGAAGTTGGAGCTTTATTTTCAATTGGAGTTGAATATTAAAGAATTAGTAGAAAAGCATTAGGTGGTTTTTGTCCTGGAGTGGGTTTCCACCTTAAAAAATGTGTGCATTTGTGTTCCTCTTGTTTGCTACTATCATTGTACAAACATTGATAATAATTGAAGATTAACTAATGCTCTAATTGAAAGGAATCTTGCGATTCACCCCCCTCTCGGTATTTCCATAAAGAAGTTGCCTTGTGACGAAGGCAATCACGATCTACCGAATCAAGTACAATTCATACCTCTGGTGAAACATCATTTTCCCACAAACCAGAGTTAGCTCAAGTTGTTTCTACATATCCTAGTTTGTCTACTGTTGTCGAGATAGAGTCCTCATAGCTACCCATGGTCACGATCCATCCAATCTATGAGAACATACCTCCCGAACCAACGTTGTTCAACTAGAAGTTGATCCCAATCCCATTGTGCTTTAGGGGGCAACTATTATTGGAAAAACTGGACATCATCCCTAGGACCAATGAAATAGGGTCTATCATCCCCTTATATTTCAGTTTCTATATTCCCTAAGTTGAGAAAATCTTGATACTGAAGTCGAACAACCAGAAGTTGTTTCTGTATTGGTCACTCCATAATCTATTGTAGCCATTGAGTCTCCCATATCGCGCAGTCAACCACCTGAAATATAATTCGAGCCTGACAATGAAGTTCTTCCACCTGGTTTGATTTCGATTGAAGAAATATCACAAGACGAGACACCTTTAACTCCAACTCATTTTTGGTAGGAGCTTTACCTGTACGAGTCTTTTCCTCAATCACCTTCCTTTGGTTTTTGTTGATCCTGTTTCATTTCGAGTTCCTGAAGATTCTATAGGCATACACTGGGTCATTTGACCATGGCTGAGATAACATCTAAAGTTTGAACCATTTATTTCAGCTGCGACGGCATCTACGTGGATTTCATCTTCGATGTTTTGTCCATTGAATTCACCCATGTCATCATCTGGAATCCAATCTGGTTCCTCCTTTATGATTGCTTGAATGGCTTGATCCTTTATTCACATCTTGAGTGCAATATCAAAATTTGATCCCATCGGTTATTCTCCTTGGTGACCGGTGATACCACAAAAATTACCCTCGGAAATTCCAAAATTCAATGAAAACCCTCGAACCGTCGACACATGTTATAACTTATCATTTTGGTGCTTATCAAATTCCTTAAATGATGACTGCGTTAGACTACGTCTTTCCGGCACACACTCATTAGTCAAGCTGCCTGTGATGAGGATGGTTCTTTCTTGTGTCAACCTCGTTAAAAAATGAAACAAGTGCTTATGAGGACAATTATTTTTTCTCGTGTCAACCTCGTTAAAAAAATGAAACAAGTGCCTATGAGGATAGTTATCTTTTCTTGTGTCAACCTCGTTAAAAAATGAAACAAGTGACTTTGAGGAAAGTTCTTTTACTGTGTCAAACTCATTAAAAAAATGAAACAGGTCATGAGCATAGTTCTTTTCCTATGTCAAGCTCGTTAAAAAATGAAACAAATCCTCCCTTATAATGAACCTTCATTCCATCCAGCTATTAGTAACTAGTAATCTACTTAGATGAATGAAATGAAGCTTGGGGGGCATCTTCTCTTCCAAGGGGAATTCGACATGTGCTCTTGCATGGGGCATTCAAAACATTCTTACTAATTGCACGCAATCAACCGTTGAAGTTCGGGGGAAAAACAGGTTCAGAGCTCCAAAATGCAAATGGTAACTGTGGAATGGTAAAAATTCATAGTAAAAACTCTTTTTAATAGTCATTTAATTGTTTTCAAATCATATTTATTGCTATGACTATGGTTTTATTATGTTTTTATCATGAAATAGGTATTTTTAATCCATTTTATGTTGTTCTGAACAGGTCTTACAACTGATTAGTCGTGCAGATTTATTTTAAGAATGACTTGACCATAAAGCATGCTTTTTCTCCTTATTTTTCGAGCTTTGTTAAAAACGAAAAAGGATTTGAAGCTCACTTTTATCTCTTTTTCAAGCTTTGATAACAGCAAAAAAGGAACCCCTGGAGTCTTATTTTAGCTCTTTTCAGACTCCGATAATGTGAAAATATCGTCGAGAACTTGTCTTTTTGAGCTCGTAAAAGTAAATGAATTGATATCTACTTAGTATAAGTTTAACCCTTTTCCATAATGAGATAGATTATTTATGAAAAAGGAATACCTTGGTTAAACATGACCAAAGAGGTTCTCTCAGATATTATTTTACACTTTTTCGGATCTGAGTGACAAATTTAAGAAAAATTGCTTATGGAGTTTTCTCTCGTCCACTTTTTCAAACTCTCTAAATATGAAAAAGGACCGGGCTATCACTATCGTTAAGCTCGTTAAAACATAAAATAGTGATGGCCTTGTTGATCATGGCAAGAATCGAGTTTCATTCATCACTAGACTCATTAAATTATTAAATAGAGATACTTTATTCACTCGAAGGGTTGAATTATAGATCAAGCAAATGTTATCCTCCTCAATCTTGTTAAAAAATAAAGAGGTAATGGTCGACAAATGACCAGGGAAAATTTGGGAAAAGTGAGCAAAAGTTTCTTTATGGTAGCAAGTCGCTCTTGAACATGACACTTCCTTCACTCCATGTTCATGAATGTTTGGGTTGGGTAATCATCTTGAAGGTTCATTCACACCTATGGTTCATCATACCTTCACTTTGGTTTTGGGTCAATGTTGCCAACTCATCACAGTGTCGTCGATATGTTCAAGAGAAGTCATCCAGTGAATACACTCAGGCTTCTGCAATACTCGTAAACCTTTATTCTCATGACCGTCATCCCTGAAAATTACTATATCAAGTCATACCCTTGTCTCCGAAATTAGTAACTCCTGTTTCGCAATAAGGTGACTTCCTGTCAACAACAAATCAATATCCAGAAAGTTCACTTAGAAACATCAGATTCCAGTACCATGAGGCTTGTTACAGCATCGACAAGATCCTCGCTTTTGGACCTTTGACCGAAATATTTTGTTTGGCGTTTGACATCAAATCATCTATTCACGCCTTATGAAATGTGTTGTAGTACCTTGAGAGCCATTTTCATTAATGGTGGTTCTCTTGCGTTTGTTAACTGCTCACATCATTGGCTAGTAATCAAACGATTTCTTTCCATGTTCGATGAAAAATCATATATGGGCGGATATGTGAAGATGGGTTACACTTTTGTAAGAATCGGGGGCAGAAATTTTTTTTCGGAAATAGTTCGGCCGAATGCTATAGGGTAAAATGCTTGGGTTGTTGGTTATCGTATATCCCTCTCAGGGCTTTCCAGTGCCCGAGGCAAACAGTAAGATTAGTTGTATAGTTCACAAAGATGGCATATACATGTTCATATTAACTTAAAAAAACTTGATAGAATAAGATAGAAGATTACCTCTTTAATGATCTTGGAGTCCCTTGGAGAGCATTAGGCAGCGAAGAAGATGTTCTCCTTCACCAGCTCCAAATCTTGGCCCTGCAATCAATTAAAGCACCCGTGTAATTTCTAACATAACATACATTTCCTATCAATTAAGTCAATATATAATAAACATTTAAAATATGCCCATCTAAGCCATTCATCTTATGCTATATAAGTGATTAAATAATAATGGAAATATCAATGCATAGAATGGACAAAACAGATATAGTTCTATTGATTTATAAAAAGGAGGATTACAATCGTCGATTGTACCAAGCCCTCCTCAGCCTTCCAAACTCTCTATCTCTCAAAGTGGTAGTTTCTTGATCAACAGGTTCTCCATGAACCTCGTTGATCTTTGACCTTCACACTACAACAATGATCTCTACTTCACAAGTATTCCAAAACTTTGACAATCCTTCGACCTTGAACCAAGAGCCTTCAACTCCATTTTATAGGAGATGGAGAGAGCAATCATTGCCCTTCTCTTTCCACCAGTTCTGAATAGAAAAAACCAAGATGTTTCTCCAACCTCCATGTTTTTTCCTTCTTTGAGAGTTCAGTTGTTTATGGCAAGGCCCAATAAGAGATTAGTGCTTTGTAGTTTCCTTTTTGTACTGACTCTCTTGTGAGAAAAAGCTAGAGATTCAAATCATTCTCCGCGGTTTTTTCCCATTTCAAACTTAAAACACGGGTAACACTGCCCTCTAGTGTAAACAGAGCATTTCCCTAGCCACTAACGTGGCCTATTCACTGATCAGCTGCGTTATAACACTCTTGTGTTGTTATAGTGAGGCGTTACCTTGGCATAAATAGGTTTAATTTAGGTTTTTGTACTCCTTCCATATTTATCTTCTCCTCTGAGCTGAGGAGTAGGTATTTTGACCTATAATAGATGCCCCCTAAAGTGTGAGGTCAGAGACAAAGATGATGGCTGAAATACTTTACCATGTGTGTGGTAGAGATAAAGAGATTGAAAGACTGAGGAAAACCTGAAACAACAACATATGTCAGAAAATATAGTATCTACCTTGAGTCGGGCATTCCCATGCTCAGTAGCTTAAACAACATGATTTCTCTAGAATAGAGATATGAAGAATCCGTCCACCAATAAGCACAATGTGGGAGTGTCTGTCATAATAGGATCAGGCTGAAGAAGCTGTCTCCATAAACAATATCGCAACTTGGGGAAGGGAACATAACTTTAATGATGTAACCTTTGCCCCAAGGTCTTGACCATCGATTCACTTAAACTGCATATTCCTCAACATGTGAATAAAGGAGCTGTCATCGAACATGTGAGAAATCATCTGATTACCACTTGATAATGAAAACTGTTAACAGATGCGAAGGTGGCCACCGATAATGATGATGGTCCCTAAGATGCACAGTATAATCTAGCGAGTGTGAATAAAATGAGTTGAAGTCGAACACTCATAGAATCATTCGACCAGGAACCAATGATGAAGACTCCTAATCAAACACAAGACTACCTGCCACTGATGTCTGCAAGTATCTGGGTACTGATGGGTTTTTGCATCAACTTCCTAGATAAGATGCTGAAGTCGATAGGAAGAGATCTTTTGAAAGGTAAGCAACTAAGGCGTCCTACATCAGTCAACATGAAACGAAAACCAACTGATTTTTTTTATGATTGAGATAATGAAGAGTAAATGGGGACGTCGAACGACAAATAATTTCTGGCATAATGAGCGGTTTGGTTGATAACAGGAGCAGTAGATAGTGAGATCTGCTTGAACAATAGAAGGCACTGTAACAGGGTACTAGGAAGCTGAGGCTTAATGAACAACAAATATTGTGTTAGGATTTTACCAGTGTAGGGACACTGGGAGATGAAGGCTAATACTCATAGATGGTAGGGTTCAGTTAACTGCAAAAGAGTTTTCTGGGAAGTGCCATGTTTAAGAATTTTGCTGCCAAATCGACCTTTCTGAAATGTAACTGAGGTAGTATCCATTTTGTCCAAATTTTCCCTGTCTAATTAAGTTAAACGAGTCCAGACGAGTAAACTCGGTGAATTTTTCATATTTAGAGAGTCTGAAAAATATCATAAAAGACAACTCCGTGCCTTGTTTGATTAGGCTTAACGAGTCCAGACGAGTAGACTCAGTGAATTTTTCATATTTAGAGAGTCTAAAAAATATCATAAAAGACAACTCGGTGTCCCGTCTGATTAGGTTTAATGAGTCCAGACGAGTAAACTCGGGGAATTTTTCATGTTTAGAGTGTCTGAAAGCTTTCATAAAAGATGACTCCATTGGGGTACCTTTGTCATGTCTTGATAACTGGGCACGGAAAAGGGAGAATATTAAGCCCAAACCACTTCATTTTCCGTGAGTTAGTCCATCGAAGCTGGAAAAGTGAGAAATATATGTTCGATGGATGTCTACCTCATTTTTTTATGAGTACGAGGAGATGGAGTAAACTTAGTACTCTTTGTGAAATTTTAACGAGTCCAACAAAGAAAAACTCGGTGTCCTCCGTGAAATTTTAACGAGTCACGCGGAGAAAACTCGGTTATCTCCATGAAATTTTAACGAGTCACACGGAGAAAACTCGGTTAATTTTTTGGTTTAAAGAGCTTTGAAAAAGAGGAAAAGAATGGCTCCTTACTCTCTGTCGTGGTAGTTTAACGAGCCTGACAAAGTCAACTCGAGGTTTTTTCAGTTTTATGAGCGAGAAAAAGGTTACTAAAAAGGTTCCTAAAAAGAGAGTTTTATGATCTCTGTAGGACTCAATGTCTGAAGGTGCCAGGATGATCCATGGGCCGATAGAGCCATCCAAAGTGGTGGATATCATTGCAACCATGTTTGGGATCTGTGGCGGTGGGAGAGGAAAACAACCCAGTAGGGAAGATGCCTTCAAAAGACCAGTACCAATATTGATGTAAGAGTCAGGAAAGCCTCCTATTAGGGGTACAATGCTACTTGGTAATGTGGTATAATCAGGGGTGCAGAACGATAACTGATCCACTATGACTATTTTCCCATCCAATGGAAATACGATGAGTCAAAAGACCAAAGAAACAATGGCGGTCAAGGCATAAGACCAACTGCGACCAAGCAATAGATTATAGTCGATATGGTGTTCTACGACTTCAACGTACACGTTTACTGTTTTCCCACTCAGAGTGATGGGAAAGCTAGCAAGGTATCATTTTGGGAGGAACGTGTGACCATCAAAAGCTTTGAGGGAATTCAATGGTGGTGTTAAGGTAGGAGAACCTAAATTGAGCCAACAAGCTTGTGACATAACGCAAGTCGAAGCACCTTCGTCTATGACAGTGTGATGGATTGGTCTCCCTTTCGACACAACCTACACCTAGAATGCGAGTTGGTGTGAGAGGCGAGGTTTAGAATTTTCCATATCAAAAATAGCTAGCATGGAATCCTGGTGGTCTATTCCACCAATGGCCGAAAGCAAGGCTTTCCTTTGTGCTGGACAAGTTTGTAATACTTCGAGAGCAGACATAGCTGACGGTGCCTGTGCCAAATCTTCTATAATGTTGTATTTTTGGGCTGCACGTGCAGAGGTGTTATGAGTCGTGCATCGAAGTGTCCCTTTGAGGGGACGAATCACGGGGTCAGCAGTAGGGTGTTCGATATGCAAATCGTTTGGCGGCGGTGGATTTGAACTAGTTCTAGGTTCTTGAGCATCTATGGTAGGATTTCCATAAAGCTTGGCTTGTGTTTGAAGTTCAACACTCTCAATGCCATAAATGGCAGATGGTCCTTCATCGGAAGGATGTGAACCACCATTTCCTCATTGATGGGGTTGTGGCGGATTGTCAACCATGTGTTGATGTTGATGTTGTTGATTAGGGAAAGGATTATGAAGAACAGCAAGTGTTCACCCAAAATCCTTGTTTGTAATAAAATCGGTGCATTCCTACAGCCGAGGACATTTGTATGTCAAGTGGTCCTCTGCACAGATATTGCAAGGAAATTTCATGGGTTTATCCTTCCCTTTGTCATTTTTGGCAGCGTTTTTCTGATTAGGGTTATTTTGATTGTCCGACTGCTCTTCCAAAGAAGATGTCTTTTTTTGTTCTTCTTATTTTTCCCACTAGGTTTTTGTGAATTTTGCACAGAATTTACCTCAGTGGTAGGAAAAGTAGTCATTTGGTGAGGGGTGGTGGCAGCTGAAGATGGCTGGGAGGCTTTCCCCCAAGACTGTTTTGTGGCTATACCAGAGATTGTGCCAACGAGACTGTCGGCATGAGCTCCGGTTTTCTAAGTAGCCGGAGGATTTGGGTTAACAAGGGCATTGGGGAGAAAATCATATAGCGTGCTAGATTATGAATAGATTAAATCCAAATGTTGGGCACGACGAATGCATTGATATTTTGTAACCTCACTGGAAAGGCCAATGTCTTTAGAGATGTGGGTAAGATAGACTTACAAAACCAATTATCTAACAGATGATCCGGGATTGGCACTTTGAATAGCCTCCTCCTACGTCTCCATTCATGAATGTGATCGGAGATGTGGGTGGCGGTGTCTTGGTGCAGTGAGGTTAAAAGTTTTGTTCCGGTTTCAAATCTGATTGGTAGTTGGAAGTTCTTTAGAAACTCCGTTGCTAAAGCGCCAAAAGTGTTGATGGCGGTGCGTGGAAATTCAATATACCACTTGGAAGCATTTTCTGTAAGGGTGCGGGGAAACAGTCGAAGCCGGACACTACCATCCACCATGGAATTGGATATAGACCATAGATGAAAGGTAGTGATGTGTGCGGCTGGGTCGTCCCCTTGTTTCCTGTCAAACTTTGGGATGTCAGAAGGAATCTTGTGCGGTATTGGAGGCCAGAGCGAGTTGTGATTGATGGGATCATTAGTTAGTTTATGGATATCAGGGATGTTCAGAGCTGCCAAAAATGGCAATTGTGGATTTGCCCCCGAATCTAACTAAGGAAGTATGGGCACTACTTAGACCATAGGGTCCACCCATCAATGTGTTACCAGGAGGATAAGTAGGACTTTGATAAAAATTTCCTATAGGTGGTGGGGTAGGGACATATGGTTGTTGTCCATAGGGCATATTGTATTGCAGGGTGAATGGTTGGTTGCCCCCAGTATAAAATTTCCCTCCCATTCCATATGGAGGTTGGGGTGGGTTAGTCCATATGGATGCAATAGAGTTTCCTGGAGGC
Source organism: Pinus albicaulis (assembly GCA_034641835.2). Taxonomy (NCBI): domain Eukaryota; kingdom Viridiplantae; phylum Streptophyta; class Pinopsida; order Pinales; family Pinaceae; genus Pinus; species Pinus albicaulis. The sequence goes on along the minus strand of CM076572.1, from coordinate 1,423,498,455 downwards.
ATGCTACTACTTTCATAGTTTGACAACTGCATAGACCATGCACCTATATTTGAACCACTTAAGGGAATAGTATTGACAATCGGTTGTCCCATTTGTCCTAAGGATTGCAGGGGAAGTGAAATGTTCCCTGCTACTTACATGCTGGTGACACTGCCCCCTGGTATAGTGGCCAAGGGGTTTGAACTCAGTAAAGGGTTCCAACCGAAAGGGTTGCTAAAAGGAACCAAAGTAGTCATACTCGGGAGAGGAGCAACCGTGGGTCCCAATGTGGTCACGGTAGGAGTAGATCTCGAAGGATTCAATGAGCTACTGATAGTTGTGATGACTTTAGGGTTGGGATTAGGTATATGTTGACTACTAGGGTGACCAAGTGATGGCATAGAACTAACAACCGGTGGGGAGGATGGTGGCGAACCTGGAATGTTTGCCATTGGCATCGACCCTATGGATGCCGGTGGTGAAATGGATGTTTGTGCGGTCGAAGACATATCTTGGCGTGGTGGAATCTGAACTATCACAGGCCCCAACGAATCAATGAGTGGAGGATTGTAATGAGGTACAACCCCTTCCATGAAAGGGTCCTTCGGAAATTTCGTATGATATGAGGTTATGTGAAAATCGAGATTTGTCAATGGAGACTGCTCTTCTGTAGAAGGCACGGGTTCACCAAGGTTCAATTCTTCCTCAATAGTTAGAGGAGGTAGACCTTGTTGTCGTCGAGACAGATGGTGTGGGTCGGAGGACGCCACAGTGACCTGTTTATTTTTAACAAATTTTAATAAATTTTGATGTATTATAAAGTCTCAATGACAGTAACCACACACCTAAAAAATAAAAAAGGACTCTCTAAAATCAATCAGCAAGTAGCCAGAATAGGGTGCCCTGTCTGAGTACTACCGTTTGTTGGTGATGAAATCTAGTATCACAATAGTATACAGAGAGGGTTGGTCGAAAGTACAGTTACGGTCACTCTAGAGCTTCGCCCGAACCTCAGACGATAGGTGTAAGCACTCTCGTGAAGACAAGTACCCTCCTAAAGACCAAAGACAGAGTGGGTCCGTCTATTTCAGGTACCAGGATAGCCTGTCCCAGTCACCTTGTGTAAGTCCCTAAAAATTATGGCCACTAAAGATACCTCAAATCACTGACATCATCAGGGGGGTCCACGATCAAGGATAGCATGCTATATGGGCATAATACCTAGATCCCCGATCTAGTTTTGACATCCCCGAAGGGAACCCCAATATATAGCACACCCACCGGATGCAGTCGAAGGCGAGCTACCTTCTTGTGCACCCAAGTGTTGTCTCACGCTGAGCTCCGGTAAAGGAACGGTCCCAATAATATGAGTGCAGTAGGATTTCGCTCGTTAATGACTCTAGTTTCAAGTTTTGAGATCTTGGGTGATTTTCTCACTTTCCTAACCCAAGATCCTAGCCTGAACTACTATTTGTGTGAGCTCAAAAAAGAGTAATGTGATTGATTTTATTATCGCTTGATTCTTAGTGTACTTGATTATTAGTCTTGCGGAGGGGGAGTGGACGTATGAAATGTAATGAGACTCTAACTCAAGAAACCATGCAAAATATGCTCTAAATATTCAATTTGATGAAGAGTATTTCTACAAGGAGAGGTTTCTTTTCAACATCCATGCACTAACATTCAAATAGCACAGTTCAACTTTAAAGATTCAGACTTCTATCTACCTCTTCTTAACAGTCTATGAACTGAAATTTTCAGAATTAACTCAGCTAGGTGCAGAAAAAATAAATAAAAAAAATAAAAAATAAAAAATAAAAAAAAATCTTCTCTAAAAAGTAAATGTTTTTGACACTAACTTTTCAAACAAGAGAAAACAAACAGAAATTCCAGCTTAGAAAACAAGCACAGGGATTCATTCAAGGAGGGATATTGATGGCCAAAAAACTCTGCAACCAAAAACACAATCACAGTAGTGAACAACAAGTTTTGGCTAAGTAACGCACTATCTCTGAGTAAAGACAACGTTAATCCAGAGACTAACGCACTGTATTTAAGCAGAGGCAGCGTTATAACGCACTGGAAAACCCACAAAGGTAGCGTTAGCTAGGTTAAATTTCTTCAGATGGTCAAACAGAAATAGGATTGAACTCTACGAGCTTTTGAAATGTCTACTGGGCATAAATACTGGTCGGAAGGGTCTGTAAACAGAGGAAAGAAGAAAGGAGGAAAGAAATAGTCTCAAAACTATGGGGAAATCCCCAGTGGAGTCGCCAATTCTGCTGTAGGTTAAAATTCTTGGGTTATTGGTTATCATATATCCCTCTCAGGGCTTCCTGGTGCCCGAGGCAGATAGTAAGATTAGCTGTATAGTTCACAAAGATGGCATATACATGTTCATATTAACTTAAAACTTCTTGATAGAATAAGATAGAAGATTACCTATTTAATGATCTTGGAGTCCCTTGGAGAGCACTAGGCAGTGAAGCAGAGGTTCTCATTCACTGGCTCCAAATCTTGGCCCTGCAATCAATTAAAGCACCCATGTAATTTCTAACATAACATACATTTCCTATCAATTAAGCCAATATATAATAAAAATTTAACTATGCACATCTAAGCCATCCATCTCATGCTATATAAGTGATTAAATAATAATGACAATATCAACACATAGAATGGAAAAAATAGATACAGTTCTATTGATTTATAAAAAGGAGGATTACAACCATCGGTTGTACCAAGCCCTCCTCAGCCTTCCAATCTCTCTATCTCTCAAAGTGGTGATATCTTGATCAACAAGTTCTCAATGAACCTATTTGACCTTTGACCTTCACACTACAACAATGATCTCTACTTCACAAGTATTCAAAAACTTTGACAATCCTTCGACCTTGAACCAAGAGCCTTCAAATCCATTTTATAGGAGATGGAGAGAGCAATCATTGCCCTTCTCTTTCCACTAGTTCTGAATAGAAAAAACCAATATGTTTCTCCAACCTCCATTCTTTTGCCTTCTTTAAGAGTTCAGTTGTTTATGGCAAGGCCCAATAAGAGATTAGTGCTTTGCAGTTTCCTTTTTGTACTGACTCTCTTATGAGGAAAAGCTGGAGATTCAAATCATTCTCCGCGGGTTTTTCCCATTTCAAACTTAAAACATGGGTAACGCTGCCCTCTAGTGTAAACAGAGCGTTTCCCTAGCCACTAACGCAGCCTATTCACTGATCAGCTGCGATATAACGCTCTTGTGTTGTTATAGTGAAGCGTTACCTTGGCAGAAATAGGTTTAATTTAGGTTTTTGTACTCCTTCCATATTTATCTTCTCCCTTGAGTTGATGAGGAGGTATTTGGACCTGTAACACCGAACCTTTTATAAAGTTCAGCCGAAATATTTAATAGTTCGACCGAACTTTCTTAGAAAGTTCAGCTCAACTCGTGCTTCCATTTAGATTGACGGCACACTGATGGCGTGGGCAAACATAATTTTTGCCGGAGATGGGAAAACCGGAAACAAAAGTTCGGCCGAACTTTGAGTTCAGACAAACTTTTACTTTTAAAATAGTTCGGCCGAACTAGTTGTTATAAATAAATTGCTTGCGAAGTTGATTTGTTTACCAGTCTGTTTGTTCGCGCATTTTTCTGTATGTGCTGATGCTGATCTGTTTGTTCACGGTTTTTTGTCTGTGTTGCTCCTCCCGTCTGCGTTGTTGGTCTGCGACGACTTCAAGCGACTACAATACCAGGTATCGACATGCTCTTTATTCAAGTTAGTAGTTATGTATTTGTAGTGTTTCCCGTTGCTTCAGCTGTAGGAGTGATGTTTCTATGGATTTTTTGTTATTTTTTGTGAAGGTGAATAATAACCGTGGTAACCTGATTTTTTTCGCACGTTTTTCTCTGTGCTGCTACTCCTATCCATGATGTTGGTCTGCGGAAACTTCAAGCGACTGTAATACTAGGTATTTGTCCTGCTCGTTATTCAACATATTCGGCATGCTATTTGTAAAACAATAGTTCTGATTTCTAAAACAATGTAAAGCAATTTTGTCAATATACAAATGTATCCTAGAAGTGAATCAAAAGGCTACAACAGAATATAAAACACCAACCAAAATTTGACAATGATTGATTGACTTTGATCTAATCCAAAAGCTTACAAAATAGTGACACCTTCCTGACTAAATAGAAATGAAAATATAAAAAAAACAATGATCAAAATTACACTAACTTGAACCCAAGATAGTTTCCAAAACAAGTGTCAAATGAGAGACTTATTTGGATAGTATTGCCACTGCTAGAGTACTGGTTAGGGTACACTGTAATTTGTGCAATTTGACTTCCAAAATAGTTCTTAATGGACTCTTAATTTCTTATAATGCATGCATCCTAAATTATTCCTCTTCCTGAGCTTATGCGCTTCCTCAAACAAGAAATCCACACCTGTAATGTAACAACATTTTGTAGACCATAATAAGGAGGGTACACACCTTAAACTATGCATGTATTTCTTTCTATAGTCTCAGACTACTTTCCATATGATTCGATCTTCAAATAGAATCACTAAGTCTCACATAACATGTGTTTTATACATCTTTGTTAACAATCATGATCTCGCTCTAGAAAGGTTCCCTAACTCTCTCTCTTTTAACAGTTAATGGATGTTGAATTTGAGGAAATTTTTCTCCCAGAACAGGCTGTAATTTTTCTCCACAAGGCTTACTGTAATAAGGTCCTAACCAAAACACAAGCCTCGGTTGGACTTCATGTTTCAAGGTAAAATGCCCCTGCCTTAAGGGGAAGGATCGACACTCTTTCGAAAGATAAGGGAGGGAGAATAGCTCCAAAAATCCTTTAGGGGGAACACAGGTTTGAATCCTATTCACTACATGTAGGTCACATCTTCAAAGTTGCAGCTTCCTTAACTAAGGTAGTCGTAAAAGGATTATATTTTACCTTGCTCCCCTTGAAGAATCAGTGCTACACAAATTTAATTCTGAGAAATACTTCGTTTCTCGTCTAGCAAGTCCTCAAACTGAAATTTCAACCGAACCTTTCAAAAGATGTCAACCCCTATCCTCAAAAATTATTAGCATAGCTTCCTCAAGGATGACCGAAAATTTTAGAAGATAATTATTTATATTATTCATTCAAAAGCTTGTCTCTTAAGTGGTGATAAAGGTTTGTTTTTATATTCATAAGTTGGTTGCTAAGGATGATCGTTCAGATTTATAAAGGGACTTTATAGGTGACGATTAGATATTAAAGAGGTTTTCAATAGGAATTAACATATTGAAATATTAATTGTATTTATGTCTTGTTTGCTAAGGAAGGGAGGTCGTGAACCTTATGGGACGAGATAGTATTTTTTAAGTTAGGAGGGATACTTTTTATGAGATAAAATTAATTTAAAATGCTTCTTAAGATTATGTTTTGATAATACCCTTAATTTAATTAATTATTATCTCTTATTAATATTTGTCGACAATTTTTTTCAGTTCCACTAAAATTTTGAAATCAATGATTGGCTTAGTGCATATGGTCGTACCTAGGATGTGAAATCAGTGATTGGTGTATTTCCTTTGGTTCTTGAATTTATTCAACTTATACACAATGATATTGCGGCAAGAATTATTTTCATATATTGACAACCATAGGTGAATTAATGATAAGGTGTCATTTTACTACCCTCTGGGGTTTTCGCACACAAAATTGGGTCTTCAACTTAAAATTAAAATAAATTTAAAACCATAAAGAACTATGTGGGGTACAAAACATCATCGAAAATATATTTTCAAGGAGAATCTAACTAGATTGATTAGGAGATAGGAGACCGCGAATTTTCATGCCAAATTTGCTAAAAAATATCGAGGTAGCTATTGGTGCTTCTTGGGTTGACATCAATGACAAACAACTATCAGTAGTTATAACCAAAGAATAAACCAATAATCACTCAATTGCATATAGTTATGTGATGGTCCAATCCTGCAAGGCCACGAGGAAATATTTATATGGGTTCAACGTAAAACAACCTTTTGTTATAACCAATGAAAAAACCAATATTTTCTTGATTACATATGGTTATGTGATGATTTGATCCATGCAAGGCCACATGGAACTATTTCATGGGTCCATGTCATGACTTTTCATAGGGCCATGTGGCGCCATGTGATTGGCCCACTTGCGGTCCAATAAACATGTCAGTGCCACTTCAATGTCTACTCAGCTGCCATGTGTCACATTCAACCTGTGCACACGTCCAATCAGGTTTCTAACATGGCACTAATTCATAACCAATTGTACCTACAATTTCAGCTCAAGTGTACCACATGTCCACTCCATAAACTGCCATGTCACCTTTGGCTATTGAATTTTGTGTGTTTTGATTGAAACTTTGACTAAGCATAACTTTCACATCTGAGCTTGGATTGAGATGTCGTTTGCATCACATTGGATTCCTTGTGACAAACTCTTCGATCTAGTTAATGTTTCATTGCAATTTGAGGAATTTTATTCTTTATCCATTAGGGATCATCCTAGTTCAACAAGAGTGGTTGCATTCATTTAAATTCATTTTAAGAGTGGATGTCTAGCTAATATACATAATTAGGAATAATTTTTGTTATAACCCTATTTTCCACTCCATTATAGTGAGAGAGACCCAAGTTGAACATACCTCAGTTGTTGGAAAGAAGGCATCCCCTTTCGCCTTTTCTTTTACTTACATGGGTATTACAAGGGAGTTAGAACATGTTAAATGGGTGATATTACATAATTGAGTAATTTCTCATAATTATTTTGTCACAATTTCATAATTATGAAATAATAATATTTCATAATCAAGATAATTGAGAAAAAATTTCTAGAGTTTGTCATTCCTAAGGAGATCAAATTGACCAACTTCCATAGTTTTTCATTCCCAAGGAGATCAACTCGATCTGCTTGTCTATGAGTTGGTTAGGGGTGAATTAATGTGGAATTTTCCTAACTTATCTAGCCTATGGGTGTTCAAGTACATTTTCCCAGAGAGGGAAAAAGGCCTATATAAACTAGTCATGTAAAGGGGAAAGTAGATCTAGTGAGTTAGATATAGTGTGAGAGCTTTGTACATTTGTTGAATCTATCTTTGCTAGAGGTGGAGACCAGGATTACAAGTGGAGTCCTAGGCAAGACTCACGAAGCAACAACTCCTTGTGATTGAGAAATTTAGATCACAATAGGTTTGTTTGCTTTTTTGTATTTTCACTCACATATTTTTTTTTCTCCTCATCTTTTACAGTCATTTGAGATAGGATTTTGGTACACACCTGCATGAAAACCTCCTTCAATAGAATGGCAACCATAACAGAGACATTTTAGATAGTCACTTTTATTGGTTTTTTTAGAACTCTCTTTCTAGTTTACCATTATTTGTATCTCAATTTAGGTATTCATTAAGCTCTAGCCCATAATGGTGAAGCCACATTTCCTATAAATTTTCAATCATTCTGATTTGTATCATTCCCAAGAAATTGTGTACTTGTTTCATAATTTCATACATTGTTGAATGGAATTCCCTTTAATAGTCACATGATTGAATTTTTCATATGTGAAACATGCTCATGTGACTGTGACACTATGAATTGAAAAATGAATGAAACCCTTGAGAGATTCACATTTTTGGAAAGGTTTTTTTGTTGGATAGTCGGTGTTAACATTTAATTTTTCCATAATTACAAATTTATTTATCTTTTTACTTATCATTTAGTTGCTAAAAGTTGAAGAATTTATGTTGGTAAATAATCAATTACCTATTTAAATCATTTACCACTTTTGGGTTTTTTGTTTTCGTGATTTCATTCATAATTTCACTTTTTTGCACTGTCAATTTCAATTTTTCACACCACATGTGCACAGTCAAAGGACCTAAGGTCTTTCCCATACCAAAGTATGTTCTTAAACATGTTTTCTTGGTGATATGGGTCATTTATAAATGATTGGGAGAGCTAAATTCCTCATTTAATACACACTATGTTTGGTTCATGCCACTAAGCCAAGAATTTTAAATTCAATTGACTTAATATAACCAGCTAAATCTTGCAAAAAAAGAATAAAACAATTTATGTTAGGGTTGTGGAATTAGGCATTGAAACAACACACCATGATATTTCAAATTTAAAAATAATGGTTTGAGTCCTAGGTAGCTTAGAATCCTATCTAGAGGTTTGTTTTCAAAATAAGGATGCACTCCCATTTTATTCTCATGATTAGGTTGTAATCAATAGTTTAAAAAAGGCTCTGAGCTCCTTCAACCCAAGTGTCACCTCTTAATTATTCCAAGTTGGTAACTCCTTGATCATGGACACTTACGAGATAAGCTAGTGATGAAAACATAGATTTTCCACTATGCAACTCTTGTGGGATAACTAGATTAGTTAAGTTAAATAGTTGTTGCCCCCTTGGATTTCATCACCTTTGGTGATTCACTTTAACTATATTTGTCATACCTTCATTTTGCCTTAGTTATTCAATTTCCTCACTATTTTTTGATACAATTTAAAGGCCCAATTAGATGTTATTATTTTCTCATGGTTCATTAGAGTGTTTTAGGTGTGTGTGAGTCTGTGTGTTTCTTTCACCATGAAAAATATCACTAAAAAATATATTTTTTCACCATTAAAAGAAAACTTGTAAACCACTAATGCATTGCCTTAATTTTTCATAATATTAGCTTGGATGTATTCATACAATTCACTACCTATATTTAGCAACTTCATATTTGTGGTTTGAACCCAAAGCACGACATTCATGGCATGTTTTAACCTTCTAGGAAGGTCATGTCTCATTGATGTAGAAATTATACAATATGCATGTATATCCTAGATTCACCCGATCTAACAATATGCTAAATTTAAATACTGAATCACTTCTAAAATTATTTGCGAAATTAAAAACACAATTTCCAATTACATAAGAATGAAGAAAGATCAATCACGCACAACACAAATAATTCCCTAGGGAAAGCTTATAGTTAAAAACCCCACTATTGACTACTTCAAATTATTGACACAATCATATGCTTCTTGTTACTCTTTCTATTCCTTCCTTATATTGTATTCTCCCCCTTAGATATTGTGTACTCTCCCACATAGATATTGCACTTAAATTTGATGGTCCTTTGTTATCTTTCTTGACTACTTCAAATTATCAAATTATTGACACAATCATATAGATATTGCACTCAATTTTGATGGTCCTTTGTTATATTTCTTGACTACTTCAAATTATCAAATTATTGACACAATCATATAGATATTGCACTCAATTTTTATGGTCCTTTGTTATCTCTCTTGACTACTTCAAATTATTGACACAATCATATGCTTTTACTTTAATATCTTGTAGAGCCCATTTCATCCAAAACACTCAAAAAGAAGTAACTACTATGGATTTTGCTTCTACTCTAGATAGAGAAAGTAATGACTCTTTCTTGCTTAACCATTAAACCAAAGACTCTTCTAAGTAGAATTATACATTGTCCACTTGTACTAAATTCACAAGCCTAGTTGAATCTCTATATGTTGTCAATGTAAATTTCTCACAAGTAAATTTGTCAATGTAAATTTCTCAACTTCTACAATTTTTACAGGCAGAGTCTGTAAAGGGCCAAGTAGCCTCTGGATCTCATATTTTATGGAAGGTGACATATCTAGTAAATGCCCCTACAGTCAATCTCTTGAATAGATCTAAATAGAAGTTCATCATTTTAATATCCATAAAACACAACCACTTTAAGTTAAATTGTTTACATGCACGTCATTTCTCCCACAAACTAAAGGCTTCCATTAATTTTAGATGTGAATTCTACCATAAAATTTTTAAGTCAAACTTTAAGATAAACCATGCACATGTCATTTGCAATAAATGTCAATTTAATATCTAAATTCACATATGTTTAGTGGTGTCATTGTTTCACTTCCGATATTATGTTGCTTACTTTGCTAATCAGTTATTAGACTACATATCTTCATATAGAACTTGCAAATTTATCATGATGGAAATGTGAACTAATTAGTTATTAGACTACATATCTTCATATAGAACTTGCAAATAGCATGATGGAAATGTGAACTTGCAAATAGTATGATGGAAATGTGGATCTCAAAGAAAAGTCATGATTAATGCTTCTAGAAACCAAACATAATAATGTATTAGGACATTCTCCTTTAACTTGAAAATAGTACATGGTAGAAATGTGGATCTCATGACTCTTCATGATTAATGTTTCTAGAAAACAAACATAATTTAATGTATTAGGACATAATTTAATGTACTAGGACATGCTCCTTTAGGCTTGGTGGAATTACCTTTTCTTTCATGATTAATGCTTCTAGAAACCAAACATAATTTAATGTATTAGGACATGTTCCTTTAGGCTTGGTGGAATTACTTTTTCTTTTTATTTCTCTCTTACACACACACATGTATATATATTAAGAGATGATCCCATTTTAATTTTTATTCATAGACCAAATGTCATTTAAATATAAGATTTATCATAATGTACAATGAGTCATTCCATATTATTCGTAAATTCATAATGGACAATGATTCATTCCATATTATTCATAAAATTTTTCATTGAAAAATGAACCCTTTAAATGATGAACCTAGTTAATGCGTATTCTTCATGAAGAAGACTACTTGATCTTTCAATTTGAATTTGATGATGGTCAGGTTTGTTATCTTTCTTGACTACTTCAAATTATTGACACAATCATATGCTTCTTGTTACTCTTTCTATTCCTTCCTTATATTGTATTCTCCCCCTTAGATATTGTGTACTCTCCCACATAGATATTGCACTCAATTTTGATGGTCCTTTATTATCTTTCTTGACTACTTCAAATTATCAAATTATTGACACAATCATATAGATATTGCACTCAATTTTGATGGTCCTTTGTTATCTTTCTTGACTACTTCAAATTATTGACACAATCATATGCTTTTACCTTAATATCTTGTAGAGCCCATTTCATCCAAAACACTCAAAAAGAAGTAACTACTATGTATTTCGCTTCTACTCTAGATAGAGAAAGTAACGACTCTTTCTTGCTTAACCATTAAACCAAATACTCTTCTAAGTAGAATTATACATTGTCCACTTGTACTAAATTCACAAGCCTAGTTGAATCTCTATATGTTTTCAATATAAATTTCTCACAAGTAAATTTGTCAATGTAAATTTCTCAACTTCTACAAGTTTTATAGGCAGAGTCTGTAAAGGGCTAGGTAGCCTCTGGATCTCATCTTTTATGGAAGGTGACATATCTAGTAAATGCCCCTACATTCAATCTCTAGAATAGAACTAAATATAAGTTCTTCATTTTAATATCCATAAAACACAACCACTTTAAGTTAAACTATTTACATGCACGTCATTTCTCCCACAAACTAAAGGCTTCCTCCCATTAATTTTAGATGTGAATTCTACCATAAACTTTTTAAGTCAAACTTTAAGATAAACCATGCACATGTCATTTGCAATAAATGTCAATTTAATATCTAAATTCACATATGTTTAGTGGTGTCATTGTTTCACTTTCGATATTATGTTGCTTACCTTGCTAATCAGTTATTAGACTACATATCTTCATATAGAACTTGCAAATTTAGCATGATGGAAATGTGAACTAATTAGTTATTAGACTACATATCTTCATATAGAACTTGCAAATAGCATGATGGAAATGTGAACTTGCAAATAGTATGATGGAAATGTGGATCTCAAAGAAAATTCATGATTAATGCTTCTAGAAACCAAACATAATAATGTGTTAGGACATGCTCCTTTAACTTGAAAATAGTACATGGTTGAAATGTGGATCTCATGACTCTTCATGATTAATGTTTCTAGAAAAAAACATAATTTAATGTATTAGGACATAATTTAATGTATTAGTACATGCTCCTTTAGGCTTGGTGGAATTACCTTTGCTTTCATGATTAATGCTTCTAGAAACCAAACATAATTTAATGTATTAGGACATGTTCCTTTAGGCTTGGTGGAATTAATTTTTCTTTTTATTTCTCTCTTACACACACACACACACACACACACACACACACACATATATATATATATATATATTAAGAGATGATCCCATTTTATTTTTTATTCATAGATCAAATGTCATGTAAATACAAGATTTATCATAATGTACAATGATTCATTCCATATTATTCATAAATTCATAATGTACAATGATTCATTCCATATTATTCATAAATTTTTTCATTGAAAAATGAACCCTTTAAATCATGAACTTAGTTCATGCTTATTCTTCATGAAGAAGACTACTTGATATTTCAATTTGAATTTGATGATGGTCAGGTTTGTTATCTTTCTTGACTACTTCAAATTATTGACACAATCATATGCTTCTTATTACTATTTTTATTCCTTCCTTATATTGTATTCTCCCCCTTAGTTATTGTATACTCTCCCACATAGATATTGCACTCAATTTTGATCCAGTCCTTTGTTATCTTTCTTTACTTCAAATTATTGACACTTGATTGAATATAGATATTGAATATAGATATTGCACTCAATTTTGAGGGTCCTTTGTTATCTTTATTTACTTCAAATGATTGACACTTGATCATATAGATATCATATAGATATTGCACTCAATTTTGATGGTCCTTTGTTATCTTTCTTGACTACTTCAAATTATTGACACAATCATATGCTTTTTTTTATTCTTTCTATTCCTTCCCACATAGATATTGCACTCAATTTCATAGGATCTTCTTTTGAATTCAAATATATTTTATTCTCCCCCTTAGATATTGTGTACTTTATGACATAGATATTGTGCTCAATTTCATAGGCTCTTTTTTTGAAGTCAAATAAGTGGCAATAATTTACAATCTAACTATCCCTAATTTGTTTCTCACATGTTCAAATGGTTCTCTAACAAGATAATTTGTAGTGAATGAGATAAGAAGACCCTGGATCTAGTTTCATCCATCTGGGAAGAAATTTCAGGATTGTTGTACACATCATCTGTATGATGACCTTACATTTATATTATCATCTGAACATGGCCCTATATCTGTAGGCATGTCTACATTGGGCAACATTCCAATTTCGACGACTTTCTGAATTATGTACATGTTATTAGATTGTTTATGCGCTGAACATGGGAATGCCTACCCTCATCAATTATGATCAAAGAGGATATATCATGATGTACTGTATTGTAATATTGATGCAGGTGACCACTCTATTTCGTTTCCATCCCATCACAGTGTAAAGCATCTCAATCAAATGTTTTTATTACTTTTACCTCATGCTTTAGGGGGCAATTGTTATAGGTCAATTTGGGCATCATTCCCAATGACCTGGTTAACTGGGCATCATCTCTAGGACCAATGAATAAGGGTCTATCATTCCCTATCATTTCAAGTTGCTACATGCCCTAAGGCAAGAAGAAAACAAATCAAACATGACTTTCATCAAGAAAAGGTTTCTAAGGTTTGAAGATTATTATATAGCATGTGGGAGCTCACCAATGCTACCTTTAAGGGGACTAAGTGTGTTTCATATGCAGGTAGCCCCATGCAAGGCTTCTCTGCAGAGCACTTCCCGACATCTATGGGTGCGTTGGTCACATTGGGAGTGAAATTCTCATTTTTCTGGAATCTCCACTTGGCCAATTCCTTCTAGAAGAGTTCACATGTGTCAAGCTTCAAATCCAAGTGTCCATTTGAAATCTACATGACTGGGAACATGTCTTTCCTATTATTCAAAATTCATTCATTGCAAAACTACCTTCAATTCATCTATAAATTGAACACAGATCTGAGTGTTTCAGAAGGAATAATTTAAGTAGAGAAATGCTGGAGGATTTTCAATTGAGAGTTAGATTTTTGTAACAAATGCTAGAGATATTTATACTATGATGGGGCTGAGGATCGTTGCTGGAAGGGTCACTTCAAATCAGTCATTTGGTTGTAACCTCTCCTTCTATCATCAATAAATAATACAACTTACTTTTCCCTATATGCATATGTATTGACTTTGATTTTCCATATTGCAAGATATTAGTTGATGTATATTTTTTATGCTTTACTGATTTAGATAACTAACTTGAATAGACATCTATATTATTGCTATCTTTTTTTGTTTTAGTGTTCTTTATTGCAGGAAGAATTTCGCACAAACCGCTTGAATTTGAAGCTACAACGGAAGCGACAAAATGATACATTTAGAAGCGCTTGGATCACAAGTAAGCCTCTAATCCTTTTTTTGTGTCTTTTCTGAGTTAGGAAACGTAGTCGTATAGTCTTTAATCTATTGTTCTAGATTGTCATCTGTCTAGGGAAGCATGTTTTATCCATAATTCACAATTCTGGCCCAAGAATTGTAAATCATTGACCTGGAGACTCCAAATTCATATCAATTCTATACAAAGACTCCACTAGATGAATAACCTAAAACATGACTGGTTAGCCTAGAAAGAGAGGGTATTCAAGCCCAAATTGGATCCAAGAGATAATTTTTTTTATATGTAACTATGTTTTGTCTTACTTTAAGCTTGACCAAGAAAATACTACTGAGGTTTACATTGATCATTGGAAAGTTCATGAGCTTCAAAAGGCTAAACCAAAAATTGTAGACTTTATACATGCTTATACCCATGTGCACATTCCTGATGCATTTGTGAAGAATCCAAGAAAACCTAAGCCTCATACTATCTCACCTACTCTTGCTGAAATATCAAATGGTTATAAGCCTCCTTCTGTACTTCCTATACCTGTAAGAATTCCAGACAAATACAAGCCTCTGGTTCTGCCTCCTATCCTCCATGACCTCCCTGCAAATTGTATAAACAAACTACCCAGATTTGATGGAGAGAACTCAAAAGTCATCGTTGAAAAGAACATTCAAAATATTGAGGACCTCCTTGATCTGTTTGAGGTAGAAGAATATGAGGTGCATATCAGAACATTTGCTTTGTCATTGCAAGGAAAAGTTAAAAGTTGGTTCAGAGATCTTCCAGCTTCAAGAATTAGCAATTTTCATCAATTCAATCAAGTCTTCCTAGATAGGTGGGTGATCCTGGGAAATGTTTTTTTCATCATGGAAGAGTATAACCATCTAAAGAGACAACCAAGGGAGACAGTACAACACTTTTCAACCAGGTTCAATAAACTATACCATGCAATACCTATTAAGATAAAGCCACCCCTAGGGTGGGCTCTCTTGCACCACCCAGGTGCCTTTGACCCAGATATGGAATTCCAAATAAGAGAAAGGGACCCTTCAACCCTGGAGGAAATGCAAAGGATGGCAGTTGATGTGGAAGCCAACATGTTGAATAGGGAGGCAAAGCTAAGAGCAATAGATAAGGACAAAGTAGATAAATAGCAACTGATGTCTTCAGAGATAAAGCTAGATATGTTGACAAAAACAGTTAAAAAAGCAATGCATATGATTAGCAAGAGGAAAGAGGAAGAGTACAATGTTGAGGTTGGAGCTGACTATTCAAAACAGCCAGTACTATTTTCTTGGGAAGAACAAGCTCAGTCATTACAATGCAAAGATAACAATAAAAATGTGTATGCTGAGCAAGAGTGCAAAGAAGAAAATGTAGGAAGTTTTCAAGAAAGACTAAGTTCCCTTCCTAAATCTTTTGCTTCCATATTGAGAGAGCATTGCAAGCAGGTTGAAAATAGAAACAAGGAGGAATGCTCTATGGAATCAATCAAGAACGAGATGGATGATACAAACCCTTTTTCAGATCCAGAAGTTCTCCCCCTAAGCCATCTTGAAATCACATAATCTGAAATAGAGAAGGAGTCAACACATTTAGAGTATCTACCCTTATGCTTTAATTCATTTCAGATTATGAAAAGAAATTGGCACCCTAAGGATCTATCAGAGGCAATTCATGAATTTCATACTCAATTTAATTGTCATGACAATCAATAGAAGTTGGTTGAGCATGAAATAAATCAAGGAAAAGAAGAGAATCCACGGGATCTCTCTAAAGGGACAATTTATGATTCAACTGCTCCTTTGTTTGAGGCTCAAGAGGACATCTAGCTTTATGATCTCTCACACGAGAAAGAGAACAACTGTGGTTCTATCCAAGGAAAAAGGAAAATTCCTCCTCCTTTAACTGAAGGAGAAATCAATCAGGTTCTGAGCATGCAACCAACCTATGAATTGTTATATAAAGAAATTATTCTTGTTTGTTATACTAATTATTTATGTGTTGCAACATTTCCTCATGAAGAAACAAAGGAAAAAATTGATGATGGGGCTGCACTACCTTCTCAGGAAGGCCTATTGCCAGAAAAATCTCTTAATGAGGGCTTTCAGACAAAATTCATCCCATTAAATCAAGGCATACCAGGGTTGTTCATAGGCAACACATTAATATATAATGAGGCTACTAAGTTAGATGACCATGAAGAAGAGGTGGAGTGTCTTTTTCAAAAGAATCCCAAGCTCAAGAAAGTGGAGGAAGGAGTAGTCCTAAATGAAGCTTATTCCTTAAATCCTCTAGGCCAGTTATTGTTCAAACACCCCTTTCATTTGGTCTTAGAAACATTTGAAAAGGGAGTAAACTATGCCAGGAACAGTTTTTTGTAGAGTATAAAGAAGATTTTGAGCACTGTTGTTCAAAATCAGATGAGATGGGAGTGGCCTTTTTATTTTTTCAGCACACCTAAAATACTGAATGAGAATCATGTGGTCACTTACTTCATTGGTTGTATTGGAAAATAGCGTTCACCTAATGTATATATCATATATAAGTTAGAATGTGATAGATAGGTATGCAAATAAGCTTAGCACTATAAGCATATTTTATTTTAGTTTCAGATTGTTTTGACAAAAAAGAGAGAAAAAAAGAGAGAGAAAAGAGGGCAGATAAAAGAAGAGGTAAAGCCCCATACCAAAAAAGAAAATTCTAAAAGTGTGCAAGTCCAAATGCCACTATGTTTTGAAAGGAAGTCTTGTCCAGTCATACAACCTAATCATGATTGAACAAGTTTTGAATTTTTGTTGATAGGTTAGTCAATAAATATTTTCCAAACTATTTAAACTTGGCTTATCAGTAGATTAGGTTAGAAAAAGATATTGGTTCCCAAAGTTCAAATCTGAACCAAAGAGAAAAGAGAGGGCTGAATGACACATTAAAAATTATAGCCCTCAGTTTTTAGTTTTACTTTTTTGAAAAAATGAAATCTGTGTGCAGCTTGTCCAAAATGCCACAGATCTTGACAAATCAAACTACTTAATCTTGATTTGATCATGCTTTCAATTTCTTGTTTGTAGTTTAGTGAATGAAAATATGTCAAGCTTCTTAAACTTAACAAATAAGTAGATTTGGTAGAGAATAAAAGAGCTCACCAGTCTAATCTGAGCTCTTGGAAGTTATAAGGGTAGACATAGATAGTTTGTGCTTTCAAAAAAAAAGATGATGTTCAGAGTTTTCCAATCCAAATTCAACCAAATGAAGAGAAAATGTCAGGGAAAGTATGATGGGTAGCTAGAGTTGATGTTGAAGCAATCATGTTTTTTAAGATGTTAAAATAGCACTGCTTCCAAGAACAACAACAAGATTAGCATTTCGAAATGAAGGAAATCAGCAAGCATGTGAGGCATCTCATCTGCAAAATCGGAGATCTGAGGTTCTTGACACCTCCTAAAGGAGCTGCCCTCCCCAAGTGGAGCCACTGTTATTCATCTGTATTTTTCACTATCTTTAGATGACTATAAGATGGTTCTATATTTCTAAAAAAAATATTCCTTGAATATCTTGAGCTTCAGAAATCTCACCGCCTTCATTATCCTTGTAAACCAATTTTCACGATTCCTCATTTGGTCCTCTCAAATTCACCCTGTTTCTCCTAAAAGACTCATTATGGGCTTATGCCTCCCATTTTCAGCTTTCTTTCCTACCTATAACCTCATTGCCCTATTTTCCCTTGTCACTAATATCCACCTCCCCTCTATGGTTTCCTATAGCTAACTCATTCCCATGTCCCTTTGGGAATAATAGCCTATAACAATACTCTGTTTTCACTTGAAAATCTCCAAGCTAAATTTCATCCAAAATCAGGTCAAAGGACCCTCCCACTAAGTCATTAGGGTTTTACATTGTTTAAGGTCATCCTTGGATGTTTCAGGAACTACTTTTCCTTTGTTAGAATCTGGCTCAGATGTAATATAATGTCAAGACACAATTATTCAAGAAGGACCTAAAATATCCAAAGAGGATTATCTTCTCAGTTCAAAACCTACAAATGTGGAAAATGCAAAGAGTTTAGGACTTTTGCAGGAGTGTTCAAGGATTTGTGAGTAGAAGGTAGTGATGATATAGATTGTCTACTCCTGAATGAAAATCATGTATAGCAAGGGAAAGAGGAAAAACTTGGTCTTGTATATGACTAGGCTTTTTAAACTTGTTAAGTCCACTTGAGTGCCAAAGTACTGATTACTTGCAGGAAAATGATATGGAGGAAGCACACAAGGCAAGTTTCACGTAAAATTTTGTTTTTGAACAAATGAAGATAAATTTGACAAATGTGAGAGAGCTTTTTGTCAATCATAGGTAAAGGAATAAAAACCTCCTTCAATTTTTACACAGGTATTATGGTTTGGGAGAAATGTTAAATTTACAGGTGCTACAAGGGGTTTGTTGCACTTCTAGAGTGAGCTTGGGAAAATCACGTTTTCTCATAGATAGAGTGTCCAAATGACTTTCTTGATGAGTCAAATGACAACTAAACTGGACGAGCTTTCCAATGCGCTATCATGAGCTCAATTTGGAGTTGAGGAAGGCCTCCAAAATTTTCCTGCACCATCACTCTGCATTTATGCACCATGATTCAACACTTTTTGACCAGTCTTCGGAGAATCAACTTTTGACAAGTCAAAACAACTACAATCAGCAAACAAAAGGTATGTTTGGAAATTATACTTCAATATATTTCCAATGGGCTATCCTGGGCCCAATTTGGACACTGGGAAGACCTCCAAAAGTGGTTTGCAAAACAGTGTTTCATTTTGTCATCCTGGCACTGTGCGTTTAGCACTTGGCTCTGCGTGTTTGCACCAGCGTTTTGCATGGAGCTTGGCGCTACACCCTTGCCAAAGAGGTTTTCTAAGCTTTCCCACCACTCAAATCACATCAAATTTCCTTCAAGTCTTTTCCAAAGTCTTCCAAGCACTAATAATAGGTAAGTGCTTACCATAAGCCCCATTTTTATGCCATTTGGTGAATTCTTAATCAATTGAAGTGAAACCCTAGAAGAAACCATAAGTTTTAAGCTTGAAATCACTGTTTTACCATTACTCCATCCTCCTTAAAGAAAATCAGTCATAAACAGGAGTGATTACATTGCGTAAGGGTTGTCATTGAGTTAGTTTGCCTCCTCACTCATTTCCTAGACTTATACCCACTCACTCATTCCCTTCATTTTCAAAGCTACCTTTTCATTACCCTCCCTTCATCTCATTTCACATCAGCCCTAGGGTTCTATGAAATAGAGTTTAACATGTCTGAGGAAGAACAAAGTGGTATGGAGGCACAAATTCCAAGGAATACCTTCATCATGAGAAAGAGAGGGAGAGTTTAATAGATGGAATTGGATGACCAAGATGATCATGAGGCCTCAAAGCTGATCATCAAAGAGAAGGATGTGATGATCAAAGAACTGCAGGACAACATGGCAAAAGCCCAATTTGTCATATCATTCTTAGAAAAAGATAATAAGTAGCTAAAGGGCAAAGACATCAAGGGTAAGGAAATGATGGCACCTGATACTCTGACCATTATGATACTCAAGCCATCAAGTCAAGACCAAAAAGAAGAGGTCTTAAGAGAGCTTTAGAGCAAGAAAAACATGAGGGAAAGAAACTTAGTTTTGAGGAAAAGATTGCTAAGGATGTTGAAGATGACAGAGAGGTATGGATAGACATAGTTAACCTACACATTTAGAATCTCCTCCATAAGGCAAACAAAGACAATGAGAAGCTCAAACACATGTCTAACAAGTACATCACTCGAAACAAGGTCTGCTACATCAAGCTCAGGAAGTGTCAGAACAAATTGAAGGAAACCCTAGCCAAGAAAAAGGAGAAGGACAAGCTTAATATTATTTTTGGTGTATCCTTCCAAGCCTCTAACTCTTCATCAGCAAGCTAAATTCCAAAATTGGCACCATTTTGCACATTTTTTATTTCTGACAGTTTGAATTGCAGAAATTGGGCCAAACGCGCGGCGTCAGTGGTGCAACGCTCTTTTTTGGGGCACTAAAATGGAAAAAGGTCAACATATTCATGTTCCTCATGCCAAGGACATCATCCTCAGAAAATTTCATACCATTTGGAGCACAACTGGTCCCTCAAAAGGGCCAAAAACGACCCAAAAACCACCTTTCTGCCCTCTTTTCAGCATTAGCACTGCGAGTTTATCAGTATTTGGATAAGTGATTTTTGACAAGGAAAATGGGCACCATTTTGAAAATTGAAGGCATATCTGGAAACTAGATAGGACAGGCTCTCCAATGAGCTATCATGGAGCTCATTTGGACATCGGGAACGTCTCCAAAAGTCAGCAGAAAAACAGGAAATTTCCCAGTCTTGGCATTGCGTGTTTTCTAGTGGCATTGTGCCCTCAGCCAGTGGCACTGCACCCTTGCCAAAAAGTCAAAAAAAGACACTAGGGGTTATTTTAAAAGTTATTGAGTGGCCTTAAGGTCAAATTCTTCCAAAATTAGCTCAGTAGATATGTTAGAAGTTATTATTACAATGAATGAGTTTTAGATATTTTTGCCTTGGGCCTTGCATGGTCTCAAAGGTCAAAATGCCTTAAATATGTAATAAATGATTTATCAAAACCTAGCTAGGTTTCACCTCCTCATTTTGCAGATAAATACTGCATGTATGCTTCAGTTCGTGGTTGGTTGATTATTGAGATGAAAATCACATAGACTTTCAGTGATAAAGAGTTTTTGGATTTGGAGCTTTGTAATTATCTTGGATTGAATGAGCATGGAGCAAGAACATTTGTAGGATTCATGGAGTTTGTCAAATGGTGATGTTATTCCAATTTATTTATTATTTCCTTATGTTTCCCATTTTGTTCATCTTTTCTCTTGCAATAGAACAGAAAATTTAGGTTAAGATATGCTGCTAGAGGCACCTTAAGCCTGTCCGCCTTTTATTGTTAAAATGTTTTCCTCTACTAAGTCTGATTAGAGAATTCTTAGTTGCTCTTTGGTTGCATTTAGCTTTTTTTCTTGAAAATTATCTAATGGATTCAAGCCAAAGAAGTTTATGGTATGCCATGTCCTTTGGTGTAGCTTGAAATATTGTTTTTAAGGCCTTTTTTTTGAAATTTACTAATTAGGGTTTGCTGAAGAAGTTTATGGTTTTCCATTTCCTTTAGTCCATCTTGAATAGTCACTCTGAAGGTCTTTAAAAGTCTCATTGAAGATATTTAGGAGTTCCCTTCTCTTTAATCATCACTTGTTTGTCATCTTAAATATTTCTTTCTCTGAAGGTGAATAACTAAAGAATTTAGGAGTTCCCTACTCTCCAGGGTTTGTTGGATTGTTGTTTTAAAATTTACTTGGTAAAGATAGGTCAAAGAAGTTTATGGTGCGCCATGTCCTTTGATTCTTTCTTAAACATAGTGATCTTAAAGATTCTTCTTGTTATAGTATATGTTAAAGGATTCTTAACTTCCTTTTAAACCTACTAAATTCAAAACTTAATGTTCATTTCACTCCCACATAAACTATTAAGATCCATTTGGTTTTGTCAACTTGCCCTATGAAACACCCTTGATTCATTATTGTACTTTTCAAGCCTTTCATAGACCCCATAGCCAAATGGTTTGAATTTCTCTTACTCTATCTGTTCTTCTTGACAAGCAACCTAACCAAAAAAAATAAAACAGACAAACCCTATCACTTTAATTGGCCTAAAATTAGCATCCTAAATCTATCAAGTCATATCATTTATACAAACATAGAGAGATCCCTCTCTGAGTCTAGGAAGGCTAGGTCCTAGGACTCCAAAGTTGGTTTGATGTTACCCTTGCCTATTTGGTCCTTCCAATCCGAAAAATTACAAGGACCTAACAGGTCAAAGAGTAGGCATGTAGAGTGATTCTATAATTTACAGGGTCGAGTTGTAGTCGTAGCACTAGTGTTGTGTGAGTGAAATTAGTTAACTCAAATTAATAAAGTTAAAATCAATTTAGCTAGATCTAATTGATTGATGAGCTAGTGGAAGATCAAGTGAATTAACATAAACTCAATTCACACGTAGTGATCTACCAGGTAACTGATGAATCACTATTAATAGTTGCATGCATGTTAATTATGATGATGACCCAGTTGAGACAAAGGTTAAAGGCAAGTAAATTATCAGTTGTATTATTAGTGAACTGCGAAGGTGCAGTTATAAAGCCACAGGAAGCCCATGATGGATTGCGAAGTAAAGGAAGGTTGGAATTCCTATTTAATAGGAATTATTTTTCCTATGGATTGTGTGAGCAAGGCAGGTTGAAAATGGGTAGGAAATTGGCTATGTATTGGTCGAATTTTTCCTATATCAGTGTTGGTAGAGTGTATGAGGTTGTGGTGAGCACACATGCATTGTATTGTTTCATGATTCCTTGGTTGATTATACAAGAAATATGGAGGGGTTTTGAGCAGTTTCTTTCCCCAAGAAAATCTTGTGTTTTACGATTGAGTTACTTCGTTCTCTTACTTTCATGTGATTAAGCAATTGTAATTTATATTCGGAAATTATTGTAGAAGGATTTAGTATCTTTTTTTATTACATTGCATGATTGGATTGAATCCATTGGTGTAATTTTACAGTTTCAAACAATGACATGTGGTGAGGGCCAAGAAGTCATTACAAGGTACATCTATTAAACATTTTATATTCTAGTTCTATAATTTCAGATATATAACATATGGAAGTTTGGGTTTGTGAATGGTCCTGAAATGATTATAAATGTGTGAACTTGGAACTTTTGTTATAATTTGATTTCTATGAAAAATAATAACATGAAATTGTGAGCATAATGGGAGAACACTCAAGATATATTTGGTAAAAAATTCATATTTTGGTTCAATATAAGTCAGATACAGTTTTGGAATGGTCCCAAAATTTGTTTCAAACAAGGGAACTTGGAACTTTGGGTGTAATTCACTTCATGTGAAGAATCATACCATGAAATTTTGATAAAATTGAGAAAATATCTCAAATTACATCTAATAAATTTTCCGTATTTTGGTTGAATATAATTTCATAGATATACCTTTTGGATGTTAGGGTTTGTGAATGGTCCAAAAATCAATTTAAAAAAGGCGATGAAATTTTCCTTATAATAATTTTTCTAAAACAATTTAGACTATGAAATTTTTGGAGGTCGGAGACATACTAAAGTGACCTAGGTAGAACTTCATAACCATATATAAATAAATATACATGTGGAACACTATACAAATTTCTCTTGGGAAGAGGCCAAAATTCAAAACGTTTTGGGAAGTTTTCCATAACTTCACTTGTTGCCTCAATGAGAAAATCTAAATAAACAACAAGGAGATTAATGTTTGCTTAGAAAGCTATTTTTGAATACAATATATCTAGGTTGGTGATATACAGAAAAATAGATTTGTGTCTCTGCTAAGTTGCTTCTCACCACAACAATACTATATTAGGGTTGCATGGGAACCATTATTTTTTCATCAACTCAAGAAATTTTATCCCCTCTCGCTAGATTAGATTGAACTTGAAGGGATTTGGTGGCTTCTCCTCTTCCACGAATAATTAGAGTAGAATGGGTTGTGTGGTCTTATTCTCCTCTAATTCCAACCCAACAATGATACATATCCAAACCCATTAGAAATTTTTCCAAACATAGGAAGTGATCGAGTAACTTTGAGGTTCCAATAAATCCTGGTCTTTTGTTGCACTAGGTGGGCTTCAATTTTATTAGTTCCATGCCCATAAACTCAATGGATTGAAACTAATGCAAGAAGTAGTTATATAGTGACTTAGGATGGGCCATTGCCCCTAATATTTTAGACTTATTTATGGTGAAGTTTAAACCAACCCATATAATCAAATATGATTCCTTTAGCATTGGCAAGTTGAAGAAGTTATCCCAAAATACCTACTTCCTATCATGCAGCCAATAGACATTCAAGATAGCCACATAAGTTTTTATAATTTCACTCTTAAGCACCATGAAAATAATTGAATGAATAAAGAATACATTATTTAAATAAAAACAATCAACCATCCCATTAAAATGCCTCCAAAAATTCCATTAGCATCTAACCACTAAAATTCCCAATTGCTAAAGATTGTTTTTAGCCTCCATAAAATCAAATCCCCTTACACATGGTTTTTGAATGAGGAAATTATTAGATTTCTCTTTCTCCACTAGCCTATGGAGGGATGATTGTTGTGAAGGGATGCACAAACCCCTACTTTTATAGAAAGAAACTTCACCATGGAGCCTAAGAGCAAGTTTCATTTCTCTGAGGGCCCAAACTGGATATTTTTTATTTTCTTGTTCAATGTATGCCATGGATTTATTTTGGGCATGTTATATGGAAGGCTTCCTTCTTTCACCAACCCTCCCTATTATTTTATTATCCTATAGTCCTAGGACTCTTAATAAATAGAAATCTTATATACATATCATGCATTTGTATCTAACATGATAAGATTTCCTCTAAAAGCTAACTTGTGAAGAGGAGATGGAAAAAACATAAGAGGAGGAACCTTCCTCTGTAATATTCCTTTTTTAGGAAATTGCTACAACAATGAGAATATCTCAAGATATTCTAAAGTTGGAGCTCCAACAATAACCAAGCACAATATTGGTGCAACAGCAACACTCAACTCATAGAAATGTGAGAGAAATCCATAGCCTTCTCATTAAATAATAGCAGCAAAAATGAATACAAGATCTTAAGGAAAAAGGTCACTCAAGATAGGCAATGCTCAGCCTCAAGAAACAAATACAAGATGCATGACAAAACCATTGCTACTCAATGTATACCAAGCTATGAAAATGTAGTTTTATTGAGAAAATACATGCTACATATGTCAAATACATAGATATATCAATATATGGCCCAATAAAATAATGGGAGTGAAGATCTCATCTCCCAAAGACTACCTCTCATCAATCCTAGAAGGATTGGCAATAAAATACAAAATCTGCAAAATGTCGGAGTTGTTGGGTAGCTGCAGCAACTCAGAAAAAGAACTGGATGGAGATGGTTGAATCTAATGCTCAAACTGAATATGCCTCTTCCAATGGATCTTTCAAGTGAAAGGCTGATCCCTTCACTAAAGATCTTCCCCTCCAAATGTATCTACAAAGCCCTACTACAAATGCTCCTCCAAAATAACGCAGTCACTGGATGAAAATGCGTTGTAGGGCAATGGAATGAGTTGGCCTTGATTCCAAAGTCTTCAATAAGCTCCGGGATGCCTCCAATCTGATATCTCAAAGAGAAGAGAGACTCTTCCTCAGAAAAGTAGCTGAAGGAGATGGTGTAGTGAACGCTGACTGCAACATCTAGCAACACAGTATTATTCTGCTGCAGAAATAATGTTGTCCTGATGGAGGAAGCTTGGCCTCAAGCCTGGATGTGAGGAAAATGAAGAAAAATCCCTCAAGAGACCCCTCAAGAAGGAGAAGGAATCCTAAATAGGAATTCCTCTGGAAATTCTTGCTAAGCAGCAAAGGATGCTCCAATTGTCTGACTAGACAATGAGATGAATAATACAAGCATGAGAAGTAATGGTTGCCTTGTCCTCCTTTTAAACAAATGAAAGATATTTCTCCATGGGCCCCATTCATTAGGGTTTCCTCCACCAAATATCCCTTTCCTCATTCACACTGCGCTGCTTCTCTAAGTGTGCTCCAACTCTTGGCCCAGCACTATTGACTTGGTCAAACTTAACCAAGCCTCTTTGCAAATAACCTTGTTCACACATGAGGGTGTGCAAACCAGCTCCAAATATGATCCCCTTTCATATTATGAGGGATTTTGTTGAGAATATCATTATGAATGGGCCTCCTTACCCACTTATTCTCCTCATCAGTGAAATCAGCAAAAATTAATGTTCCAAATTATTGTCAGAAAATTTTGGAACATTACAGTCCTCCCCTCCCAAATGTTGTTTATCCTCAAGCAACTGCAAGGACAGAAATGGATAGCCTCTACTCAAGGCATGGAGTCTATAATGTGTTGAGGAACATCTTCCTCATGTGGATCCTCCATCCCCTAAGCAATCATCCATGCAAAATAAGTCACCTCCCAACTAGGCAACTATTGGAAACTGTCCTCCACCTTTGGCTTCGGCAAAGTAGGTGGGATGCAAATATGGTCATGGTAGACAATGTAGCCTACCCCATGCTATCCATCTCTCCACTCATGATAAGTGTAGAGAGAGTGTTGATCCTGGGCTGCAAAATTCTTGTCCTCAAGTGGCAAAATGAGGTTTATACCTCCAAGGATCTCTCCCCCAATGCTGCAAATCAAGTTGGCCCAAATATCTCCATACATGATGAGTTGGAAGTCATCATCATATGGCATCTCCTCCATCATATGACCCACCTCATAGAGAGATAAGTGTGTTATCCAGGTGACCATATCATGTCTCATGTTCCCCTTAGAACATGTAGTGCAAAGTGTGTGGGAGTTTTCTCCCTCCGAGGACACATTCACCCAATGTGTCTCTCCTCTAATCATGCTCCCAAGGAAAGATCCAGAAATATCAACCAAGGGAACCATAAGGAGAATCATGCTGGCTTCCATGTGAAGTAAATGAGAAGGAAAATGGTCCCTCAAATGTAGCCAACGCAGTTTGACTCTCCACTATCATAGAAAATAAAATGATGGGTGGCCTCCCCACCATTTTCTTGCTGCCTCGGTCTTCTCACAAATCTGGAGAAAGTGAAGGATGTAATGTGCATTGTGAGTACATTCTCCATGAGAAATATCATCCCCATGACCACTTAGGGAGTGAATATCCAC
Organism: Pinus albicaulis; assembly: GCA_034641835.2. NCBI lineage: Eukaryota > Viridiplantae > Streptophyta > Pinopsida > Pinales > Pinaceae > Pinus > Pinus albicaulis. The sequence continues at coordinate 1,423,471,385 of CM076572.1, read as the reverse complement.
AATGGCCTCATGTATACCATCAAATCTAGAAGGAAGAATAGCCTTCCTTTGAGCAAATCCCTGCACATATATGGTTAAGAGATGCATATATATAGAAAAACCACTATGAAATCCAACAATAATCCTACCATATGTTATGCTCATGAAAATGGAGTGGCTCATAGATGAGTCTCCCCTCATCCTCAAAGGGAAATGAGTTGACTGTGCTAACTCCTCCATCTCCTCATGATCCATGGAGTGCCTCCTTAGGTTCTTCTAGTGGTTTCTCCCACAAGAAGCAAAGAAATATAATGTGGCATTCATGGCTGGCCCATGGTTCCTCCTAAAATGTACAAAATTTATAGTGAGGAGAATCATGCTCCCAATGGGTATCCTCAATCTCAAGCCCACTCTCCAATAAAAGCTCCCCATGATTGTAAACATATCAGCAATACATGGAAGCATAGTACAATAAGAACAAGTTGCCAAATGACAACTGGAAAGTGGATCAAGGTCCCACACAAGGAACCAGTGCAGTGCATGCTCCGCCTACATCAAATAAAACAAAAACAAGTGCTTCTCTAGCCACTTTTTTGCTGCCACAATCATCCTACAAGATGTGAACATGAAAGTACAAAGGGGTATCAATGGTGAACACCAAAAATCATGTGGCTCTCCCCACAAACCACCAATGAGATAGCCAATATCAATGCTACAAATGGCTTCAAGTACATCATAATACAAAACGTAAGAAGGAACAACACCCCTTGGTACAATATGCTACTCATAAAAGGACAAGAAGTAGAAAACGTAAAGTGAAATTGTACATTCCCCATTATGTACTCGAAGTCTTGAGCTAAAATGGCTCAACTAAAGAAGCTCCCTTACTCTCAATGAGTAGGAAGGAGGTTGTGACATCCTCACCATCATCATCTGGGCTCTGCATCTCTCCATATGCTTGTGTATGTCCTACTGGATGCCCTCCCAAATGAACTCCTCTGCCAAGGCAAGATATGCGTCAAAATGCATGGAAAAGAAGTCCTCCTTTGCTGCATGCAATAGCTTCTTCTTGAGACTAGAATCTCTAGTCAAGAAGACTCTGTCATATGAATGGATGACCATATCATCTACCATGTATCTGTCATCTCTCTCCAGGCCATCTAGAACCATGCATGAACCAATATCCTCGGAGTACTCAACTAAGTGCTGAGATCTCCAGTAAGGATCAATCCTCCATAGGGACAGTGCTGGTGATCTGGCATGTGTAGCTCTCCTCAAGATGATGTCTACTACTTTGACATCCCTCATGCCAAATTTCTCACCCAAACTCTTCACCTTTCCAAAATACAAGAGCGGTGAATCCAAAGACAAAATGTCTCTCATCAATGATAGATCAGGTGGCCTCCCTGGTGGAATGCCTCTATGCAGTGAAACATCTATGTCAAGAGTGGATTTCACATATAGTTGGGCAATCTTTCCCTTGCTCTCACAACGCAATACAGTCTGCCTTCTCTTTGCACTAGCTCTCTGAGATAGAGAAGGGTGTGGAATCCACATCATATGATGCTGCTCTCCCTTCCTCCCTCCTTCTTACAGCTGCAGTGATGCACAATCATGCTGCTCATTGATTGTGCTGGGACCTCCATGAATAAGATCCTGGGGACCTCCTTGCAAATATGCAAGAATCCCTCTAGTCGGAGAAAGAGCTCCTCCTTCCTCTGCATGAGGTATTAGATCAACTCTAGAAATGACATCGTTGTTACCCTCAACCCCCTCAATATGAGTGGGCAACCCTCCAATGATTAGATCCTCTTTTGAAAAAGAGATCTCTTTTTGTCTTTGTGCCAAAAATGAAGATCTTGCCTCCAAATAAGCATCATGCAAGATATCAACCTCCTTCATAACTTTCTGCAGTGATTCTGAGTCTATGGTTTTCTTCATCACGTGCAAGGGTTGTGTTTGTTTGAATGTGTTTGTTTCCTTCACATGTGTTTCAGAATTCCTACTACCAAATCTCTTCATCAAAGTTCTAATGAACATTTCATATGAAGAGGTATTTGCATTTTTCAAAGTAAATCACTCAAATAACCACCATGCATAGACCTTACCTCCCAAGTGCAGCGCTGCTACTCTGATGGCTTCATCTTCAGGAATCTGATGCTGCTACAAAAAGGTGTCTAGCTCTTCAATCCAAGCCCTGGCTGAACAAGTAGGGGAACCATCGAAGACAGATCAAAGAAATCTAGCCTCATCATGCTGCTTGCTCCTCCTCACCATGGTCTTGCAAACCTCCGGAAAAGTAATATGATCTCTAAACCTCTGGATTTGAGATTCATACTCATGCAAGAAACCTTTAAGAGTTCCTTTCTTCGGCATTTCTTCTTCTTCTTCTCTTCTCATAGCAAAGCTGGCCATGTGACTGCTCTGTGTATTATAGGGTGTAGCTGCATGCTCACATCCACTACAAGAAAATCTAGAGTCTGACTCAATTTCAAACCCTTTTGGAGATCCTGTACAAATCTCCCTCCTTATCTTCTCAAATTCTTCATGAATGCTTAGTAAGGATCTTGGAAGAAGCTTGGTAAGCTTATCTTCCCCTTTCTCTCCATATAATGGAGTCTCCATCTTCTCTCTCTCTGATATGATGGCTAAGATCCACTGGCCTGTAAATTTCCCTTCTTAGGAATATCAAGATTATATTCCAGAGAATGACTGCAGAGGCCTTTACTGGATATGTCACCTTTGAAAAAAGGATGATATCCAGATGCTACCTGGCCATCTGCAGACTCTGTCTATAGAGTTTGAAACATTCCTCCTTTGGGGAGTTAATACTTTGGCTTGGAGCCACAGGCTGAGCCAAATATCATGCTCTGATACCACTTTAATATTCCTTTTTCAGGAAATTGCTACAACAATGAGAATATCTCAAGATATTCTAAAGTTGGAGCTCCAGCAATAAGCGAGCACAATATTGCTGCAGCAGAAACACTCAACTCATATAAATTTGAGAGAAAGTGATAGCCTTCTCATTAAATAATAGCAGCAACAATGAATACAAGATCTTGAGGAAAAAGGTCACTCAAGATAGGCAATGCTCAGCCTCAAGAAACAAATACAAGATGCATGACAAACCCACTGCTACACAATGTATACCAAGCTATGAAAACACAGTTTTATTGAGCAACTACATGCTACATATGTAAAATACATATATATATCAATATATGGCCCAATACAACAATGGGAGTGAAGATCTCATCTCCCAAAGACTACATGTCATCAATACTAGAAGGATTGGCAATAAAATACAAAATCTGCAAAATGCCGGAGTTGCTGGGTAGCTACAGCAACTCAGAAAAAGAACTGGATGGAGATGGCTGAATTTGATGCTCAAAATGAATATGTCTCCTCCAATGGATCTTTCAAGTGAAAGGCTAATCCCTTCACTAAAGATCTTCCCCTCCAAATGTATCTGCAAAGCCCTACTACAAATGCTCCTCCAGAATAACGCAGTCACTGGATGAAACTACATTGTAGGGAAATGGAATGTGTTGGCCTTGATTCCAAAGTCTTCAATAAGCTTTGGGATGCCTCCAATCTGATATCTCAAAGAGAAGAGAGACTCTTCCTCAGAAAAATAGCTGAAGGAGATGGTGTAGTGAACCCTCACTGCAACACCCAGCAACACAGTGTTATTATGCTGCAGAAATAATGCTGTCCTGATGGAGGAAGCTTGGCCTCAAGCCTGGATGTGAGGAAAATGAATAAAAATCCCTCAAGAGACCCCTCGAGAAGGATAAGGAATCCTAAACAGGAATTCCTCCAGCAATTCTTGCTAAGCAGCAAAGAATACTCCAATTTTCTGACTAGACAATGAGATGAATAATACAAGCATGAGAAACAATGGTTGCCTTGTCCTCCTTTAAAAAAAATGAAAGCTCTTTCTCCATTGGCCCTATTCATTAGGTTTTCCTCCACCAAATATCCCTTTCCTCATTCACACTACGCTGCTTCTCTAAGTGTGGTCCACCTCTTGGCCCAGCGTTGTTGACTTGGTCAAACTTAACCAAGCCTCTTTGCAAATAACCTTGTTCACACATGAGGGTGTGCAAACCAGCTCCAAAGATGATCCCCTTTCATATTATGATGGATTTTATTGATAATATCATAATGCATGGGCCTCCTTACCCACTTATTCTCCTCCTAAGTGAAATCAACAAAAATTAATGTTCCAAATTATTGTCGGAAAATTTTGGAACATTACATCCTCACAAAAGAGATATAGGAGCTCAATTGAGAGGGAAAGTCTAAGCCTTGACACAGAATTATCCTTAATAGAGAGAATTATATTCATAGAATGCTTTCCCCTTATAGCAAGGCTCTCATTTATTGTTTGAACAATTGGAATGGTGATTGTCTTCTCTACATCAATACTTGACTAGGCATCATCTACCTTATTCTTATATTGAAATATTTTCAAAGATGTCTATTTGATCGAAGGAATCCCAAGATAATTCCCCCCTGTCCCCTTCATATGTATAAGTCCTTTGTTTCAAATTTAAAAAGTAATGAACTAATTCCAAAGGATCCAATCCGTAGTCAACCAACTTGCTATCAACCTTGAAGGAGTCTAGTGCGCCTACAAAACCTAGTGATTCCATAGAGTTATGGTCCATCCTTCTTTCTTCTCAAATATATATTTATTAATACTTATCATAATTTGATGAAATTTAGAGGATAAACCTGCCATGCATTTTTTCCTACTATTTATGGTTAAACTTCAACAATGTTAGATAAATATTGAAGAATATATATCTATTAAATTTAAGAAGAAAAAATATTCATCAATTTTATTTGTTTTTCTTTTAAATTTAAGGACGAGGCATTTATTTAGTAGCATAATATTGATGGAAAAAATAAACTCACTTAGAAGAATTTGAATAAAGTTTCCTAAGCTATATGATAAAATTAATTGAATAAAGATGCCACGTAAAAGGAAGACCATTATTACATTTTTACAATGAAACTAAATTTCAAAATGAAGACAATAATGTTTCCATAGATCCTACATCAATGCTGAGTTGTTGAAAAAGTTGCAGATATGTTTTAGAAGCATCATTGAGTTTACTGTTAATATTAAGAATATCCTTGCATAAGAAAAAATGAAATTGATCTTTGATAAATACATTTTTCATTTATAATACCATGCCTCTCATATAGAAGGATTTGATGTTATTATTGGATCAAATTGGTCATAATTTTTGGGCACATTTTCCTATAATTTAGAGAAGATTTTTATGGAATTTTGGTATAGGAAGAAGAAATTAAATTGCAAAGCATATGCATCCAAAATCATTTCCAATTGATAATGATATTGTTGGACACCTAATCTATTAGGGTTATGGTGAAAAATTACTAAAGTCTAAGAAATCTTGGAAGTTGAATCCAATGGTTTCATTGTTGTATTTATATGTACAATATTCTTAATGAAAGTTGAATTCATTTCCAATAGTGGTATCAAAGAAATGGTATATATGCCCTGGAACTACTATTTTTGCAGCGTCTGTTGAATAATTTGAGTTGCTATTTTTATGGGCTTCCTAGGTGCTCCTTCGTTCTCAAAATTTGTCTAGAAATTAGCATTTGAGAGTTTTTTCCAATACAATGGATGTTGATGTTATCGATTAAATTTCTCCTTGAAAAGAACCCAAAAATATGATTATTATCTAACTGTTGGTGGTAATCAGAATAAAAAAGTGAGTTGTTTTAAACATGAAGCAACTCATAATCACAACTCTTGCGTTGTAGTTCTTCTCATTGGAATTGAGATTCAAGTTGCAAAAACTAGATCTTGTCTTGTGCATATTGAAAATAAGTTCGAATGTCAGAGAGGGTGTCCTTGATTATGTGGACAATGTTATGAATAATGGAAAACATTAGCATGTTTAATATCTCTAACAAATTAGAGTCTAACCTTTTTCTCCACTTCACTACCAGAAAACACTTGCAATCAACTTCAAAAAGGGTGTCGACCTCAACCGAAAATACACCTATATACAAAGAAAATAAAAGATAACTTTATATTTCACACAATAAGTATATTAGAAATTTGTAGCTAAGTCTAACAACTAAAATATAGGAATTGAGAAGCCTTAAACCAACATGACCAACCTTTAGAATAAAGAACCAGTCTCATATAAGCAAAATCATGATAACTATTAATATTAGGTTGTACATTCCCTCGTAGATGCACTTGGAATTCATACTCACCATACCAAAAGGTTTCTTCCCGTACAAATCCTTCTTACATTTGAAGTGAAGAAACTGAAGTTTGATAATTCCTTAATTTATGCACATTAAATATTTGCAAAATCTAAAAATAATCAATGCACATCTACTTGCATTGGAATTTTACCATCACTTTTAACTCCAAGTTAGTTAATTTCATAATTAATTACTTTTACTTTTACTTTCTCATTTCACTTTTCTTTAACCATTTTGATAAAATAACATTTCACTTCTTCTTCTTCTTATTCTTTTAAGGAAATGAGAAATATTGTATTTACCAATACCAATATAGTACTTTAAATACCTTTGAAGTTCCACCACAATTTGATGCATCTACTATTTACTTGATGCTTACCAACTTCTTGCATGTTTTTCCTGCTGAAAATTTTCTGACAAGGCTATTTTGTTGGGGTTACAATGAACACTTACTAATGTCCAAGAAACCTTGAAAGTTGAATTTATATGTATTGTATTATTAATGAAATTTGAATTCATTTCCAACAATGATTCCAATAGAAACATCTAAAGGCCAACGAAGATCATGGCAATTATTTTCAAATGGAATATTCTAATATGTTATAAGAAAAGGTATAAGTGAGGAAATTTGATCTATATGAAGAATTAATTATCCCTCAACTTCTCCTCCATGATGATCTTCCTCATTACAATGAATCTTCTCATTAACAAGTAAACATGATGAAGACATAATTATAAAACAAAAAGATAAAAAATTCAAGATGAAAAGATGAAGCCACATTAACCTTCCCACTACCATAACAAGGCAAAATCTATTGAACAAGGAACTTTTTGACAACATGGTATACAACCATGTTTCTATAGAGGAGGGAATAATTATGTATGTACTTGGAATTAAAAGAGGACTGGTCATGGCACATGATAGTCTTGGACATCAATACCAATTAGAGACACATATGGTGTCGATGTCCAAAATTTTCCTCTTTTTGACAACCCTTTTTTCCTTCCTTTCCATATTTTTCCATAATAGTTTTGTTGCAGTTTCAAGCTAAAATTTCATCTTAAACATGCTCAAACATCTAAAATGTTATCAATAATTTAGGATTTATAATCTTTTGTTTCTTTATGAAATTTAATTTAAACATTCCTATAGTTACCAAATTGCATTCATTCTGTAGCTAACCAAGAATTATGCAGCCACCTTCATGGTTAGATAGATTCTTGTGCATTAGAGAAGGAAGAAAATACACCAATATATGGAAAATGGTCAACACATGGATATCCACCTATCTTATCAATCTGGAAAGTCACATGGTTTAAGAGATATGAAAGTCAACTAGAAGTCAACTCTGGTTATGACACTCCAACGATGAGCATACTTTGAAGGTGGTTTGTAGTAGGATCAAGCGAGCATAGAAGTGGCCGATCATAGTTTAAAGTTGATGTTTCAAATTAAATCCTTAATTATTTTCTCTTTCAGTAGCAAATCAAGAAAATAAATGCTTTAATTTTGATATAATTTCTTAGTTGTTAGATTAGCAAAGTTACTCTCTAATTATGACTCTTAGACCATTAATTAATAAGAGAGTATAAAAATCCCTAAGGTGAGGCAATAGACAATCATTATCCTTGTTAATTTATGCAATCATTTGTTGTTGAAGGCTTCGACAATTAATATAAATACTCAATTCTTTGGTGACCAATGAATGACCAAGTGATTGGATATTTAATTGTGTGCTTTCACTCAAAAGGAGGGCTCCCTGGAGAGATGTAAGGCTAGATTAGCTTTGGATTATGTTGATTTCAATTCATTAGATGAATAGCTATTTCTTTACTACATTTTTTTTATGCTTTTAATCAGTATTTCATCCATTGATCTCTAGCTTAATTTGTCCAACAGGTCGAGTGCTCATAAAATACAAGAAATTTTTTTTCCATTTCATTCCATTCAACATTTTCATTCAATAATTCAGTTGATTTCTGCTATTGTTTTCATGAATGATGAATAGAAAAATTAGGAAGTATAATTGCACACACTATCCTTTGAATTTAGAGTTCAATTTGATATTTTATTGAAGAAATCTAGTTTCAATTTATTTCTTTCTGTCAAGAAGAATACAATTTTGATTTGCAAAAGTAGTTAGAATATTTTGATTCCTTCTAATTAGAAGTGTAATTTCCATTTTGCAATTAGAATATATTTCTCAATTCAGTACCAAATAGAGTGAGTTTTTATTTTTGATGTAGTTCAGTTCAAATAGAGTAATTTTGAATTCATTTTGCAATAGATTAAATTTCAATTCAATTTGATAACTAGAATATTTATTTCATTTGGCCTTGAAGTTTTATTTGATTTGAAAAGAGTAATTTTAATGGAAAGAACATGTGCGTGGGAGCACTTTGAGTTAATTTAAACTCATTCATATTTAGATAAATTTCATCTTTTAAAACTGAAAAAATAGAACTCCTAGCATATATTGTGCACATGCACTTCATAAGTACATAAACCTTGGTTGACAATTAATGAATTAATTTAGCAATTAATTAAATTACCCAACATTTTGGCATTGTTGCCGGAGAAATGTATATAGGACTTCATTTTTTTTGGTTTTCATATCATCTTAGATGCATCAAATCTTATATATGCATAGTTAAATCATGATAAAAATCATTTAGAATGCATGAATAGAGAAATGGATTGTAGGGGTAGATTTGTAAGTAGAGGTAGAGGATAGGGTTCAATACCAATATCACCACTCACTTCCACTAGACCACATAGTGCCACACCATCCACTAACACTTGCATTCCATTCATAGCAAGTAGACATAGACTTACTGAGGTGAATAGATTTGAAATCCAACCTAGGGATTCACCAACTTCTTCCACTAAAATTGTAGTTGAAGAACCTACATATCCAACTAAAGGAGTTATATTTCTCTCTTCAAAGGGAGACAAACTCTTCGGACAAGAGTTAAGCCTAGTGAAGAAGAGGAATAGTATTATGAAATACCATTATTAGAGGAACTAGAGGAAAAGCTAGATAATATTATTATTGAACCTTATATTATCTCTGAAGAATCTACAATGGTAGGGGAAAGAGAAGCATAAGTACACAAAGTAAATGGTGAACTTAGGATTGGAGGTGGAAGAGGTAGAGGAGGAGATAAAGGAGGAGGTGGTAGAGGAGGTAGGGAAGAACCAAATCCTTATGGATTTACTATCCTTGATGAAGATACCACATCCACAATCAAGAATATATCACCCTCGATTCTTCCAAATTTTCATGGCCTAAGAAATGAGGATCCTGAAAAATTACTTTTTTATTTTGAATTATTATGTAGGTACTATGACTACTTACTTGATACTCAAAAGTTAAAACTATTTCCAACTACTCTAAAGGATGGAGCCTTTAAATGGTTTATGGGTCCAGGAACACATAGTATCAAAACATGGGAATAAATGAAAATAATGTTCCTAGAAAAATATAAAGATTATTGTATGCCCCATAACCTTAAGGATGAAGTATTTAAGATGATGCAAAAGGAGGATGAAATCCTTGAAGACTTAGTAGAAAGATTTGCCTACAATGTTAAAAGGGACAGGATGCATGAATTAGATGAGGAAACATTGAAAGATATTTTTTTTTCTAAATATGACTAGATTATATTATATTATACAAAAAAGAACAATGATACATTCAGCATTCTGATCGGAATTTCTGAGTTAGCCATTTCCGATGGGAAAGAGGAAATTCAAAAAAATAAAAATGGAGTTTCCCCTTTTGGAGAAACCAGTCCATAGAGAAAACATTGAAAGATATTTTGATAAAAGCTATAATAGATGAATGGATTGACCTCCTAAACTTAACGAGAAAAGGAGATGTTTCCCAACCTTTATTTGGAGAATTTTTTCTTATGTAAACATATTTCAAAAGGTAAGGCCAGATCTAGTAAGAATCCAAGAGATTCATCCTGATAGAGAAAGTACACCCAAACCGTGGTCAACCTTTAGAATTAAAAAAAAAAAGCCTTCCCTCGGGTCCACAGCAAGATCCGAGACGACCAACCGAGTCCACAGCAAGACCTCAAACCCAAACCTCAAGCTTGATTCCACTCCAAGATTCGAGAACAATGCCCAGAACAGCCCAAGCTCAGGGAACACATACAAGCACATCAAGTCGAGGGTTACTCATCAGCTACAATATTAAGCATTGATGTTCTATAATAATGAGTGGCCTAACGGGTACCACTAGCACTTGATGTCTACCCATATTCCCTTTCCCTTACTCCATATGTGACAAAACAGTCTTCCTCTGTTCCAATGTCTACAGGGTCGATTCCCTGGGGTTGGTTAAAACATCTCAGCTGACCCAGAAAACAAAGGTATTAATCTATTTATCCCGACCAGGAAAAAAAAACAATGAATCCCAATCCAGAGATGGTTATCCATCTAGGGAGGGCTTCAAGCTCCCAGCCTTGCATGTTGGTACAATACATGCAGCCTGACATGGCAAAAAATATGTTTATAATTTTTCCCTTGTCCTCTTTCAATCATGCATATTCGAGTAGTTCAACTAATAATGGAGTTTCTTGTACTGGTGAAAATGCTTTGGGATCTGAAAAAGGTCATTCTGGGTGTGATGGTAGCAAGATTCATATTAGCTGTGATGGTAGCAAGGTACATCGAGTCGATTCTTCGACTCGGAAACAAATTATTGATGTATTCTGGAATACTTTCTACAACAATATTGATGTGTCTAGTTTGATACACAAGATTGATGAGGAGTCTGTTGGGGTTCCCATGTTTTTGCAAGTTTGGAAATACCAAAAGATGAGACAACATCTGAACCACTTTCAGACCTCAGGATCTAGCCCTCCTGGGTCCAGAGAGGGATCTTTCTATATAAGAAAAGGTTTTATGTCTTTGAAGCTTTGTGTTAAGATGTTCGGCTAGTTATAGGCGCAGGGCTTGTTTGTTTGTTTGTTTGTTTGGTTGTTGGGAATCAGGAAAGAAGGGTTCAATATAAGACAAGGATGAGCAAAGAGGATTTTAGGCAAAGGAAGGATGATTTAAAATAACACTCGAGACCATTGGGCAATGGAGTTAGGAAAGGGTTTACTTGCTATTCAATATGCAGGCTTTCAGTTGGGCTAGTCATCTAAAGCATTGGATCTTAAAGATGATAGTGTGACATGAAATGGCAAGAAAGAAGGTGAAAGGCAAGGAAACCTCCAAGGTGACCTTTCAGGAATCATATCTAGGGACAAGACATGACATTGGACAACCTGTGATCCAAAACCTAAAAGGTTAACTCTTCAGACAAGGAAACATTAAACATTTTAAACACAAAGGTGAAAACCTGAGATCAGAGAGAGACTTTGAACTCTCAATGCTTTGGCATCCAACTTAAGGGAACTTAGAAAGGTTCAATTAGTTGAAAATGACCCTAGTGAGACAGAGACATATTTCTAAACTCCCAGTATCCCAATTCATTCAATTAAAGCCTAACAAGAGCATCTAAGAACAGATTCATTAGTTCATACATCAGCTAGCATTAAATATTAGCCACTACACTGGTTAAATTAACTTGAATCAGTGCTCAGATAACATATATAGCAGAAAAAATTAAAGGTAGGGAGAGCAGAAGCTTAGGGTACCATGCGAGGGTATATCCTAAACCAGATTTTTGATGCCTACCAGAGAAATGAAATGTGATGAATTACAAAGGAAAACAAAGACAAAGTAAGAAAAAACATCATCGCTGCTTTAAATCAGGATCCAAAGAAATGTGCTTGTCATATTAAAGAGCAACACCAGTCATGTACAACATTTCCAACAACTTGAAATTCAGTCTGAAAACATCTTCCTCGGCCTATCTTACAACTTTGCACAAAGAACTATATCTCAAGAGAAACAGCTTACAATTCACAGATATCCGATCAACAACCTTTCCAATGTTTTCTCATGAGTTTTATATCTGAAAGAGAGGCAGAGGAGGTAGGTGAAACACTAAATGAAACATTAAAACAGAGTAGGAAGAGGGGCTCGAGGCCCATTCTGTTTTAATGTCTATGCATTAATCTTTAGTACTCTTTGGGTGAAAGAGTGGTCTTCGACAGGCTGAAATTTACTCCAGGTATGTCTTTGATGTGATCTCGGTTGTAGTAATCTGCAGAACTATGGTGAATAAAAAAAAGGCAAATAAATGACTTCAGGTCTGCCATACTGTGTAACAAATTCTTTGGTAGCATTAGGACTATTTTCAGGGAGGAAATCTTCTCATGGACACAATGTAGACTAGAACAGTACGAGTACTATGTCCTTTCTTTGGAAGAGACTTCTGCTGATGTGAAACCTTGATGATATTTTTTTCTGTGCATTAGGCCTCTGTGTGATTCACGAGGTCTTAAATCTGGTATTTTTCCTTCAAAACACTAAATTAAGGCTTAACATCTTCAATAACGTGCACTAGAACTCCTTAATCCTATACTGATACTCTTTGTCGCTTCATGATTGTCTTTGTCAGTGAAATATGAGCTTTAGTGGCGCTGGAGAGGTCTTGCAGAGTTGAACTCTGTCCTTTAATGAAAATTACGCTCTAAGCACCTTCTCAGGCTCTTCTTTGTAATATCAGCTGGGCAGAAACACTCATGCTCTGTGCCCATATATGATGACTATGAACAGGCGGTTTCCATGCTGTGTCTGCAAAAGACAAATACATTAAGAAACCCGTGCATGAGGTCGGATGATGTGGAGGATTGTGAGAGTGACGGCGCGGCATGGTGAAAGCGGTGGATACGAATGCTTCAGGGTGGAATAATGCGGGATAATGGTGAAAAATACAGCAGCTTGAGTGGGAAAATGATGCAGTAGTTTGGGAAAATGCATGTGGGCCCAGAGTGGAGTCATATGCAGAGTGATGATCGACGGTGGAGATTTACTCACAGAATGACTTTGGAAGGTAGGGCGTTATAACATAAACTTTAATGTAAAAACATTAAAATTCTACCTTTGAACGAAATACATGGGAATGTATGCAAATGCAACGAAATGACTTTGAATGGTGGGACCCGGTCATGGGTGGAGGGTGATTCAATCGGGACTGTCGGATCTCAGGAGGAGATCGACCGCTGCAATCTAATCAGAGGGGAGTGATGGGAGGGTCAACACTCCGATGAGCAATGGTGCTATTGGCTTATGACCATTAGATTAAAGGGGAATCGACGGCAGAGATCACAATCGGGGGATCGTAATCGGGAAGGGAAGAGGGTGGCACCAATTGCGATCTGCGATTAGCGATCGGGCGACGATGCGATGAGACTTGTGCAGGCCGTTGGATTTGTTACAATCGATGGCAGAGATTGTTCCTGAGACCAACCGAACCATTATGCTATCGCATCGAAGATTTTGTTTACGAAGGAAAAAAGCATTATGCTCCAATCCTCAGATGCGATAAGCGCCTCATGGACTAGTGCTTGGTCTTAGCGCTCGGGGCATATGGGGAAGTGGTTAAGGGGCTGGCCGAAAAGGGGCTAAGCCATAATATATGGAAAAGAGTGATTTTTAGCCAAAAAGGATGGTTTTAAAGGCTAAAAGACGAATTCGATAGAGGTAAAAAGGAGTTTAAACTCAAGTGAAAGGACTTCACTTGGTTTTGAGGATGAAATGGGTGGTTTAGGAAATTTTGGGAGGGATTTTTTTGGGGTTAAAGGGGGAACTTCGAATATGGGAAAAAGGGTTAAAATAGGGAATTTTGCAGGGATACAAGGGGCAAATGAAGGCCTTTCTTAGCACAATTTTTTACAGTCAGTGAGGCTTTTTTGGATGGGAACAACAGTGAGGATCTTGTTAAAGGCAATGGACACACAGAAGCTTCAAGGATGAGATATTTTCATAGAAAATGTATCTCTTGAAGGGTCAAAACAATTTAGCCACCTATTTTCTTCACAAAAAATTCATAGGTGGCTAACAGTGGCTCCACATGGGGATGGCATCTTCTTGAAGGTGTCAAGAATTCAAAAAATAATCTTTGAAGTAGGCCAGATGCCTGATCCTTGAACCATCTTCTCTTCTTTGGTTTTAGCTATTGAAAACATTATGGATATTAATTAGCAGAAAACATTCCCCAAACAATCTACCTACCCATCCTACAGTCCTAACATTTTTTCTTGAAGGTGCATTTGAATTTGCAGACCTTTTTCATCATTTTTTATTGAAAACAGAAAACACACTAATCTAATTCTACCCTTATCACTCCATGAGACCAGATTTAACTGTTGGCCTCACACATTTCTCTACTTAATCTAATATCTGTTGGGATTAAACTGTCCAGTAGATTTCTTCTCTACATTCTACAACAGAAATTTAAAAACAGTCAAACTATGATTAGACAGTCTAGTTTTTTGCGTAACCAAGGCATAAAGACAGTTGCACCTGGACTGAAATTGCCGAAAACTGAAAACAAAATCTTTGAAGGCTTGAAATTTCGAAGTCTTGAAGCATCCTTCTTTCTTCGTGACTCAATGTTTGAGCTTATTAGTCACTTTATTTTCCATTTCAGCTCTGGTTTTGGGCTTGTTAGAGCTGTTTTTTCTTTCTTCTTTGCTGGTTTAGATTTCATGCATGTTAGAACCAGCTATCTTCACTTCTTTTGGCTCAGGTTTTGATCATGTTAGAGCCAGTCCTTTGCACTTCTAAGGTTCATGTTTTGAGCATGTCTAAACCTCTCCTTCTCTTTTTTTTGAAACATTTTCTCTTTTTCTTGAAAATATAACTCAGCAACGGTATTTACAATGGAAATGAAAACATGAAATCGGAAATTAGCAGTAGTAGTGTTTGAGCATCCTACCATTGACAGGACCCCCAAATAGCTCTGTACCATCTAACTCTTGCAGAAAAAAGGCATTTGGACCCACAGTGGCCTGTATGATGAAGGAACTTGCCACAAACTGTCAAACTTTCCATGCTTTCCTTTGTCTTCTCTCCTTGAGTCCCACTTCAGAAATTTATCTCCAATTTTGAAGTCAGAAGCCTTGGTTCTCTTGTCAAACAACTTTATATTTTCCTAAAATTTTAGAGCTCGGTTATAGACCTCTTCCCTTGTTTGTTGGAGATGAATTGTTTGGTTTATCCTCCTCACCATGCTATCTTCTTCTGTCTGAATCTCTTGGAAAATTTTAATCACTGGTACCCCAAGGCTGGTAGGAAACACTGCCTCTGTTCCATATACAAGCTGATATGGTGACATGCCAATGGATTTCTTCGTTGTAAGCCTATCAGCCCACAAAGCATGTACTAACTTGTTATGCCATGACTTCTTATTCTCTTCAAGCATTTTTTTTATGACGGTCACCAAGCTCTTGTTTGATGATTTAGCTAACCCATTACCTTATGGGTAATAAGCAGTTGAATGACCGAGTGCTATTTGATACCTGTGACAAAAATCAATCATTTTCTTGGATCCAAAAACAACAGCATTATCAATGATTATTTTCCTTGGGCAGCCAAACCGAGAGAGGATGTGGTCTTCTAGGAACCTAATGATGACAGAATCTGTGGCATTCCTAGAAGGTATGGCCTCTATCCAATTACTGAAGTAGTCTGTGGCTATAAGGATCCACTTGTGTTGTGCAGAATAAGCAGAGTGTATTTCTCTAATGAAATCTAGGCCCCATTGTAAAAAGGGGCCCTCAACAGAAATGGGTTGTAATGGTAATTGGAGGAGATTTCTTTTGCCCTTGAAAATTTGGCATTTATAGCAGGTTATTATCATTTTATGGATGTCATTGAAAAGTGTAGGCAAATAATAGTTGGCTCTGATTATTTTGTTAGCAGTGGATTTCTAGTTCAAGTGGCCTCCACACTCTCCTGCATGAAACTCCTATTTAATCCTCTCTGCTTCAGTTTCAGGCAAACATTTAAGCAATAGGCCATTTGTATTTTTCCAGTATAAACATTCATTCAGTAAACAATAGTTTCTGGCTTTTAGCTTTAGGAATATGGCCTTATTTTTTGATAGTTTAGGAGGGGCATTGAGGTTTGTGAGCACATACAGGATATTAGAATACCAAGGAGAGTTTTGAAATTGTTCCTCAACTGTAGGATCATACGGTCCTTCATGTTTATCCAAGGCATCCATCATGTTTATGTCAAGGGCTTGTAAATTTGATTCGGCCATTAGTTGAGCTAGGCCCTGACCTTTGATCATTTTTGTGGGTTTTATTTCAAGGTCATACTCTAAGATTATAGCGATCCATTTGCCCCTCTTTCTGTCCAGATCTTGGGACAAGATGTATTTAACCACTATGTTTGGTACATAGGCTATGGTGTGGGAACGTAGTATATGCACCCTAAAATCCTTCAAGGCCTTTACCAAGGCATAGGCCTGCTTTTCCATTATGTTATATTTCAAGGGTGCATCTCTCAGAGCGTTGTTGAAGAAAGCAATATGTTGTTCCATTCCCTCCGGATTTTTCTGCAGCAGAACTGCAGCCACTGTATGCTTGGAGGAAAATGAAAAGATTAGGAAATCTTTTGAGAAATCTGGGCTGATTAGGACTAGGGCTCGGGTGAGTGCAATTTTAACTGATTCAAAAGACTTTTTAGCCTCAACAGTCCACTTAACCCCTACACCTTTCTTCAGCATGTTAGTCATATTCCTGAGGTTTTCAGCTAAGTTGGGAATAAACCTCCTTAAGAAGTTAATTTTCCCAATAAAGGACGGTAACTCTTTAATTTTTCTCAAGTGTGTGATCTGTAGTATTCGCTCAACTCTCTGTGGGTCTATATTAATTCCCTTCTCAGATATGATATGGCCGAGAAGCTTTCCTTCCTGTAGCCCGAATACAGTCTTTTTGGGATTTAATGACAGACCGAACCTCTTGCATTTTTCAAAAACTCTTCTCAGATGTTTTAGGTGTTCCTCATCAGTCTTGGAGTAGACTGTTACGTCATCAAGATAGATGACAATGAAGTGCCCTATTTCATCCGAAAAATCTATGTCCATCGCTCATTGGAAGGTTGCACCAGCGTTCATCAGTCCAAAAGGCATTTTTACGTACATAAAGGTGCCCCATGGAGTGGTGAAAGCGGTCTTGAGTTGGTCTTCTGAGAGTACTAAAACTTGGTTGTAACCTGAAAAAACATCTAACAGGAGATCCTTTTTGAGCCTACTACCCTCTGCAGGATATGTTCCATCTTTGGTAAGGGGTAATTTTCCTTAAGTGAGGCTCTATTGAGGTTCCTGAAATCAATGCACAATCGGATCTCACCTGTTTTATTTCTCACAACCACTAGGTTTGAAACCCAATCGGAGAACCTCACAGGAACTATTATTCCTGCTTCGTACATCTTTTTGATCTCCTTTTCAACTGCAGGAAAATGTTTTGGGTTAATTCTGCGAATTTTCTGTCTGAAGGGTTTCTGGTTTTCTTTCAAAGGTATCTTGTGCTATATAATGTTTGTGTCGTAGGCCTTCAAGTCCTCATAGCTCCAGGCAAACACATTGATAAATTCTTTGAACAGGTCAATATATTTCTTTTTCATGTTTGTGGGCAGGGACTTAGCCAACTTAATCATCTTAGGCTCGTCTTTAGTGCCTATGTTGCATTCCATGACATCAGAGTCTGAGTGTTCTATAGTGGGCCTTTTCGCTATGTCGTCAAAATTAAAAAGGTCCTCTAAAGGTGTCAGTCCCCTGGGCATGTTCTTATCTTTCGACTGCAGCACGTCTACTTCCTCTTTATCTGCGTTCTCATACTCCTTAGTTGGATTTCCAAGTTGTTTAGTTAAAGTGTTTATTTCTGTCCTATGGGGTGATTTTTCTTCATTCGAGGGCTCTTCACTTAGGCAGCTGTCATTGGAATTAGAGTCTGAGTCAGAGAATTCAAACTCGTTCCTGCCAATCAGGAAGTCCTCAATCTGCTTATCGCCCTCAAATACCTGCCAATATTTCTTGTTTTCAGGTACTACAGGTCTGAACTTTATCTGAATGATGTTTTGTTGGTCACTGGGAGGCTCATGATATGAACTAGCTATGTAGGCTAATCCGTTTGCAATTACGTTCTGACTCCTCGGGACAAACACTAGTTCATATTCTACAAAGGTTTTCAACAAATCCATGGCATCATTCCTAAACGCTCTCAATCTGGGGTGTTTAGCTATATACTCACCGTTCACTTGTTTTATGATCAAATTAGAGTCTCCATGCACAGTTATCCTACGGGCTCCTCATTTTCTCAATAAATTCAGGCCTAGGATAAGAACCTCATACTCCGCAATATTGTTTGTGCACTTGAAGTTCAAATTGAAGGCATGACTCTTGGCATAGTCACTCTCAGTATTATGTAGCCACACTCGTGCCCCTATAGTCCTTCTGGTGTAGGACCCATCGAAGTTCATTTCCCACAAGGGATCGTTATCATGTTTATCATTGGTTTCTTTCCTAGCGTTAGTTTCATTGTTATGCTGCGTTATGCTGCAATGGAGAGTCTGTTTCGTGGTGTGGAGGGTTTTTTTCTTCATGATGCATATGGAGTTCAGGGAGTTGACCAGTTAGCTGTTTGCATTTTGTTTCTTGTTTACTCGGAGTTTCTTTTTCAGTGCATTGTCCACAGGTTTCATCTTCATTTTCTTCTAAGACTAGAGTGGCCATTATGTTGAAATCTACAGGTGCTATCTCATGGTTTGTATCTCTATTTTCTAGTTCTAGCTCTTCTACAGATCCATCGTTGCAGAGGATAAAGGAGTTCAAATCTATGTGTACAGAGTAAAAAGGTGAATTTTCAGGCTTTTCAAGGCTGCTGACCAAGAATTTCATTTGTGCCTCTCTATACAGTCTCCTAAGCTGGCTAAAGACAGGGATTGTGGCGTATGAGCCATCCATCTGCATTGTACCTTGCAGCTTGGATCCCCATGACCTTGATAGTAACATGCCATACTTAGGTGGCACATCTTCCACCACAACATCCATAACCATACATCTGGCCGCAATCTGGGTCAAGTTCACACACAGATCTTTGATCAGGCCAAGGCATTTTACCCTGCTAGAGTCAAATGAATATAAATCTTTATAAGGGCGAGTTATCTCTAGGCCTAACCGCTCCATAACTACCTTAGGCATTAAGTTGTGTGATGCCCCAGAGTCATGCATTGCATTGTGAAGGATCTGGTCATGGATATTGAGACTGATATAAAAAGGAGGTACTACTCCTTCCTGAAACTTTCCCTCTATCTTTGGGCCAAACAGAAGGGTTGGTTGATCGTCACTTAGATTGACAGTGTCACTGTTTTCCCCTAGATTTAAGGCTTTCAAAATTTGGCTTTTATATACATCCTGAGTGGCTAGCTCAGAGAGAAGGACAGATATTTTAATCTTCACAATCTCACTCTCCAAATTGAAAGTGGACTGACTCTTCGTGACACTCAACTCTGTTTTGTTGGCCACCACCCTGGTGGTAGAATCAGATGGTTGATTCTCACTATGTACAGTGTTTGTGGCAGTCTTATCAGGAACACTAGCTGTAGTGCTAGTGCTGCTAGTGAGTTGACCTTTTTTATCAGTGATTTGGTTGTCTTTCCCTTTGTCCTTCCCAAAACTCTCAGCTGCTAATTTTCTACTTTCAACAATCACTTTAGAAGTTTTCTCAGGCCTTTTCTTAAAGGTAATCTCAAAAGCTTTGGGTTTGGAATTGTCTAAGCTCTTTTTTCTTCTAATTTCATATTGTTCTCTGACCTGCATGATGGAATTTTCAAATCCTAGCCTGTAATCCTTAGATTCTAATCTTTCCTCATCCCAATATGAGGGCGAGGGTTGATCTTCTTCTGTGGAACAATTGTGGATTGAGTTATCTGTCTCAAACATATTTATTGTGTTTTCCTCGGACTCTTCTATTATCCCCTCATCTTCATCAAGGAATTTCTCTTGAAACGGGGGTATGACTTGCTGGTCTAAGTCTCTTTGCCTATTTGGAGCGGTATTGTTCCTTCTAAAGTTCTGGTTCTGACCTTGGTTTCTATTTTGGTTACTGACTGTGACAACCATTTTTTCCATCATTTGTTGTAGTTTTTCCACATTTTTACATAGACGGTCATAATTGGGGTCAGATGTGGAAGCTACGGTGTCATCTTTATATGTTACCCTTTTCTCAGCCCTCATTCTGGCTTTCTTCTCAATCAGGTTAGCCTTTACACTCACTGCTCCTTTTTGCATGTCTTCCAATGTGTTGTAATCTCTCTCCCTAAGCTGGTAGGCCATGTCAACATCAAAGCCTTCAGGGTATTTCACTAGGGCCATACCTTGGGGAGGTTTCATGTGTGGAGGAAGAGCGTTATAAACATTGTTGAACCTTGTATAGTATTCATGGACACTCTCTCCTACGTTCCTTTTCAGGTTCTTGTATTCTGCTAAGATTTGGAGAGGGTTGGCCTTAACTTCCCATTTATTTATGAAGGTCTGATATAAGGAGGGAATATCATGGATGGTATTAGGAGGTAGGCCTTTAAACCATTTCTTCACATCGCCTCCTAAACTCTGTGCAAAGATTCTCATCTTGATTGTCTCATCATCTATTTCCATATAGTCAAATGAATCTTCCATCCTATCTACATGGTGCTGAGCTATAGTGGACTCCTTTGCAGTGAAATGTGGGATCTTTGATTGATAATCATTGGGTAAAGGCACTAGAGGCTAAGGTAACATTAGAGGTGCATACCAGGCTGCCATGATGGTGTTTTGAGGAGGTAAAGGGTTGGCTTGAGCGGCTGGTATGTGGATGACAAGGACACTAGGACCAATAGAGGTCTGTTGAGCCGATTTAGGATGACAGAGCCCCAATTTTTGGATGAAATGAATATCTGGAGCTGTAGATGGAGGGGTCTCTTTGTCCCTAGTATGTTGACCACTGTGAAGGGGTGAACTTGGAAGCTCAAGGTCTGACTAGTCTAGGTTACTAAATGACCTAGTTCTTGGTAAACTGCTCAGTAGGTCCATGTCAAAATGAATGTCTGATGGAGCTATGAAGTCTTCAGGTGCAGAGTTAGCTCTATGGATGTGTCTGGAAATAGTTGGTCTTTTAGGTGTAGGAGATTTCCTGAGAATGCTCTCGGGGTTGTCAACTATTTCAGGTGGGTTTGGGTTGGGATAAGCTCTTGTGTGAACGGCTCTCGAAGCCAGAATGTTGTCTGTAAATGAAGCAACTTAATCCTACTTGTTACTTCTATTATGGTTGATGTTGTAATGGAGGCAGGTCTCCCAATGGAGTCTTATGTGAACCAATATAATCAGCAAGCCTACTGATCACCAGTGGAGTCTTTAATCTTTAAGGAACTATGGAGTCGCCAAGTGGAAGGTTTAGAATGTTTCAAGAATGGTACACAGTCCACCACAGTGATTAACCACCAAACTAAGGCTACTATGGTCTTCTTTGAGTTTGTGAAGTGTTTACGGGTGTGTTTTACTCAAAGTTCCCCAGTGGAATCGTTGTTATGTTAGCGATGACAATGGGACACAGACTAGATATAGCCATCAAGGGCGCTCAAATTGTTTTCCCTAGCGGAGTCGCCATTATGTTTGGGTTCCCATGTTTTGGCAAGTTTGGCAATACCAAAAGATGAGACAACATCTGAACCACTTTCAAACCTCAGGATCTAGCCCTCCTAGGTCCAGAGAGGGATCTCTCTATATAAGCAAAGGTTTTATGTCTTTGAAGCTTTGTGTTAACATGTTAGGCTAGTTATAGGCTCAGGGTTTGTTTGTTTTATTGTTTGTTTGGTTGTTGGGAATTAGGAAAGAAGGCTTCAATATAAGAAAAGGATGAGCAAAGAGGGTTTTAGACAAAGGAGGGATGATTTCAAATAACACTCGAGACCATTGGGCAATGGAGTCAGGAAAGGGTTTACTTGCTATTCAATATGCAGGCTTTCAGTTGGGATAGTCATCTAAAGCATTGGATCTTAAAGATGATAGTGTGACATGAAATGGAAAGAAAGAAGGTGAAAGGCAAGGAAACCTCCAAGGTGACCTTTTAGGAATCAGATCCAGGGACAAGACATGCCATTGGACAACCTGTGATCCAAAACCTAAAAGGTTAACTCTTCATACAAGGAAACATTAAATATTTAAACACAAAGGTGAAAACCTGAGATCAGAGAGAGACTTTGAACTCTCAATGCTTTTGCATCCAGCTTAAGGGAACTTAGAAAGGTTCAATTAGTTGAAAATGACCCTAGTGAGACAGAGACAGATTTCTAAACTCCCAGTATCCCAATTCATTCAATTAAAGCCTAACAAGAGCATCTAAGAATAGATTCATTAGTTTATACATCAGCTAGCAGTAAATATTAGCCACTACACTGGTTAAATTAACTTGAATCAGTGCTCAGATAAAACATATAGCAGAAAACATTAAAGGTAGGGAGAGCAGAAGCTTAGGGTACCATGCAAGGGTATATCCTAAACTAGATTTATGATGCTTACCAGAGAAATGAAATGTGATGATTTACAAAGGAAAACAGAGACAAAGTAAGAAAAAACATCACCGCTGCTTTAAATCGGGATCCAAAGAAATGTGCTTGTCATATTAAAGAGCAACACCATTCATGTAAAACATTGCCAACAGCTTGATATTCAGTCTGAAAACATCTTCCTCAGCCTATCTTACAAATTTGCACAGAGAACTATATCTCAAGAGAAACAGATTACAATTCACAGATATCCGTTCAACAACCTTTCCAATGTTTTCTCATGAGTTTTATATCTGAAAGAGAGGCAGAGGAGGTAGGTGAAACACTAAATGAAACATTAAAACAGAGTAGGAAGAGGGGCTCAAGGTCCATTCTATTTTAATGTCTATGCATTAATCTTCAGTACTCTTTGGGTGAAAGAGTGGTCTTCGACAGGCTGAAATTTACTCCAGGTATGTCTTTGATGTGCTCTCGGCTGTAGTACTCTGCAAAACTCTGGTGAATAAACAAAAGGAAGATAAATGACTTCAGGTCTGCCATACTGTGTAACAAAATCTCTGGTAGCATTAGGACTATTTTCAGGGAGGAAATCTTCTCATGGACACAATGTAGACTAGAACAGTACGAGTATTGTGTCCTTTCTTTGGAGGAGACTTCTGCTAATGTGAAACCTTGATGATATTTTTTTCTGTGCATTGGGCCTTTGTGTGATTCACGAGGTCTTCAATCTGGTATTTTTCCTTCAAAACACTAAATTAAGGCTTAAGATCTTCAATAACGTGCACTAGAACTCCTTAATCCTGTATTGATACTCTTTTCCGCTTCATGACTGTCTCTGTCAGTGAAATATGAGCTTTAGTGGCACTGGAGAGGTCTTGCAGAGTTGAACTCTGTCCTTTAATGAAAATTACACTCTAAGCACCTTCTCAGGCTCTTCTTTGTAATATCAAGCTATGAACCCAGCTTCCTCTGTGCTCTGTGCCACTATAGCAGTGACTATGAACCAGGGCGGTTTCCACTACTTGTAACCCTGCAAAAGACACACAAATACGTTAAGAAACCCATGCAGGGGGTCGGATGCTATGGAGGATTGTGAGAGTGGCAGCACAGCATGGTTAAAACGGTGGATGCGAATGGTGAAAGGTGGAATAATGCGGGATAATGGTGAAAAATACAGCGAAACAGTGGGAAAAATGGTCTGGTGAAAGTTTGGTGGAAGAATGCATGTGGACCGTCCGATCATATCTAGGGTGATAATCGACGGTGGAGATTGACTCACAGAATGACTTTGGAAGGTAGGGCGTTATAACATAAACTTTAATGTAAAAACATTAAAATTTGACCTTTGAACGAAATACATGGGAATGTATGCAAATGCAACGAAATGACTTTGAATGGTGGGACCCGGTCATGGGTGGAGGGTGATTCAATCGGGACTGTCGGATCTCAGGAGGAGATCGACCGCTGCAATCTAATCGGAGGGGAGCAATGGGAGGTTCAACACTCCGATGAGCGATGGTGCGAAGGGCGGAGGGTGGCACCGCTTGCAATCTGCGATTAGCGATCGGGCGACAGTGCGATGAGACTTGCGCGGGCCATCGGATCTGTTAAGATCGACAGTGGAGATCGTTCCTGAGACCAACCATACCATTATACTATCGCATTGGAGATTTTGTTTACGAAGGAAAAAAGCGTTCTGCTCCAATCCTCCGATGCGATAAGTGCCTCTTGGACTAGTGCTTGGTCTTAGCGCTCGGGGCATATGGGGAAGTGGTTAAGGGGCTAGCCGAAAAGGGGCTAAGCCATCATATATGGAAAAGAGTGATTTTTAGCCAAAAAGGAGGGTTTTAAAGGCTAAAAGAGGAATTCGATAGATGTAAAAAGGAGTTTAAACTCAAGTGAAAGGACTTCACTTGGTTTTAAGGATGAAATGGGTGGTTTAGGAAATTTTGGGAGGGATTTTTTTGGGGTTAAAGGGGGAACTTCGAATATGGGAAAAAGTGTTAAAATAGGGAATTTTGTAGGGATACAAGGGGCAAATGAATGCCTTTCTGAGGATAGTTTTTTACAGTCATTGAGGCTTTTTTGGATGGGAACAGTAGTGAGGATCTTTTTAAAGGCAATGGACACAAAGAGGATTCAAGGATGAGAGATTTTCATAGAAAATGTATCTCTTGAAGGCTCAAAACAATTTAGCCACCTATTTGCTTGACAAAAAATTCATAAGTGGCTAACAGAGTCTAGTTCGACTCACAAGATTGATGAGGAGGAGTCTAGTTCGACTCACAAGATTGATGATTCTGTATTGAGTTCGATATTCAATATTGATGATTATGTATCTAGTTTGATATAGTCGAATGTTACTCTCTATCACAATGAAGTTATCAGGTTGTTGGTTAGCTCAAAAGAAGCCAAATCTCCTGGTGAATCTTTCCGCCAGTAAGATTTGTTTATTTTACAGAGAATAATAGAAGATATGAAAGTGCATTTCGATGAAAAAAGTGTTTTAAAAGTTTTCCTGGCTTGGTGAAACTTTTAATTGGTCCTGAGCTTATTACCGGAAATATCTACAGCATAATATGTGTCGTATATACTACCAATATTTAAAATATATTAATATATTGGGTCAATATACTCTAGAGGAAATAATGACTCATGTACTTGGGGTTGTTTTCAACCCTTTACAGGATTTATCCATCGTTAGGGTATCTATGTTGATCCAACAGATTGATTCTGCTATGCGAGTTCAAGCAGAGAGTGTACCAAATAAAGCAGCGAGTAATGTTAAGTTGATTATAAAAAAAGGTCAGAAACGAAAAGTTTCTAGGAGTGATTATGCTATTGGGGTCAGCTTGGTCAAGTTCTTGGTTGAACGAAAATTTCTTGTTCTTAAAACAGAAGCTAGCCATATGGAGGTTTTACTTGTTTCTAAAAATGGTATGGGTTATGTAACCTCAAATTGTTACGCCATGTTCAATTTTGACTTGAGTATACTTCCAGTTACACTCAATCTTACCATGCTTGTCGAGCCGTTACCTTGGAGATCAAAGGTAGATTCACCTTCAACCTTAGATGATATTGAAGGGGGCTACTTAAGCGGTCTCTCGGGAGAACTCTGTAATAGGTTTTGTTTATTAACTTCTCGTAACTATAATAATTTCTATATTAAGTTGCTTTCTTCACGGCGTGTGTGCAATGCCTTGAATAAAATTCAATCACAACCCTTTGAGGTAAACAGTAAAGTATTTTTGTTCATTAACGAGAATCGTTCTCTCTTAGAAGATGTGGGTCTCCTTATGGAGAGACGTGTAACTCATGTTAAGCTAAAAGAGGCTTATGACCTATTGAGGTTATGTTACTTCAATGAAAAATTCGTTAAGATAGTTTGTAGTTGTAGCACATTGTTAACTGACTTAGTCAAGCGGGTCATTATCTGTTGAAGTGGTGGTAAAACTGGATAAGCTCAATGTGGGACCAAACCATCTATCTTGGTTGGAGTTTGGTGAATCTGGAGGAGCTGTAAATGATCAGCTTCCAGATGCTGATCTATTTCAAGTTGAGGCTATTCCCAAATATCTTTAAGATATTGTATTATTATTGTAGATTGGTACTTTCCCGGAGGACTATTCCGCAACTCAAAAAAGGCATATGGTGGTCCGAGAAGCAGACTATCAACTGATTGCAGGTCATTTATACAAACTAGGGATTGACAAAATTCCTAGAATATGTGTTATGGACCATGAGAGGCTAGATATGTTATGGGAATGTCATGGTGGAGTTGTGAGAGGGCATGTAGGAGGTAAAGAAACTACTCAGAAAGTGTTACAAGCAGCCCAAGTGGTCAACTAAGTCATATCGCAAGGTGCATTGCTCGAACTATGTGGTGGCTTATAGGCCATCATCGAAGTAGCATCTGATCCAACAGCCGTGTGGCACCCGCTATAGCCAGCATAAGCCATAGAAAAGCATCCAAACTAGCCCAAAAATTTCTCCTTCGGTAAATAGGAGGAATTTAGGTAGCTGGCCATTTGTGATTAGACAAGTTGTGATCACTATAGATATAAGATACACTGACCTCACTGACCAACTTTCTTGTCCTGATTAACCCATATTTCTTCCCCTCAAACTCTTTGGAGATCTTGCTGCTGGTCATTCTTTATATATGTAATTATGCATTTCAATGGTTGCACAAGTAGTTTCACTTTACTTAGTGGACCTAG
This sequence comes from Pinus albicaulis, assembly GCA_034641835.2. Lineage (NCBI taxonomy): Eukaryota > Viridiplantae > Streptophyta > Pinopsida > Pinales > Pinaceae > Pinus > Pinus albicaulis. The sequence goes on along the minus strand of CM076572.1, from coordinate 1,423,444,460 downwards.
TCAGTGAAGCAGTTGAAGCGCTTTATTAAGAGCCCAGACTATCCAGTGAAAGCATCATCACAAGAGGCATTGGTAGTAGGTTCACCACCACCAACAAAGGTAGCTAGAACATAGGTAGAGGAGGTGGTAGAGGCGGTTGAAGTAGCACCAATAGCAAAGGCATTCGGAACACAGGAAGATAGCTAAGATAGCAGTGGGAAAGCGGGAAAGCTAGTGGGTTGGCTAACCAGAGTACCTAATTTGCTAATGCCTCACATTTGGAGTTTTTCACTCGCTTAAAGTATAGGAATTAATTTTCTCGATCTCGAACTGAAACTCCCATCTTTCTCTCTGCACCATCCCCTGTCTCTGTTGTTGGGTATCGATCTTGATTTTCCAAATCTGCTTATGGAGAAACTCAATCAGCTATCCCCGCCCAACTAGATAAATAAGGGGCGAGGTCAAATGGGTATATTTATGCTTCAACTAGGTGGTAAATAGGCTCTGTTGCCTTTCCAACCTTTTCCTTTACCGCAGGGTCTGAAAATATATTTTGAACTGAATTTAGGCTGCCTTTCCCACCTCTGCTCTTGCCTCTGCCTTCGCTAGTAGATATGTTCCTAGAGGATTTGTGTATGGCTATAAAAATGGAAAGGATGACTATCGAGGTAGTGATAGAGAAGCTGGGACATAGTGCCCCAACACTAGTGATGCTTCTACTTGGTCGCATGTACCTTCAACGGGTTATGCTACTACATTTGCGCCTTCTAGCTCTGCTCTTGGTGGTGCTTTTCCAACTAGCTTATATACTTATACATATGCGCCATGAACCCCCCGCAATGTAACTCCCATATAAATCCAAATGGATACTCAGATCGTTCCCATGCACAACTAGTAAATATGCAACTGGAATAGTAAGTAGAGCAGAATTAGGAAATTTTCTTGATAAATTTAAAAAATATCCTTGGGAACCTTAGTGAACAACTAGATACTTACAAAATACAAAACAAGAAAAAAGATGAAAATGTTGCATTATCTATCTTTTGTCTTAGGTGTAGGAAAAAACATGCTCTCAGAGAATGTCATTTTGATATTGTAGAAATTTTTGTCATATGTGTTGAAAATCATGATACAAGGGAATTTCCCTCAATACCTAGTCTTAAATTTGTCTTTCAGAATGAAGTTGGAACAAGTCAAGCTAAATCACTTTCCTTTGTTGCTAAAATACCATGGAAAACCCAACAACCAAGTATTATACAAGGTTTTAACACTCAATATCAACCATATGCACAACAATAGAATAATTTAACTACACCTATATCTTGGAAAAATTGGCCTCCTCAACCCCAAAATCCATCTTGGGCACAAGGTTGGAAGAATTATTATGGAAAAAATCCTCAAAACTCCAATAAATTACCTGCTCAACCACTCCCAAATCTAAATAATAAAAAACAACAAGTTGTCTTCAATGTAGAAGGTCAAAATTTTAAAGCTTGTATGATAGCCCCATCAAGTCTAAATGATGTTCAACTTAGATTTGGTAGGGTGTTGCAAAATACGTCACCACCAGTTGTCATCAAAAAATATAAAGAGGATTGGTTTCTTGAAAAAGAAACATTTCTTCATCAAGAAAAGACTCCTCCAAAGTAATATGTTCATATGCATTTAGATTATAACACAATAAATCTAGCTCCTGCAATTCCTCTAGTAGAACAACCTTCTATTTCCTTGCAAGATCCACCTTTTTCTGAAAGGCTCAAAATTAATAAGGGAATAGAAATACATATTTTTTTATGCTAGATGATTAAAAAAATATTTGCATCAAAATTCCTTTCCTCCAAGCTATAAAGGAAATACCAATATTTGAAAAAACCATTAAGGAGATGTGCATTAGAAAACCAGGAAGGAAAAGAAAAGATGTCAAGAAAATCCATTTGGTTGCAAAATTTTTTGATATTATAATGGGGAAACTAATAGTTCAAAAATATATAGATCTAGGTAAGCCTACCGTAAAAATTCACATCAATGGTATCGAAATTCAAGACACCTTGATTGATTTAGGAGCAGGAATCAATGTCATGAGAAAACAAACTATGGATCAATTAAAGCTTCCCAATTTTTAGTATATCCTTACATTTTTACAATTAGACGATATATATGTTATCAAACCAGATGGTATATTAGAATATGTGTATGTATCTTTGGATTCATGGGAATATCATATTGATTTTATGATTTTAACTCCCAAGAATAATCTAGGAGGACATCCATTGATCCTTGGTAGACCTTAGTTAGCTATAGATGATGCATTCATGAGTTTTATATCTAGTGATATGTATATTTTTTATGGTAACACTACTAATAAATTCACATTTTATCCACCTACAAAACCAATAACTGAAGTATAAAGTGAAATATGGATGAATGATGATAGTGAAAAATTTGGTGATATTCAACCAATATTTACTCTTTCACAAATAGATGAGGAATATCAAATAATAAATTTGATGAATAGTAATGATTCTTCTTCATAATATGCACAAGATCAAAATTTTGAAGAAAAATGTAATATTGAATACTTATCATATCATCAAATGGCTTTTCATTATATGGAAAATTTTGGAAATTCTTTTGTAGAAATATTTCTAGGTAAAACACTAAGCATCAATTATAACTTGGAATAATTTCAAAAGAGAAAATCGATAAAGATGCTACAAAATCATTCCTCTAATTATGCACTGGAATATACTGATATGAAGGGAATTGATCCCAAAACATGTATGCATCATATTTATATTCAGGAAAATGTCAAACCAGTTAGACAACCTCAGAAGGATCAATCCTAATATGAGATAAATTATTAAGGAGGAATTACAAAAGTTACTTAATGTGAATTTTATTTATTTGATATCATATAGTCAATGGATATCACCTTTGGTGATTGTTCCAAAGAAGAATGGAAAATGGAGTGCATTGATTATATGGAAATGAATAAAGCTACTTTGAAATATCATTTTCACTTCCTTTTAGAGAACAAGTACTAGATACCTTAGCAGGGAAAAAATAATTTTCATTTCTTGATGGTTTCAGTGGATATAACCATATCCAACTGGAACTAGAAGATCAATACAAAACAACCTTTACATGTCCATGGGGTACATATGCTTATAGGGTACTTCCTTTCAGATTATGTAATGCACCTGCAACATTTCAAAAAGAAATTCTGGTTATCTTTGATGATCTAATTCATGATTGTGTGGAAGTTTACATGGATGACTTTACTGTCTATGGGAATACTTTTGAAGAATCTCTTGAAAAAATAGAAAAAGTTTGTGTAAAGTAGCAAATATTTCATTAATTCATGAGAAGTATTTTATTATGTTTAATGACGGAATTCTTTTAGGCCGCCATATTTCAGGTGATGGAATTAAAGTGGATTCATATAAGGTAGAATTAATTTCTAAAATTTTAATTCCTGCTTCTCAAAGATATGTTAGAAATTTTCTTGGTTTCACTAGTTATAATAGAAGATTCATAGAAAAATTCACAAAAATAACCTCTCCACTTTTCAAAATTCTTACAAAAGTGAATTTGTTTGGAATTTTGACTACGAGAAAGAATTTGACATTGAAGCAGAAAATCATTGAAGCACCAATTTTAAAAGGGCTTATTGGTCTCTTCCTTTTCACATTTAAACTAATGCTTTAGATACAACTTTAGGAGTTGTGTTGGGATATAAATATCTAATTCCTTATTCTATTTATTATGCAAGAAAAAAAATGACTCTTGTAAAGTTAAATTATATTGTAATAGGAAATTATTTTTTAGTTGTTGTGCATGCCCTTAATAAGTTTTGACATTATATCATTGGTTATGAAAATTTCATTCATATAGATCATTCTGCTATTATATATCTTGTTAGACTCCTATACCAATAGGTGTCATATATCATGATTGAGTTGATGAGCTATGTAATATGTTCATACCATTTCTTGTTGCAAAGGTTTTCCATATTCTCAAAAAATAAAAAAAAATAAAAAATGTAAAGAGGGTATACCCTAAAAGAAAAATCAAAGTGAGAAAGAATAAAAATGGCCAAAAAAGTAAAAGAAAATGAACCCCACCAAAAAGAAAGGCCAAGGAAAGTGTGCAAGTCTAAATTCCATTACTTTTTACTCTGATGTAATAAATAAATTGTGTGCAATTTGTATCTTATGCCACAATTTATGAATAGTCAAACAATTTAAGCTTGGCTAGTTCATCTTTAATTTCATGTTTTAGAGATAGAGAATAAAATCTGACCAACTATTTAATCTTGGCAGATAAGTAGATAGGTAGAGTAAATAATATGAGCTCAACAGTTTAATCTGAGCCCTTGGATGTAATAAGGATAGAATTAGATAGATTTCCACATGTAAAAGAAAAAGTGTGATAAGGGTTTACCAGTCTATGTGCACCCTAATAAAGAAGAAAAGATGGTAGGGTAAAGTAGGTAGGGTAGGTAAATGATGTTGCAGAATTACATGTGATGGATAAATGACTCTAGAAGTGTTAAATCTTTATTTTCATCACAAGTGCAAAGGCAGACACTACATTGGAAAAATTTCAAGCAAAGCAAAGTCAGATTATTAACTTCCCTTCTCATTTTTCCCTAAAAATTTCACTAATTTCCCCTAAGTACTAAGGTATTTGAAGATTAGAGGGGCTCAAGGCATTTCCTTGACTTTTGGAGGGACCGGACCCTCGGCCCAATAATTGGAAAAACCTAAGTACTTAAAAAATCTTTCATTATGACATTCACTCACTTCTAAAGAATCTGTTCCTAAGTAAAATCCCATTTTACTTAGGAAAATCATGCAATATTTCATAAAAAACCCTATTCATAAAAGCATAAGTTAAATACATTATTTTAATTTTTTATACTTAGTGATTTATTCATTTTCCATATTAATTTCTAATTTATTATTTAAATCCCTAAAATAACGACCTTCTCCTATTATATATAACTCTTTTTTTATAAAATACCCAAAAACCCATTTATTATAATTTTAGTCAAAGTATTTAATCCCCACATGTTTAAATAAAACACCCTCATTATACTCCCTTTTGGCTAAAATATATCTTTATATTAATCCCGCCCCCTATGGTAATTAGATTACTTTGATTTAATTACCATATAATAGAAATACATTGAAAAACAGTTAAAACATGTTTTATTACATGTTTTAAAACAAAAGTAATGAAGTTTTATTCAAACCAAACTTCAAAATAACCCTTCCCTTGTGTATTTTTCTTCCCCGACTCCATTTACCCAAGGTTAAACTATAACCCTTTGCTAAAATCCCCAATACACATCCCTTAACTACAAGTCTTAACCTTGGTTAAATCCCAATTTAAAACCTTTCCCAATCACTTTTCCGTGTTTTATAAAGGGATTAATTAACCCTCCAAGTTAATTAATAACCTGTCCCGCCAATAAAAACGTCCTCGATATGATTAATTCACACTTAATTACATTGGACCCGCCTGTTATTTCCCTGTCATCTCGTTCCCCCGACCACTGTTCGATCGACTAATTTGAGATCAACGGATATTAACAATATCGCTAGCCATCCACATCCGAACGATAACGCACGATGGCCAAGCAGTTTTCTGAACAGTGCCGCGCCACGCATCGTCCATCGTATGGAATCGCTGCCCCTCTACTCAAAACCGCCATTCACCAAAATCGGTGTGATAGAAACCGCTTACCGCCTGCCTCCCGTGACTCATCCATGGTACCTGCTAACGTCATCCATTAAAATAATTAAAAAACCCGCCACCCTTTGACGTTGTAAATAAAACAATTGTGCCCGCGTCATTTTCACTATTTCATGAATGACCAGAGTCCCATGCAGAGAATTTCAAAAACAAACTGACGAACGCCATCAACTGCACCTTGCTGAAGAGAATTGCAGTCAAGTAATCTAGAGTTCATCCACCATAGCCAGTACCTGTTTAATCACTGTTCATTCCCAAAAAATAGGTGCAGATACCAGGTATTGGTCCTTCTTCAGCTGGGACTTCTCAACAAAATTTACAGGATATCAGTGCATTGGCTACAGTAGAATCTAAAGGAAAAGAAAAGGAGCCTGATATACAAGTATTTGAAGAATTCACAATGACAGAGCAACCTGAAACTTCTAAAGAACAGGGTCAAGTACAGATTCCTCCTACTCAGATCAATGAGCCAGAAATTTCAATTTTACAAACTCCTCTTAATGTATAAAAAGGCAATAAGAGAGATGCTAAAGCTGCTACTCCTGTTGGTGGATCTTTAGAATAGCATGATGTTAAAAGACAAAAATTAAATCCTCTTCCAGAAGTGGAATCTGTTCAGGAAATTCCTGATAGCCAGAGAGAAGATTTGGATAGTCAACAAATAGGTACAGTCAGTGGGGCATCCTCTACTTCACAAAGAAAGGAATTAAAAAAACAACAAAGTACAGAAATATCTTCTTTTAAACCACCAGTTAAGGATGCCAGAGATATTAAGAAGACATTTATAAGTATAAAAGTTAGAAATGATCCCCTAAGGCTTCAAATTTACAATCAGTATTTGAAGATGGCTCCTAAGAATCAACAGAGATTGATGTCAGCTTATGACATCCAATAGGGAAAGATGATAATGAGTCACTTCAAACCTAAAGTGCAGAAACCTCAAACAGCTGCAGATTATATCAGAACTAATTTTGAAGTCTTAGCAAAGGATATTCATCCTTTAGATCATATTGAGCTGCATACGCAAACAAGTGAAATGATTTATTCCACTCTGACTGATAAATCAATGATGACCCAGAAATTGCAGGATTCTTTGGAGAATACTAATGCACAATTGCAGCTTGAAAAATACTTTTCTCAGGCTAAATACAATAGAATAAAAACTTTGGAGCAAATAATCATTGGATTGGGTCACAATCCTAAAGATGTCAAGGGTATAGAAGCCCTAATCAAGAAAAAAGATGATGATATTGCAGCATTGAGAAAACAGTTGAAATTGCCAGCCTTAAGACATCCACAAACTGAAGAGGTGATAAAGAAAAATTCTGAAGAAAAAATGATGGAATTGCTCTTGAAACTGAATGAGAAACTCAATGAAACTGAAAAAGAGCTCGAAAAGGCATTGAAATATAAACAACCTAATATTCTAGCATCTACAGTAGAAGCAATTGCAGGTACAGGTACATACACAACAGGTCAGCCAATAGAATTATCACAGGTAAATGCTTCCAATTTAAGTACAGAATAATTGATAAAGTCGATGAATGAATTAAGACTTCAAGTAACAGAGCTTCAGCAAATAAAGTTATAGTTTACTAGCTTAGAACAAAAATATGATCTCTCAAAAATGAGTGTTGCTGATAAAACAAGAGAGGTCAAAAGATTAGAAAATTTGGTTAAAGCATTGGAAAATGATCTTACATTAGAGAAACCCATGAAGGAAATAAAATAAATTCTTTGGGACAACATCATCCATTCAATAAAGGATGTCTGGTCTTCCATTCAAATAATGTATGAACAAAATGATCTAGTCAAATTGGCTATAGAGGAAGTTCAAAGTACAAGAGAAGAATTGGGAAATAGGCCTGAGGAAGCCAATCAACTCATACAATTTCTAAACACCCAAACCAGACACCAACTTGAAGAACTTGGCATTCAAGATAGGACAGGCACAATTTTGGAAATAAAAAGAGTTTTTACCAAAAGAACTCTGATGCAGAATCTAGAACGAAGGTGCTCTGATATGCAAGAAGAAATCAATGCCTTCATAAAAAGATTTGATATTTTGTTGAATAAAGGATTGCCCAGTCTTCTAGTTTCAAAGGATAAACTAATGGACCTTGAAAATTATGTTGAGAAATTAGACAAGTATGCTGACAATCAAGCCAGTTCCTCAACTAGTTCATCAACAGCAACATTGCCTACAGGAAAAAGTCTTCATGATAATTTGGAAAATTTGTTTTATCTCGAGCATGAGGTGAAGCATTTGTTTCCAAATCAGCCTAATTTCTTCAGATATACTGAAGCTGATGAAACATTGAGAAAAATTCAAAGGACCAGAATACCAGAAGATAAATGGTGGGATGAAATGTTAAAACTTTTGTAAAAAATTATCCTTACATGAAGTTTTGATTATTTACAACAAATAAGTCATGATAAAAGGATAAATAGAGGTCAAAGTGTATCAGTGAAAAAAAAGAGTATCAGTAAAGCAAGGCATTCATAACAGAATTACTGAGGATGACAGCAACAAGCCAAACCATAGGGCCTGCCTCCAGCACATTCTCAAAAGAAGGAAACAGCACAGCCTCAGTTACCTTTTACCTTATCTATGAGACCATCTGTCTCTATTTTTCTTGTAACGTATTCATGAGTCATCATAGATTATATCTCAATTTGTTATGAGATATTTTGGATAATTTTTTGTATAAATACTCCCTCAATTAGAGTATTGAGGGTGGATTCTTAGAATTTGATGTAACATTGACTATTTTGGAATAAAGTGCTGTTGGAGAAATTTTGTGTGGCAAGTTGGATAAGGAATTGATGCAGAAGACTTTTCTCAGGATTCTTGTGTCAAACAACGGATCAATCAGTCATCTTTCTCTTATGTTTTGAAGTTTTATACTTCTTTATTATATCATTTGTGTTCATATATGAATAATTAACGAAAATGAATAAGTCAGAAAGTTCTTAAGTGTAATCTGTTTTTAATCGTTATTATTCTAAATGTTTTCTTCTAAAGTGGTTTAAATAGTGAATTCTTAATTGCTCCTGTTTTTCTAGTTTATGCATTTTGATTATTTAGTAAAGAATACTTAATTGCTCTTTATTGATAATCACTCAATTTCCTTCTTCTTGAATTTGTTGAAAGATTCTTAATTGTCTTTCATCCATTTGGATTCCATTCTATTCACTTTAGATCTATAATTGTTCCCTATTTGATTATCTTGCCCTGAGAAACCATTTTTTTGTTGATAAACTTAATCCAATGCAGCCAATTTTTTGACTCCATTAGCCCAATGGACTAAAACTACTCAGTCTTACCCTCAGCTATAGAATTCCATCACCCAAACTCAATCAAAACCCCTGGACTTTACAACTAGCCTAATATCTTTAAAAAAACAAAGCTAAATTTTACAGAGAGAGCCCTCTCTGGGTACAGATTGGCTAGATTCTGTGCCTAAAAGTTGGTTTGTGGTTACCTCAGACCCCTTTTCTCTTCCCTACAACTTCAAGGAAAATCAGAGTGATAACATATCTAATGAAAAAACCAATTACTAATGGTAGAATTACAAGATGGTTGTTATTATTGCAGAAATACAACATTATTATCCTTGATAGACCAAGAAAATAAAACACAGTTATTGATTTCCTTTCTAGAATGTAGAGTAATTATAATGACGTTCCTGTAAATGACAATTTTCCCAACCAATATATTTTTTCAATATCTACTAAAATTTCCTGGTTTGTAGATGTTGCTAATTATTTGGTTACAGGAGATGTAGAAATTTATCAAAACAAGTGCACCTTATTCTTGGATAAATGGAGAACTATATAAAACTAGACCTATCTTAATCATTGGAAGGTGTGTTTGAGAAGATGAAGTACCACAAATATTGAAATATTTTCATGATGAACCATGTGGAGGAAACTTTGATGGTAGAAGAAGTGATTACAAAATCCTTCTTTTGGGATATTATTGGCCTTATCTTTTCCAGGATGCCAAAGAATATGTCAAGAGATGTGATAGCTTCCAAATAATGGGAAAGCATGTTTCATTAGATGAGATGCTTCTACAACCATAGGTACTTGTAGAGCCTTTTGAAAAATGGGTTCTAGATTTTGTTGGTCCAATAAATCCTCCATCTATATAGAAAATGTATACACTTGTTTGTACATATTTTGTTACAAAATCGGTAGAAGCTAAACCACTTCCATTTGGAATTAAAAATGTTGTAGTTACATTTCTTTTTGATAATATTTTACTCGTTGTGGTGTCCCAAGAGAAATTGTGACATATCAAGGTACTCAATTCACATCCAAGTTGGTGCAGAAAATAATTGAGCAATACAAGATCAAACATCAGAGTTCTACTCCATATGATCAACAAGCCAATGGGAAAGTGGAATCGACCAAAAAGGTACTTGAAGCAATTCCAACCAGGATTGTGCATTTGCATAGAATAGATTGGGCATAAAGCTTCCATAGGAACTATGGGCATATAAAACGACATTGAGAAATAAATATGGATGTACTCCTTATGAGCTTATCTATGGAAAGAATTTTTTTCTTCCAATTGAGTTCCAAGTGGAGACCTTTAGAACAATAGTCAAATTGGGCCCTTGATCTATCTGAAGCTCAAAAACAGAGGTTAGCACAATTGAATGAGCTAGATGAGATTTGACAAGATGTTGTCCAAAGAAACAAAATAGTTCAGTAGAAAATATCAATATGGAATGACAAGTTCTTAAAAGATAAAAGGTTTAAGCCATGTGATTGGGCTCTTCATTTTTACTCTAAATTCAAATATTTTCAAGGAAAATTTCAAATTCACTAGTTTAGCCCTTATGAGATAGATATTGTCTTTGATAATGGAGTAGTAAAAATCAAAACCATTGATGATGAAAAAGCCACCTTCCTTGTTAATGGTCACAAATTAAGGTTATATCATAAACCATTAACAAGAGAATAATTTGTCAAATATTTTCAAGATAATTATGATTTCAAGTTATTTGAGAAAGGAGATCTTTCTCCTCGTCATCCAACTCAATTGTAATTTTATTATTAAAACAAATAATAATAATAATTATAAGCATGAAAAACAACATGTTTGGCATGTTTATAAAGAAAATATTAATTGAAAACCAAGAACTCTTGGCGATTTAGATTTTCACAACTCCCTATCTCTTTCCCATTTCATTTTTACCTCCTTTTTTAAAAGTATTAAGTAGCACTTCTGAGGACCAAAATTCTTAAATTTCCATCAAGAAGTAGCAATAAATATTATATTTCATCCAATATATATATATATATATATATATTGAAAAAAATGAACAACGACAGAATCAGTAACATTCTGCAGCCAATTTTAAATTTCGTAGCTGATTTCAATTTCTAAATCTAGATAAAAAGCTTCCAGAACCTGTAGCAAAGGAAATTGTAAATATGTTACGGTATGTAGGATGTTAGACTATGTTTAATTTAAGGAACATTATATGTTTAAATTTGTTGGATGATCATGATACAAATTTTAAGCAATTAAAAGACCTCATAGCACTGCCTACTATCATAATTATAAATCATACATGTTATAACCCTATGTTGTCATAATTCTCTAACCTATCATATCAAATCTCTTCAAAATCACCTAAGTTTTAATGATCTTATGGAATCAAATATGAAAATCATGGAAATCATGTGAATGATAAACCAATCCTACTATGAATTGAACACCTCGCGAGCACCTTATTTCACCATCACTCAACCTTTGTTAAACACCCTTAACCATCCAAATTTTTCAACAATTCTTCGTATTTTACACTGCCACCTTTGTTGAAGAGGGACAATCCAAGACTGAAACTAATCCCCCACCATGGGTGTCACTGTTATATTAGATCCCAACATAGTCAAATTTCTTCAGGCATATCCACGAGTTAGGGACCAACTGTAGCAGGTGGGCTGGCTCAAATTATTTGAGAAATTTGATGGGCATGAGATAGAGGTCACAAAATAATTTGCACGGGCTTTTGATGGATTAGAGGTAGAAATTGGCGATATCAAACTCTGTAACTCATAATTACAAAGTCCACAGTGGCAGAAGCTACAAATTTTTCCAGAAAGGGGGAAAGTTGGTTTTAAAATAGGAAATTCAAGGAGAAAGAGTGGACATTCTTCCTCAAAAACCCAGGTATGGATGCTTCTATCTTCAAAAAAATGAATCCCAATAATTGCACTAAAAAATAAATGGAGTAATTTTTTATTAGTCATCCAAAAGTTCTTAACTTGTGAAGAGAGGTTTGGTACCATGTTTGATTGTTGATGCATTTCATTGATGGGAATGAGTTTAAATTACCATATTTCTTACTCTATAGTGTTAAAATATGGCCTTTAGTGTGCAACGAGAATAAAAATCCCTCGACAGTTCTCTCTATCATCATGGACTCATTAAAATTATCATTAAATCACAATTGAGGGCCAAGGGACATAATTTGCAGAGTTTTCTAGTCCATAATCATTTCTTAGAAGCTCAAGAAAAGGAAATAAGTATAAAAAATAGGAGTTGATGCAGAATACTCTCAAACCCTAACCCTGAATACATTAATGAAGAAGAGGGTTTGGATATTAATGAAATAGAGGACTTAGAGACCTAACTAGGGATTCCTGGAGATGAAAGAAAAAAGAAAAAGAAAATTTTAGAAGAAATAAAGCCAACACAAGTGTCAATCCCCCTGAAGTAAAAGAAGAAGAACCAGTGGATAAGGAATAGAATAAAATGAACAAAAGAAAAAGAATCCAAATCAAAGAAGAATCAAAGGTAAAATTGAGGAAAAGCAGACAAATTTCTAAGCGTTCAAGTATATAGTCTCCATAAGTAGTGACCTTGGAGAAGAAGATCATATCATTGGTGAATAGGCCATAACATCACCTTGTTATTGCACTTCAACTCTGACAAGGAAGACAACAGAGATTCACCTAGCCCAACAACAAATCTATGATTATGTGGAATCCTTGGAGAAAAGAGCACAACAAAACTTAATCTCTCCTTCCCAAAAGCAAGATGAAGATACTTTCAATGAAGAAATTCCTTTGTCAGATGACATTCCTGAAAAAGAGTACAAAATTGAAGATCATTTAAAACAAGACATACTTGAGTTAGAAGTATTGAATAAACATATGAAACAAGAGCATGAGGCAACAAAGGTATAAAATGAAATTATGAGAAATCAAAATGATAACATACTCTTGCATTTATGCCACTGGTATAAGAAGAAAAATAAACTCAAAGCCAACAATAGGTTCCTTAGAAACAAAGTTAGAGGGTTACAAAGAAAGATTCTAATGAGGAATCGAAGGGCAATATTCAGTATTAATAAAATAAAGAGGAGCACTAGTTTGGAAGGCTTGGCTCAAGACTCAGAAATAGTACACTAAATAAAGGACTTGGAAATTTTTGAAATTTTGATACATGAGTACATGCAAAACCCTGACTGTGCGGAAATGTTGAAGTCTAAAAATGTCCTTTTTTTTACAACCCTTTTTTCCTTCCTTTCCATATTTTCCCATAATATTTTTGTTGCAGTTTCAAGCGAAAAAATCATCTTAGACATGCTCAAACATCTAAAAAGGTATCAATCATTCATAATTCATAATCTGTTGTTTCTTTATGAAATTTAATTTAAACATTCCTATAGATATCGAATCACATTCATTCTCCATATAACCAAGAATTCTACAAACAACCTTCATGGTTAGACAGGTTCCAGTGCATTAGAGAAGGAATAAAAGACACGAGTAGATCAAAAATGGTCAACACATGGATATCCACCTATATTAGCATTCTGGAAAATCACATGGTTTAAAATATCTAAATGTAAAAAAAAAAAATCAACTCTGGTTATGACACTCCAATGATAAGTAAACTTTGAAGGAATTTCATGGTGGGATTAAGTGAGCATGGAAGTGGCAGAGTAGAGTTCAAAGTTGATGTGTCAAATTAAATCCCTCATGATTTACTCTTTCAATAGAAAACCACGAGAAGAAAGAATTTAATTTCGATCTCATTTCTTAGTTGTTAGATTAGAAAAGTTACCTCTCGACTTATGACTCTTAAGAAAATTATTTAATAAGAGAGTATAAAAAACCTTGAGGCAACGTAATAGATAATCATTATCCTTGTTAATTTATACAATCATCTATTGTTGAAGACTTTAAAAATTAATATAAATACTTCATTCTTTGGTGACCAATGTATGACCAAGTGATTTGATATTTAATTGTGTGTTTGAACTCAACACGAAGGCCCCTTGGAGAGTTGTAAGACTAGATTAGCTTTAGATTATGTTCATTTCAATTCATTAAATGAATAGTTCTTTCTTTGTTGCAATTTTGTGATGCTTTTAAATAGTATTTTTTCCATAGATATCTAGTTTAATTTTTCCAAATGGCCAAGCACTCATAAAACAAAAAAAACATTTGCTTTTCACAGTTCATTCCATGCAATAGTTTCGTTCAGTAATTCAATTGATTTATGTCATTGATTTCATGAATGATGGATAGAGAAATTCTGAATTATAATTGTGCACACTAGTAGTCCTTTGAAGTTAAAGTTCAATTTAATATTCAGTTGAAAAAGTCTAGTTTTGATTTATTTCTTTTTGTCAATAATAGAATTTCGATTTGCAAAAGTAGGTAGAATATTTTGATTCCTTACAATTAGAAGTAGAATGTACATTCTACAATTAGAAGAATATATTCCTCAATTCAGTACCAATTGGAGTGAGTTTTGATTTTTGTTGTAGTTCAGTTCAAATAGGGTAATTTTGAATTCATGTTGCAAAAATTAAATTTCAATTTAGATTGATAACTAGAATATTTATTTGATTTTTCCTTGAAGTTTGATTTCCTTTGAAAATAGTAATTTTAATGGAAAGAACATGTGCATGGTGATCAGGAGATCATGTCCATAGTTCAAAAATTCTCAAAAATGAAAGTGCTCAAAAAATTTTGCAACCTGAGCGACTAGAAAGGTCTCGTCGTTTCGATTCTGAAGTCGTGAACGGTTCGCAAAACAGAGGTCGTATGCAGAAGTTATGAAGGTTTGAAAAACCCAGTAAACTCCAAAAACTGGACCTTTGACTCATTTTGACTTTTTATGGAAATTTAAAATATATATATATATATATATATATATATATATATATATATATATATATATATATATATATATATATATATATATATATATATATATAGATATATATATCGAAAAAAATTGTATTAAGGTTTGTTGGCCTATCAGTGGGTGCCACGTGGCCTACCCGGAGGCTACCACGTGGCCCCAGGCTAGAGGTCAAGAGGTGTAAGGAAAAATTTTGGAGTCTACGAGAATGGAACCTACTACCTTCCATCTGTGTGCAGGAGTGCCCGACCATTCAAACTGTGCTTTGGTTCTTATTAATTATGGGTGGTAGTTTGTATTTGAACTTTATCAAACTTCGTGTCGGTGGCCAAGGGGGCTAGCCCCTAAGGGCCAACCCCCTCTTGATAGAACCCTAAGCTCACAACCAGGTGCTAACATTCTGGTGGTTACATAACAAACATTATCCGTGCGGTTCCTTAGGGTCATGTGACTATTGTTCTTGGCGGGATTGACAACGGTTTATCCAGCAGTTAACGTAGCATTTAACTCCGATGGTTTCGGCAGAGCATGTGATCACTCCCCAACATGACATTAAATGCCAGCACCTAACCACCACCATTTATGGAGCGCACCCCCCAAAATTAGCACCGTCACCATTTTTAGTCGCTTAACTGGAGTATCTCCACATTTAGTGGAGATTTTTAAGGGATATTGTGCAATTTACTATTTTGGCCATAACTCCTTGGATTTTCGTCCAATTTTGATGGATGGATAGTCAATTTTTGGAATTATCGACATTTTGAACACATTGGCATAGGTTTCAGAGCCATCAGAGTTCATCTTGTGAAGGTTTAGCTTCAGGAGAGGTCAAGGAGCCACTAGGGCCACTAGGGTGTTTTCAGTGTATTGAGCATCCATTCTCTGTTTTCTGCAAATCAATAGTCATTCCTGGCTAATTCAAGCATTATGAAGCTGTTTTTTTAGAGAACACAGACATTTGAGGCTTTATTTCACATGTACCTACCATTTTTGAGCAACAAGATATGAGGGACATGTCATTGGGAGCTGGGCCAGTAGATGTAGCCCATGAGGGGTGAACTACTTCATCAAATTTGCTAAGTACTATTACATGTGATGTTTGATTCTCTATTATTTACTATTTTACAATGTTTTATAAGCAATTTACATGCTTTAACCTCACACAAAAATCTTTTTAAGTAAGTTAAATTCATGTGTTTCACCTTCAAACTTCAGAGAACCTTATGCACACATTTTAATTACTGTTTGGATACTTAGCATAACAAAACTAATACATTCTATTCAGATCACATGGGAGCACTTTTAGTTAATTTAACCTCATTCATACTTAGATCAATTTTATCTTTTAAAACCGAAAAATAGAACTCCTAACATATATTGTGCACATGCACTTCATAAGTACACAAACCTTGGTTGACAATTAATTAAGTAATTTAACCATCAATTAAATTAGCCAACATATGGTTGGTTGGATAACCAAGTAAAGCACTAGTTTCTTGTAGATCTCGCAAAGGAATACTACTTGGTTGGGCATATTATACTTCAAGGACAAATAATTTCGAAGGATGTGGGTATGTTATCCACCTATCACCACATATATCTTGTCATTAATAATATGTAATTGATTATCATGGACAAGCAATAAAGGAAAAAACATTTTGAAGGGAGATGATCCTTCCATAATGATTCTTCTATGGTGTATACCTACCTTAAAGGTATTTTGGATTGAAAAAAATTGGGATAGTATCCAAGTAGTAAGGATTATTATAAAATATGAAGGAACACCAAAATTCTATTGCAATCCTTCGCCCAAATAAGAGTTCTCTAACATTCTATTATCCTAAAGACTCTATACATTGAACACACCTCACCTTAAATAAAATTAGTAAAAATGATAAAAAGATTACATTATGTTGGTGTGTCACATTTTGGACATCAAGACTAGATGCATAAGTTGGAGTTTCTATTTTCTCCAATTCTTGAACAAGAATACATTGTCGTTACAAAAAAAGGGATGAGAGTTGTCATATTTTTTTTTTCCATTCATAGTGTTTGCACTTAGTCAATATATTTAATAACACCGGAATTTATGGTTTATTAAATCATGCCTTTAATCTCACTATATATTGATATAAAAATCCTAAATCTCTTAGTTGATCCCCCCGCCCCCTACGAATACATATTTCTCATAATAATAATTCTTATTTTTAATAGAAGTACCCATTTTTAATTAATACTCCTTTGTATACTCCCTATTACCTATAAACCACCCCTACCACCCCTAGCAAAACAATGCCTACAATACATCTACTCTATTTTTCACAATTTTAAAACCTCATTTATGAATTAATTCCATAAGATAATGGTCAATAAGGTAAAACTCCCATGGTTCCATTAAATTTTTTATTCCTCCATGTAATGTTCCAAAATTTTCATGAATAAATTGGAACATTGATTTTTGCTTATATTATATAAGAGATGAATAAAAAGGAAGAGGAGGCCTTTTTGCATGAATAAAACTCTTCCTAATGTGAAGAGGGAACCCTTGGGGAGCTTATTTTACACCTCCTAGTGTGAAAAGGGCCAATTTTATGAGGACAAGGTCAAGTTGACCAAGTCAACCAGCGCAGCCTAAGGAGGAGTAGCTTGCCTAAGAAGACAGCATAGATTTGGAGGGAAGAGATTCAAATGAAGATGGAAACCCTAAGAGGTGGGACCCAAGGTGAGGGGACACACAAAACATAAAAGGAGGGCATAGCATAAAATGGGATTCATTCATGTATTTAAAATTTATTGGTCTAGAGACCATTTTCATACTTCAGCTATTTAGCCGGAGTTGCTGCACTGCTTAGTGCAAACAATTCCCTTGCGGGGATTCCATCCTCTCTTTGGATCAGCTTGCTTAAGGGATCAAGAGAGAAGGATTGGAGCTTCATTTCTGTATTTGGCTTGAGGCCATTCATCTACATTCAGATACAGCACATTCATCTTCAGAAACTGCATCCTTCATGCAAAGGCAGCAACAGCAGTGTTGCATCCTTTGATTTTGTGTTATTTCTTGAAGAGGAGGTGCTCATTTCCCTCCCAGAGTTTTGTTAGAGAGGCCTTTGGCCCTATTTATGTATTATTCATTCATTATATGATTTATTCAGTCAATATTAATACATATTTGCAGCAATGTCATTATTTTATGCAATATTGCTTATTTCATGCATTTTGCCAGAAATGTTGTTGGGAGCCTTGTCTCTTCTGTATAAGTGTTTAGACTTGCATTTCTTTGTTATGTGATTAATATAAGTTGTGTATCAGACCTCTCTCATCATTGTTTGCAGAAACCCCTTCAGAAAATACGCTCTCTATGCTTCATAAAATTCTGCATACTCCAAGCCTTGGGAAATCAAGGTTTTAAAGCCTAGTTTAGGAAGGAGAAGTTGTTTAACCAAGCTAGAATAATTTGTTTGAGCTGAAATTTGGAGCATAGGTCCCTCGTGACCTAATCTATCAGATCCAACCACTTCCCACCCTTATTTTCACGCAGAGATCTGAATATACTCATTTTAGGGCCAAAATCACCACTTTTCCCCACCTTTTTGCCCCTAAAACGCTGTATAAGGTTGCTTTTGTTGTGTCAACTGAAGAATTTGTTATTGAACATCTGTGATGACATTATCTAATGCTGCATAACCATTTTTTTTTCAAATATTTCTTATTTCTCCAATTGGGAACATTACAATGGTATCAAAGCAAGATCTTTGGCTCAGCCTGTGGTTTCATGCCAAAGTGTTGACTCCATGAAGGAGGAATATTTACATAGCTATAGATATAGCCTGAGGAGGGGCCAGATAGCCTCTAGATCTCATCCTCTTCTTAGAGGTGACATATTCGGTAAATGCCCACTCAAACCATCTCTGAAATAGTCTTGTACATATTTCCATCAAAGGGTTTCTTCAGTGGTGGCTTCAAGAAAGGTCAGAATGATGGAGAGGATGAGTTTACTCTCATCCATATTTAGATCCAAGAAGAGAAGAGAATATAAATGCAGTGAAACTCCAAGAGGGTTTCAAGGAGGAGAAAATTGCGGTGAGACCTCTAGAGGGTTTCAAGAAGCAAAGGCAGATGCATGCACTTCCTGTTCTTGTAGAGGAAGTGAAGAAAAAGGAGACCACTTAGAGAATGAAAATCTGAGTGGGTATTTGGTGGAATACAAGTGCCAACCTAGGGCTTTCAAAGAAACCCTATATTCTTTTTAGTTTATTCAACTAAGAGAAGAAGGAAGACCCACATCACCGGGGGAAGAGGCAAGTACCAACGCTGCCATGACCTTGAGAGAGCAACCATCTACACCAACAGTTGGATCAACCAACATAGTGGAGAGGGGACCTCTTGCAACCATAGAAGATGTCCCAAAGGCTCACAAAGGTATGCATCAGTTTCCATATCTCAACATTTTAGAAAATTTTATGGAAGGGTTTGGAGATTTGTTTGCATATGGCCCAGGATCAAATAGTACTGCTGAGGTAGAGTAGTAGGATTTCACTATGCTGTGCAAGCTTGGAGGTTTCCAGAGAGATTTGAACCATCAACCTCATGCATCTCTGATAAGTTACACACAACCCTTGAGGTTGAAGTATGAGTTCTTGAAGGATGGAGTGAACCCTGCTCCAAACAAATACATGCAGAACCAAATTCTCATCCAAGAGTTGCTACATGAGATAGCCAAAACACCCTGGAGGAGAGTTACAGCGTTGTCAAGAGATAGCAGTAAGGAGGGGTTGCCTTCTTTACATTCAGATCCTTATGGGATCAAGATGGTTGTGGACATGAGATCTCCTCTAGGGATCTCCAAGAAGATGCATTTCAACATATCATGAAATGCAAAGAGAAGAAAAATATGCCTTTGGAAAATGGTAGTCTTCATTGTGAGGACACCAAGAAAGGAGAAGATGTGTGCACTTCCAGTTCTCAGGGAGGGAGTGCAGAGAATGGAGGGCCAGAGGAGGAGGGGCTCTCTTCCCCACTTGAGGAGGCTTCTACCAGCGTTTTCATGTTCATAAAGGGGCAGCCAACCATATCAGTAGTTGGACCAGTCAATGCATTGCAGAAAGAGACTCTTGCAGCCCTACAAGATGTCTCAAGGACTTCCAAAGGTATGCAAAAATTTTCATGCTATAACACTTTAGAAGATTTCATGAAGGGCTTTGGAAATTTGTCTTCACATGGCCCAGGATCGAAATTCCATGCTGATGAGAAGAGGCAAGCTTATACAGCACTCTGCAATATGGGTTTGATCCAAGAAGGGATCAACACTCATTCCTTTGCACCCTTATTGAGTTGCATGCAGCATGAGGAGTTATGGTGCAAGGATTTGGGGAGCATCATGCATGAGGTGCCATCCCCTATTGATGATTTTTTCTTAGCACTCTTGGGTTTTGTTGGATTCAAGGGGTTAATTGGTGAAAGGTCTCTCTTTAGAAACCTCCAATGGGCTACATCTCAACCCCCCATGAGGTGTAAGAAGGAATACTTTCTTGGGGAGATTGGTGGTCTTCATTGGGAAGATGCCAAGGGAGAGGATAGTCAAGGGCAGCCAAACTTGGATGAGGGAAGAGGGATGGAGAGCAAGAGGCTTGTGAGACACTTGCGGATCTATGACACGGGGCAGCAAGAAGAAAAGCTGCGCTGGCTACTCAGGAGAGAGTTTGGCCATCATGAGACATATCCTATTTCCAAGGGTATGAGGGAGGAAGGAAGTTGGCAGGGTACTTTCATCATGGGGCAGCAAGGAGTGTGGATACATTATGATGGCATGATTATTATGTTTTCACTACATAATGTGTATGATGGAGGTATGATGAGGTAGCAGGGATCTTTGTTGCTTCGGAGGATTGGGAGAGAGCAAGGGAAAAATTGCTCTCTCACTTGGCATAGTGTTGCAAGGGTGAAGTATGGCACTATCATGGTGCAAGAGGTGTTTTCATCTTGGAGGAGACCCATCATATATGGCAGAATTATGGAAGATACATTTGAAAAACTACATGTCAAGGATGGAGCTATATTTTGGTCGAGGCTTGCTTGCATGAGTCAACAGCGATGTTACTTCATGGCATGGATTTGTTGATGGAGTGTCCATTTGACCTCTCCACTTTTGAGGCACTTGAGGGACAATATGAAGGTGAGAATTTTTTTTTTGCACGTGTTGATTACCTAACACAATATTTGCATCTTCTCTCCATTTCTATGCAGTGCTTGGCTCCACAAGAGGGCAGCCTATTCATTAAGCTCCATGAGCATTATTAGGCCAGACTATGTGATGGAGGCAGCCATATCTCATATGGCCTTGGGCAAGTGTTTATTTCCATGCATGTTGTTTCAGGATAAATCACCCTAGAGGTTTGTTGGGTTTAAACCTCCACAGAGCAGGGCATGCTACTTAAGAAGGACTCACACAACCATACATGTTCATGAAAAACTAAATAGAGCAGATCGAGGAAGTTACCGGTAGGTCCTACGGTTGAAGCAGATCCCGCGGGGTCCAAACCCCCAGCAACCCTTCTCCCTTCTTAACCTGAAAGACAAGAAGAAACAAGCACGAAGAACTGTTTTTACAGCATATATCTACTCTAAATGCTAGTGAAATCCATGTGCAACATTAGATAAACCATAACCAATGCTTAAATAACAATATTCTCACATATGCAAGCAGACACTAACACGTATATTTCGGGAACAAGACGATTATTCTGTATTATAAATAGCATGTATAGAAATAATGAGTGGAGAGATCACCTGAATCCTTCCACGATCTTCGACCAGACCGTCGTCTAGATCCATCCCACCCTTGCCTCGCTAAGATTCCTTCCAAACTGGTGCATACGAGATGACATATAAAGAGATGAGCATCTCCAGGAAACAAAGGTTTCCTATAATGAACTGGGAAGTGCAGGAGGCACGGGAATTCAGACTTGGATAGGGAATGCCAACAGAGTATAATATCAATAATTTCTCTCTCTCCCTTAGGCCTGTTGATGCCCCAAAAATCGTTACATCAACATCGGGGGATAACCACCCGGTCCGGACCTTAATAAAGCTCCTTTTCCGTTTGGGATGGTGGCTCCGACTGGATATAATGGGACTAGTTTCCCAGTAATGAATAAAAGGGGTGGATGAATGATTGGTTTTCTAATAAGTGATAATGAATGGAGGACTTAATCTATAAGCAAAAACGTAAATGACTATTATATCCCGGGAAGCTTCTATTCTTAAGTGCAATGCTTGGTGATCTGTGTTCGTCGATAGGCATATAGATGACACTATTCAATAAACAAAGACATTTATTTAAATAATAATTACTTCGTTCAAGTAGTTGAACGAAGTAATTGATAAAACATTGTTACACTTATCTTTTTATATTCATAATATATGAATGATTAGAAGAATAACAAATTGTAAACATCCAGTAGTGGAAAGTATAAAGACTGCTGTTAAAACACATTCATATATTCAATAATAGCAAGAATAATCAAACAACAATTCACATAAAAAGAATGAATTCAGACATAGATAATAGTACCATATGAGCTGCAAATCTTTCCCAACGTCAATCGCAATTTGAATTCCTTCTTCCGACTCAAAAATACTTTTAAATAAAGGCAGTAGTGCACATCCACATAAAAGCTTCATTATCAAAATTTGGAAAAATTGGTCCAGTTTTCATAAAAAAATATGCCTGAAGTACAGTAGTGCAACTTCAGGTTTCAGTCATATACAAAAACTTACGACCCCTTTCTAAATACATGAAAGGGTCTATAAATACTAAATTAAGCTAACAAACTACAAAATTAAAATGCTACTAAATTGGTATAACCCAATCTTGAATATCTCCCCCACAGCAATCTGGTAATCAACAACATGATTCATCACTCTGGCTGTTTGCCTTTTGTCCTGAGTTGGCATATTGCCAGCATTGGTTCCACTTCTTGAGGGCGGCTGAGACGAGAATTGATTTGAGCAGCATAGGTGGCATCGTGTATATCGGGAATGATACACCCGATTGCATCCGTTAAGCATTTGAGGGCGGCTTTCTGGCTGTATGGTTTTACTAGGAACAACCAATAGGTGTCCCAAGTTAAACTTGTAATTCCTGCAATCAATTTCCCATTCTTTTCTAGCTCTTGACAACATGATTGTTCCAATGTCTTGGGTGATAATAATTTACCTGTTGTACATTGAGAGATCATGTTAGATAAATAGAGAGTATTGTTAATCAAGTCAATCAAATTGTTCGTAGATGATTTGCATCTAGAAACCGCTCTCTCTGCTTTCATCAATTGGGACTGCCACTCCATGAATAGAATTTCTTTATGGGATTCTAAGATTTTAGGAAATTTTGCTGCCTGTCCCTCATTAGTGTTCTGCCAAGTAAGAAAATCTGTTAAAGTCTCATCGGCTTGCTCTAAGTCCTGCCTGGCATCAACTGATTTGTTTATTATAGATGTTGTTATGTCACACAGAGGTTCAACTTGGGCAATTTCATGACACAACAATCTTATTTGTGTTATTAGTGCTTTATTAATCTGTATTGCCTCTTCTTTGAAATTGGCAGGCTGGGGAAGACTCTTGAACTTCTCTACTTGAGCTGTTAATTGAGCAATTTTCTCATCTTATGTTTTTACCATCTGTTCATTCATTGCTTTCAATTTTTCTAATGCCTCCGATAATTCTTTCTGTTTCTGAATCGCTTCTGAATCTGCTTTCTGTTGTGCCTCCAATAGCTGTGTTTGTAGTGAAGCGATCGCTTGATCCTTTTCTTTCAACAAATTGCTCACCTCTGATGCCTTATCCATGGTGGCTGCCGAATAGGCACCAGAATATTAGGACAACTTTGTCAGGTCATCGGAGGGGTTGAATTCTTCCTTCCACACTACATTGGCTGCTACTGTTTGTTCAGGGAACAGGGAAGGTTGATCAATCCTTCTCCTTTTCCGTTGTCGCTTTATTACAGCCTTGTGTTTTGGGCTATAGAAAACATCCCATGGAGGAATATCCTCTACCTGCAAAATAATTTGATCTGAAGGATCCTTGGGAATTATTTCTAATTCTGTAATCGGGGGTAGACCTCTGGTTTCTTTGCTTGGAACCTTTTTTGATGTTGTATCCTGTGTATTGGCCGCTTTGGATGTATCGGCATCCCTTGAGCTCTCAAGATTGATTATAATTGAATCAAATTGCTGCCATTCCTGGAGCAATTTTGGGTCAATCTGAGTGTCAACATTCACCTTCTTGCTGCTCTGCTCCTGCTGCCTTTCCTGTTCCTGATCACGTATTCTCCCCGTTCTTTCTTTGACTTCGTAGATTTTGGTGTTTGGATGTAGCAGGAGGTTTTCTGGTAAGCTTCTGCTCAGGCTCGCTTGATTGTATCATCGGCGCAGTGGCTAACAAATCTAGAGGCAGAGTTTGCAACCTCTGTTCTCTCAGTTTGTTAAATTCAAATAACCCATCGTCATGGTATCTTATTTTAGCTATCTCTTGAACCTGAAATATCGACTCGGCCGAGGAGAACAGGTCATCAAACTCGTCTTCCTTATGTTCAAATTTAGTGAGTTTGGCCTGGTCTAGAACATTATAGACGACCTTTTTCGGATCAAAGCGTCTGTTAGGCAGAGTGGCGAGTTTTAATATATTAATCTTTTCCGCCTCTTTCTCTGCGTGTTTATAATCACGCAGAGTATAGATGCCACACCTTAGAGGGAAAGGAGGCCAAACTTGCTTCTTTGAATTCCTGAGAGTCTTTGTAGCTGATGCGGATGTAAGCTGATATGCTATCTCTCGAGCTAAAAGTTTGTCTGGTATATACAAGGGGAGGACATGAGGTCTAGCATGGCTGCCGAAAACTCTTACATAAGTGAATTTATGCTCTCCGAACCAGGTTCCTAGGGCTGTCAAGTCAATCTCTGCTTGAGAGGAGATCTTAGGAGTAGGTCTAGCAAAAATTGCATAGTAAATAGGTAGCATGAGTCCATTGCAGAGTTGATATAGGTGGTATTTATAATGGGCTTTCCATAATTTCTGGTGATATATATGAATGGGCATGGGGTCTTGTGGAGTCCATCTCCACCCTAACACTGGAAACTCGGAGTTAAAATAGAGGGTATCTAAAATATAGGCACTAAAGTAAAATGGAGGGATGATTCTATCAGTAACACGGGATTTGTTTCTGAAGTCAAGAATAGCATTTGCTAACTTATCCGATAATATATTCCCCCAATCCATGATTTCACTATTACATGCTGCTTCCATCAAAGGTACCATATCTATGGAAAATTTTGAAGAATCATGCAATCCCCACATTCGACACATCATAGCTCCAGCATAACAATAAGGAGAACATAAGGAATTGATGGAGTACTTACCCGAAGACTCATGTTTGTGTTTCGCCGGGTTCTGTCTCCATTCCCGTATAGGCTCTGACTCAGTTTCATTTTCATCTCTAAACTTCTCCAGGAATGCTTTATTATACTTCTTCTCTGGTTCGGGAAAATGGTACATTTGTCTCAAATCATTAGGCTGAAACGAACCGAAAAATCTCCCATCAATAGTGCAGAATATTCTGTTCGTAATTGGAATTTCTTCAATGGCCCATCTCACTACATCTGTGTATGGAATAATTTTCTCCCGAGCCGCTACCCTGTGTAGGTAGGAATCAGCCAAATCTTTCAGAGTAGCATCAGATTTCTGGCTTGAGCCTGCTATAGCTTGTACCGATGTTTGCTGAGGTTCCTCGGCTTCAACCAGGTTGTAAATGCTCTGCCAAGTAGTATTACCGAGACCAAGACATGTGGTACTGAGATTAATCCTTTTTTGTTTGGTCCCGGATCGGCAGCATGTTGTTCTGTTACCACAGAAGCTGAAGCTGTTCCAGGTTTCTTAGATTTCTTCCCCATTTGGTCTGAATTTGCTACTGCGGAGAAGCTCTGCACAAGAGATAAAATGAACGTAATGCGGAGAATGGATGGCGAAAACTAAGTACAGAAGAATTATGTCAATCAATGAATAATGGAAGATAATCATAAGACTCCCGCGGATATAATCTCTGAAGGGATTTAGGCATAACTGCTCCATTAATTAGCCGTTTTGAACCTGTCAATCAATTAAATGCTTATTATATCCTTCATTTGCCGAATAGTCTATTTAAGCACGGATTTGATTTTTATTTGGCGGTTGGGCGCAAGTGAATCACTATTGGGAAGCGGAAATGATTTTTAATAATAATTAACATAATATGCCGAAGCCATATCAATCATTTTTGAAAGTCGCGCTTGGCTTTATTGCAATCGGCGTTCGGAGGAAGACTTGGGTAGTTTTATTTAAGTTATCGTAGAATCCCCGATCGCCGATAGCGATATCGCTTAACTCGCATCGGGAGCTTTTAAGGAAAAGTTTTGTTGCATTCATATCACATTCCCCGATTGCCGATAGTGATATCGCATCGGAGCCAGGAGAGGGGCCTTTTTTGTGATTGTTTTATTTTCCCGATTGCCGATGATTTATTAACTCAAAAAGTTTTATAATGTTTGGTTTGTTTTCGGACTTTTTAGAGGAATGATGAGTTAATACCAATTTAATATAAAAGGGACCCATTTCATATTATAGTTTTCTAAAGCAAAATTTTATGAAATGGGGGGTTGTTGTATAGCATAACAATTGGCGATTCGCTGGGAGAAACAGTTATCTCCGAGAAATATTGAAATATTTGAACTTTCTTTATATAGAAATCTTTATCAAAAAGGAAAGGAACATTCTAATATAACTAAGTATACATACATTTTGAATATAATAAAGGCTATTTTTGCTAATTTCTCCTCTTGTTAAAATTAAATACATTCTAAGTTTTAAATTGGCCTCTATTGGTTGATAATGATAAAACAAAACACCTTTCCAACTTAGCCTTTTTTGATTGACTCCTTTGTCATAGGTAGAGCCTCTGCTGCCAGCAAACGTCCCTAGTTTCGACAGGGATACCTTTTAACCATTTGATTGTCCATGACCCCTCCCATCTCAGAATATGATTAAAAGAATGAATTCAAAATATGTTTTCATATTTTGTATTTCTTTTCTTTTCCATTATTTTGTAAGATAAAAAGCCATTGTCCTGGTTTGGTTGCCAACTGTTTGAAAATGCCATTCACTGGTTGTAATCTAATCGAACAAGCTGGCTCGTGATGAGACCCCTTGTCTTATGCTTATAAGCCATTACCCTGTTTTGGTATGCAGTGTTGGTAATGTCGATTAAACTATTTTCCAATGATCATGGTAAGCAGGCTTGTGATATGACCCCTTATCTTTATATCAGATATTTTAGAATTACACTCTGAGTAATCATAAACTTGGATGAATGGGATGGACAATTTTCTCCTTAAGAGAAAACGGATGACAAGGTAAGAGTTGAAGATACTAAGATTGAATTGGTTTCTGTTTTGATATTGATAACCCTTTTGTGGCCAGTTTGAAAACATTAAAATGATTTACAGTACTTCTAAATCTTGAGAAGATTTCACAAAAATAAGATGGGGTTTTCAGAATGTGAATATAACTAATTCCATAGAAATTGTCCCCTTTATTTTTCTTTAAAGGCTTCTATTTTCAAAAGTAAATATTAAAAGTACTTCTTTAGAGCAACTTTTCAATATAGCAAAGGTCAATAGAAGCTATTTTACAACTTTATTTCCTAATGGTCCTAAAAACATAAATCCTACTAAAATTAGAAGAGAAGGGGTTACCTTCTCAATTGAAGAATTTCTTTAAGATGAGGCCATTAACAGGAAGAGAGTCCCTATTTCCTGATAGATCTTGTAATATGAATGTCGAATGGCCTATCTTTTCGCTGATCTGAAATGGTCCAAGCCACATATTTTGGAACTTGGTGTGTTTACCTTTATCCTCATGGGCTTTATCCCATTTCAGAACTAGATCACCAACCTGCAATTGTTTAGAACTAGACGAAGCTGAATCAAATGATGTTTTGATTATCTGCTGATGTTTTGCATGAGTAATTTTGGCCTTTTCTCTTTCTTCTTCTAATTTTAAAATTTTATCATGTCTGAGTTGGATAGAAGAAGAGGGGCTTTCTTCAATAAACTGAACTAGGGCTAGAGAAGGAAGTGCTAGATTGGTTGGTAGTATTGCTTCTTTCCCATATACAAGATTGAATGGAGAAGTACCTATAGAGGCCTTCTGCGTTATTCTATCAACCCATAGTGCGAATATTAAAGATTTGTGCCAGTTTTTATGATTCTGTTCAATAGTTCGCTTAATGATTTTAAGTAGATTTTTATTGGTAGACTCTGCTAGACCATTACCCTGGGGATAGTAATTTGCAGAATATTTCAATTTAAATCCTCTTTTAATAGCGAACTCAAACATGGCATTTCCAGAGAAATAAGATGCATTATAAAAAACAAGAGCATTTGGGACACCAAACCTGGTAATGATGAATTGATCTATAAATTCTATAATTCCTTCAGAGTTTGTTGTCTTTAACGGAATTGCTTCAACCCACTTGGTAAAGTAATCAGTAGCAGTAAGGATATACTTATCTTGTTTGGAGGAGTGTGGAGTTATTTCCCCAACGATATCCAATCCCCATTGTTCAAAAGGTTGCTCAATGTTGACTGGTTGCAAAGGGAAAGCTGGTTTTCTTTGTCTTCCACTGGAGGTTTGACAACTTCGGCATTTCCTTACATATTCGTGAGTATCTCTGAATAAGGTGGGCCAATAATACCCAGCATGAATGATTTTGTGAGCTGTTGTGTCAGCTCCAAAATGTCCTTCGGCTGGTCCATCGTGTAGCTCCTGCAAAACCTTTTGTGCTTCAGGTTTCTCCAGGCATCTTAATAAAACTGAATCATAATTTTGCCTAAAAAGTACATCATCAATGATTATGAAGTTTTTTTCTTTTAATCTAATGGCCCGTTTGTTTTTATAAGAAAGATTAGGAGGTGCATATCCATTTTTCAAATAAAAGATTAAATCTGAGTATTGAGATTCAGAATTGGTAATACTTATCTAGTTGATTTCTTCAATATGTTCTGTATCACCTGATTCCGGAATGTTGGATGCTCCTGCTAATAACCTGCAAAAACATTGGCCTTTAACAATCTTTGCTGGCTTGATTTCCAAGTCATACTCTTGAAGTGTTGTAACCCAATTTGCCCTTTTCTCACCTAATTCCCTTTGGATCAGTAATTGCCTTACTGCAGAAAAAGGAACTATAACTTTTGTATGAGCTTTTAAAAGGAAGGGCATGTAGTGTTTAATGGCTTTATACACATCAAAGGCTTGTTTTTCAACTTCGGAGTAATTTAGTTCTGCACCCTGGAAATTTGAACTAAAAAATGAAATTGGTGCTTCCAAGTCGTGATTATTAATCTGAGTGAGTACTGCTGCATAAGATGAATCGGACGTGATAGTATACAATGTGAAATGATTAGTAAAATTGGGAGTGTTTAAAGCGGGGGCATTGATTATTGATTGTTTGATTAAATCAAATGCTTCTTTTTCCATAGATCCCCATCTAAACACTGAATTTTTTTTAATCATGGTTTGTAATGGTAAAATGATGTGAGAAAAATCGGGAACAAATATTTTGACAAAGTTGATCTGACCTAAAAATGACTGCATGGATTTTTTGTTATGAGGAAATGGGATTTCAGAAATTTCTTTAATCCTGTCAGGATCAATATAAATACCATCTTTGGAAACGATAAAGCCCAAGAGCTTTCCTTGATTTAGAGAAAAGAAGGATTTTTTAGGATTGAGTGAAATACCATACCTTCTACAACGTTCAAAGATTTGATTCAAATCATGTAAATGGTTGGATCTCTTTTTAGAAAATACAGTAATGTCATCTAAATAGACAACTATTGTTTTGTTGATCAATCCTCTGAAGGCTATATCCATTTCTCTTTGGAATGTGGCTCCTGCGTTAATAAGTCCAAAAGGCATTTTCTGATAGGCGTAAGTTCCCCATTTTGTTCTGAAAGTAGTTTTGAGTCTGTCATCAGGATGGACCAGAATTTGGTTGTATCCTGAAAAACCGTCTAGAAAGGACATTAGCTCAGAACCTGCTACCAACTGGAGTATCTGCTCCATGGTAGGTAATGGAAAATTATCTTTTTGGCTTGCCTTATTCAGATTTCTGAAATCTATAAAAATCCTGATGTCCCCATTTTTCTTCCTAACAGGCACCATATTGGAGACCCAGTTTGAATGCCGGACAGGAAAAATAATCTTTTCTTTCAAGAGTTTATTGAGTTCTGATTTTATCTGACTCTCTAAGTTTGGATGTATTTTCCGCAATTTTTGTTGAACTGGTTTTTGTTCAGAAAGCATTGGAATGGTATGCTGGATGATTGATGTATCATATGTTTTTAAGTCATCATACTTCCAAGCGAAGACATGTTTATTTTTCCTTAATAATCTAATAAATGCTATCCTTTCTTCTACAGAAAGCCCTAGTCCTAAATTGACATTTTGAGGGTTCTGCTCAGTACCGAGATTTATCAATTCAAATCTTAAGGTAGAACTTTGGAGTTTTGAATTGGTTACCTATTTAAACCTGTCTTTAATATCATAGAGATCTTCAAGTTTAACCACAGGTTTTGGTATTGAGTTTTCCTCATGCTTTTCTTTCATCTGAAGATCATGATCGTTTTCATCAATGATCTGATCATTGTAGGACTCGTCGGAAGTTAAGAAATGTAAGATGTCTTCATCGTGATTAAACACTCGCCAATTGGTGACATTGTCAGGAATTGATGGCCTAAAAATCAACTCTACTGAAAATCTATCTGG
The DNA here is from genome assembly GCA_034641835.2 of Pinus albicaulis. Classification (NCBI taxonomy): domain Eukaryota; kingdom Viridiplantae; phylum Streptophyta; class Pinopsida; order Pinales; family Pinaceae; genus Pinus; species Pinus albicaulis. The sequence continues at coordinate 1,423,413,691 of CM076572.1, read as the reverse complement.
GCTATAATCTTCGGAAGGTAGGAGTTTAGAAGCAACATTGGCTAACAAGTCAGCTGCTGCATTCTGGGATCTAGGAATAGGTGAAATATTGAATGCTAAGAAATGAGATATAAGTTCCTGGACTAAAGACTGATAGTGTTTGAGGTGATTAGAGAGACAATGGATTGTATTTCGAACTTGTTTTATAACAATCTCTGAATCACCAAACACTTTCAAATATTGGACTTTCAGGCCAATAGCTTTATATAATCCTTGCACCAAGGCCTCATACTCAGCTGTATTATTCGTGCATTCAAATTCTAACCTACAAGAAAGCATTGTTTTTTCTCCCTCAGGGCTGACTAGAATACACCCTGCTCCTGATCCTTCACTGGATTTAGAACCGTCAAAATATAAAGACCAAAATAAAGAATTGTCAACAATTTTATTTACAGAATTCTTAGTAACATTAACACATCTTGATCTGTCAGTTTGTGAAAAAATTTCGATTTGGGATGTGAAATTGTTTACTAAAAACGGAGATGGTTGGGCAATATAATTGCCAAAGAATGATTCAGAAGAATAATTTCCCAATATATTATTATTAAATGCAATTGGTTGATTCTCTTGTTCGAACTCTGTGACAGTATGGGTCATGTGTTTCTCCCGATTGATTTTTATTTGATTTGGCTTTCCCTTGTAGGGCAGCCACATATGAGACCAATCGGTAGAAAATATACCCATGGAGCTTCTCAGACCAATCCCTGCTCAAGATTAAACCATAAAACTCAGGTATATCAGCGATTAAGATATCAATTCTTTGAACTACTTGTGGATCAGTCGATAACCTGATAGTAACAGAATTTATTTCCCCTAAGACTTGGACTTTGGTTCTATCTAACTGCACAATGTGAATTGAAGCACTAGGAAGAGGCGAGGAAGGAACTGCATTTAGTTCCTTAAGAAGCAATTTCTGTTGATGTTTTAATTACTGAGTTCAAACATGGTGATGTTTGCCTTAGTCTTCTTCATGTCATCAATAATATTGTAATCCATTGAATCCGATACTACCAACGTCTTTGATGTTGAAGGTATATTTGAGGACGATGGTTGGTTTTGAGGGACTATTGCAGCCGGCTTCCTTGTGGGTACCTTTTCCTTTGTAGTATTAATACCTGCACTCCTTTTCTTGGAACTTGCCTGGACAGGTTCAGGCGTACTTTTGCTCCTAGTAGTCACAGGAAAAGCTTCTTGTTCATTTTCGGTGTCGGAGTTAGGCAAAATGAAGTCCCACATTCCATGGCATTCAACGATTTCCTCTTCCTCAATTTCATCGGACGATGTAATTGTTTCATCTTCTTCTTCTTCCTCAGGGTCTGAATCTGCATTGGATATAATATTTGGTGGTTTTGACTCAGTTTTCTTAAAATTCCTATATGGTTTCTTTGTTGAAGTTTCTGCTACTTGCTTTTTGATTTCAACCATTTCATTTGACATTGTTTTGAGGACCTTTTGAAGACCCTCCATATCGTATGGATATTTGGTGTTTTTCTTCTTTGAATCGTCCTTGAAAGACACTTTTTTGGATTTCCTATCTTCGAGAGCAGCTTTCTTTTCCAAAGCGATTATACGTTTTTCCACAACGATGGCTTCTTTCATATTTTTGGCCAAAGTTGGTTTCCCAGCCCTATCTACAAAAATGGCTATATTTGAAGGTAAGGCTGTGATGTACCACTCGCTTCTAACTTGTTCACTTGGCTTGGAATCGGTGGGAATTTTATTCAAGAGCTTATTGAATCGGGAAACTCCTTAATTGGTTCTCTAGACTCAATTCTTAGATTTTAAAGGTCATTAATGAGTGTGGCCAAGGATCTATCATCGCCATATTTGGTAAGAAACTAATCCTGAAAGATATTCCAACTGGTAATGGATCCAGAGGGTAAGGAAAAATACCAAGACCCAGCTGATCCTTGTAACGTGTAGGGGAAAAGTCTAACTACAACATCTTCTTGTGTTACTCCTTTTATATTAACTGAAAACATGAAATTATTTATGTGTTCCTCAGCTAATGTTCCAGCGTCTGGATTAAACTTTGGTAACCACTTCTCAAGATAATCAGGTAATGGATGTAATGGTGCAGGCATAATGACTGCACCAGGACTGTTCCATGGATTTTGAGCCATCTTGGGATTACCAACGTTTGACTGTGGTGTTCCAGGTGATTGGGGAGGAGGTGGTAATATAGACTGAAAAGGTTGTGATGTTGAAGGTGGTGACCCCTGGTGAACAATAATATGTAATGGGGAAGTGGATGTTTGACTTCGCACTGGAGATGATGAGATGGAAGATGATGGAGAAAAGGTCTCACTATCAGAACCTTCAGTATTCTTTTTTGCCCTTTTCCTTTGGGGTAAAGGCAACTCAGCTGGTTCAATGCCGAGTTTTCCGCTTTGAAGTCTGGTGAGAGGGTGAGGTAGGCGGAATTGCGAAGTCTGACTTCCTTGAGATACTTCAGATCTCTGAGGTGATATGGAGAAGCCTTGAAGTTTTTGGATGATAGACTGAACTTCAGGGGACTCCGGACTTAAACGTTCTGAAGTATGGTGTGATTGAGCAGTGATAGTTGATCCCTCTTCTTCTCGTTTGGACATTGGTGTTTCAGAATGCAAACGGGAGGTCTGAGGTGAGGTGGAGGGTGATTTACTCTGAGAATGGTCTGTAGGTTTTGATTTACTCGCCATTCATAGTTGGGCCCTCCTTCTAGCGCCAAAAATGTTGATGCCCCGAAAATCGTTAAATCAACATTGGGGGATAACCACCCGGTCCGGACCTTAATACAACTCCTTTTCCGTTTGGGATGGTGGCTCCGACTAGATATAATGGGACCAGTTTCCCAGTAATGAATAAAAGGGGTGGATGAATGATTGGTTTTCTAATAAGTGATAATGAATGGAGGACTTAATCTATAAGCGAAAACGTAAATGACTATTTTATCCCGGGAAGCTTCTATTCTTAAGTGCAATGCTTGGTGATCTGTGTTCGTCGATAGGCATATAGATGACACTATTCAATAAACAAAGACATTATAAATAATAATTACTTCGTTCAAGTAGTTGAACGAAGTAATTGATAAAACATTGTTACACTTATCTTTTTATATTACTAATATATGAATGATTAGAAGAATAGCAAACTGTAAACATCCAGTAGTGGAAAGTATAAAGACTGATGTTAAAACACATTCATATATTCAATAATAGAAATAATAATCAAACAACAATTCACATAAAAAGAATGAATTCAGACATAGATAATAGTACCATATGAGCTGCAAATCTTTCCCAACGTCAATCGCAATTTGAATTCCTTCTTCCGACTCAGAAATACTTTTAAATAAAGGCAGTAGTGCACATCCACATAAAAGCTTCGTTATCAAAATTTGGAAAAATTGGTCGAGTTTTCATAAAAAAATATGCCTGAAGTACAGTAGTGCAACTTCAGGTTTCAGTCCTATACAAAAACTTACGACCCTTTCTAAATACATGAAAGGGTCTATAAATACTAAATTAAACTAACAAACTACAAAATTAAAATGCTACTAAATTGGTATAACCCGATCTTGAATCATCTCCCCTATAGCAATCTGGTAATCAACATCATGATTCATCACTCTGGCTGTTTTCCTTTTGTCCTGAGTTGGCATATTTCCAGCATTGGTTCCACTTCTTGAGGGCGGCTGAGACGAGAATTGATTTGAGCAGCATAGGTGGCATCGTGTATATCGGGAATGATACACCCGATTGCATCCATTAAGCATTTGAGGGCGGCTTTCTGGCTGTATGGTTTTACTAGGAACAACCAATAGGTCTCCCAAGTTAAACTTGTAATTCCTGTAATCAATTTCCCATTCTTTTCTAGCTCTTGACAACATGATTGCTCCAATGTCTTGGGTGATAATAATTTACCTGGTGTACATTGAGAGATTATGTTAGACAAATAGAGAGTATTGTTAATCAAGTCAATCAAATTGTTTGTAGATGATTTGCATCTAGAAACCTCTCTCTCTGATTTCATCAATTGGGACTGCCACTCCATGAATAGAATTTCCTTATGGGATTCTAAGATTTTAGGCAAGTTTGCTGCCTGTCCCTCATTAGTGTTCTTCCAAGTAAGAAAATCTATTAAAGTCTCATCGGCTTGCTCTAAGTCCTGCCTGGCATCAACTGATTTGTTTATTATAGATGTTGTTATGTCACACAGAGGTTCAACTTGGGCAATTTCATGACACAATAATCTTATTTGTGTTATTAATGCCTTATTAATCTGTATTGCTTCTGCTCTGAAATTGGCAGGCTGGGGAAGACTCTTGAACTTCTCTACTTGAGCTGTTAATTGAGAAATTTTCTCATCTTTTGTTTTTACCATCTGTTCATTCATTGCTTTCAATTTTGCTAATGCCTCCGACAATTCTTTCTGTCTCTGGTTTGCTTCTGCATCTGCTTTCTGTTGTGCCTCCAATAGCTATGTTTGTAGTGAAGCGATCATTTGATCCTTTTCTTTCAACAAATTGCTCACCTCTGATGCCTTATCCATGGTGGCTGCCGAATAGGCACCAGCATATTGGGACAACTTTGTCAGGTCATCGGAGGGGTTGAATTCTTCCTTCCACACTACATTGGTTGTTACTGTTTGTTCAGGGAACAGGGAAGTTTGATCAATCCTTCCCCTTTTCCGTTGTCTCTTTATTACAGCCTTATGTTTTGGGCTATAGAAAACATCCAATGGAGGAATATCTTCCACCTGCAAAATAATTTGATCGGAAGGATCCTTGGGAATTATTTCTAATTCTGTAGTCGGGGGTAGACCGCTGGTTTCTTTGCTTGGAACCTTTTTTGATGTTGTATTCTGTGTATTGGCCTCTTTGGATGTATCGGCATCCTTTGAGCTCTCAAGATTGCTTATAATTGAATCAAATTATTGCCATTCCTGGAGCGATCTTGTGTCAATCTGAGTGTCGACATTCACCTTCTTGCTGCTCTGTTCCTGCTGCCTTTCCTGTTCCTGATCACGTATTCTCTCCTGTTCTTTTCTTTGGACTTCTTCAGAGATTTTGGATGTAGCAGGAGTTTTGCTGGTAAGCTGCTGCTCAGGCTCGCTTGATTGTATCATCGGGGTAGTGGCTAACAAATCTAGAGGCAAATTTTGCAACCTCTGCTCTCTAAGTTTGTTAAATTCAACTAACTCGTCGTCATGGTATCTTATTTTAGCTATCTCTTGAACCTGAAATATCGACTCAGCCGATGAGAACATGTCATCAAACTCGTCTTCCTTATGTTCAAATTTAGTGAGTTTGGCGTGATCTAGAACATTCTAGACGACCTTTTTCGGATCAAAGCGTCTGTTAGGCAGAGTGGCGAGTTTTAATATATTAATCTTTTCCGCCTCTTTCTCTGCGTGTTTATAATCACGCAGAGTATAGACGCCACACCTTAGAGGGAACGGAGGCCAGACTTGCTTCTTTGAATTCCTGAGAGTCTTTGTAGCCGATGCGGATGTAAGCTGATATGCTATCTCTCGAGCTAAAAGTTTGTCTGGTATATACAAGGGGAGGACATGAGGTCTGGCCTGGCTACCGAAAACTCTTACATAAGTGAATTTTTGCTCTCCGAACCAGGTTCCTAAGGCTGTCAAGTCAATCTCTACTTGAGAGGAGATCTTAGGAGTAGGGCTAGCAAAAATTGCATAGTAAATAGGTAGCATGAATCCATTGCAGACTTGATATAGGTGGTGTTTATAATGGGCTTTCCATAATTTCTGGTGATATATATGAATGGGCATGGGGTCCTGTGGAGTCCATCTCCACCCTAACACAGGAAACTCGGAATTAAAACAGAGGGTATCTAAAATGTAGGCGCTAAAGTAAAATGGAGGGATGATTCTATCAGTAACACGGGATTTGTTTCTGAAGTCAAGAATAGCAGTTTCTAACTTATCCGATAATATATTCCCCCAATCCATGATTTCACCATTACATGCTGCTTCCATCAAAGGTACCATCTCTATGGAAAATTTTGAAGAATCATGCAATCCCCACATTCGACACATCATAGCTCCAACATAACAATAAGGAGAACATAAGGAATTGACGGAGTACTTACCCGAAGACTCATGTTTGTGTTTCGCTGGGTTTTGTCTCCATTCCCGTATAGGCTCTGAATCAGTTTCATTTTCATCTCTAAACTTCTCCAGGAATGCTTTATTATACTTCTTCTCTGGTTCAGGCAAATGATACATTTGTCTCAAATCATTAGGCTGAAACGAACCGAAAACTCTCCCATCAATAGTGCAGAATATCCTGTTCGTAATTGGAATTTCTTCAATGGCCCATCTCACTACATTTGTATATGGAAGAATTTGCTCCCGAGCCGCTACCCTGTGTAGGTAGGAATCAGCCAAATCTTTCAGAGTAGCATCAGATTTCTGGCTCGAGTCTTCTGTAGCTTGTACCGTTGTTTGCTGAGGTTCCTCGGCTTCAACCAGGTTGTAAATGCTCTGCCAAGTAGTATTACCGAGACCGAGACCTGTGGTATCTGAGATTAATCCTTTTTTGTTTGGTCCCGGATCGGCAGCATGTTGTTCTGTTACCACAGAAGCTGAAGTTGTTCCAGGTTTCTTAGATTTCTTCCCCATTTGGTCTGAATTTTCTACTGCAGAGAAGCTCTGTACAAGAGATAAAATGAACGTAATGCGGAGAATGGATGGAGAAAACTAAGTACAGAAGAATTATGTCAATCAATGAATAATGGAAGATAATCATAAGACTCCCGCGGATATAATCTCTGAAGGGATTTAGGCATAACTACTCCATTAATTAGTCGTTTTGAACCTGTCAATCAATTAAATGCTTATTATATCCTTCATTTGCCGAATAGTCTATTTAAGCGCGGATTTGATTTTTATTTGGCGGTTGGGCGCAAGTGAATCACTATTGGGAAGCGGAAATGCTTTTTAATAATAATTAACATAATATGCCGAAGCCATATCAATCCTTTTTGAAAGTCGCGCTTGGCTTTATCGCAATCGGCGATCGGAGGAAGACTTGGGCAGTTTTATTTAAGTTATCATAGAATCCCCGATCGCCGATAGCGATATCGCTTAACTCGCATCAGGAGCTTTTAAGGAAAAGTTTTGTTGCATTCATATCGCATTCCCCGATTGCCGATAGTGATATCGCATCGGAACCAGGAGAGGGGCCTTTTGTTGTGATTGTTTTATTTTCCCTATTTCCGATGATTTATTAACTCAAAAAGTTTTATAATGTTTAGTTTGTTTTCGGACTTTTTAGAGGAATGATGAGTTAATACCAATTTAATCTAAAAGGGACCCATTTCATATTATAGTTTTCTAAAGAAAAATTTTATGAAATGGGGGGTTGTTGTATAGCATAACAAGGCCATACACATGAGGGGATTTTATACTCCCTCAAAGTAGTTTCATGAGTTGGAAATAGTTGGCCACGTGCTGGGGTGGTTGAACTACCAGAGTAACCATCAACCCAACTCGAAAATAGGGATTTTTTATATATTTTTTAATGATTTTAATGGCATACGCGGGAAAGTACGTGTGGACTCGCGTATACACGCGGAAAATTCTGGGCATAACCACGTATGGGGATTTTTACACTATTTTTTAGTGAATTTTGTCCAAGTCTGCAGGAATGGGTGCCCAAAGCCATAAAAGCAATCATGAATCATATGAAGGTGATAAATGATGCTATAATAGATGCCCCCTAATATATGAGGTCAGAAGGGGTACATGATGGCCGAAATGTATTATGCACATAGAAAGAACTTCGCGAGGACAAGAGAGGACTTCACCAGATTTCAGCCTGTCAAAAACCAATGAAAGAAAACATAGAGTCAACTCATGCTGAGGCGGGCATACCCATGCTCAGTCAAAAATACATCATATGGAAAGTACTGAATAGATCCAACATGTATACAAGTATAACTGAACTGAAAGTACATAATGAATCATCTGAGCATGGCCCGAAAATATAAGTCTGAATCAATGTCCAAGTATCACATATAGAAAGTTGATCAAGGATGGTGCAACTGGATGTCTGATCATATAAGTAACTGAATCTCCAAGTACCTAATCATAAGAGGTGGAACAATCGGTACAATCACGCAACTCGGGAGCCAACATATAGGATGCTGCTGTACTGAACTGCAACATATAAGGGTGGACGGCATCACTGGCAGAAACTGAATGGACTATCAAAAGTGAACCGAGAAATTCTGATGCAACCCGAGGTCTTCACCGATCACTATGGCACAATTCTACACAATGGGAATAAATGAGCTGAAGTCGACCATGTGAGAAATCGTTGGATTATCGGTCAATGATGTATACCGTTAACCAACGCAAGACAACCCACCAATAATGAAAATGAGCGTCAAGGTGCCCCAGTACAATCTAACAAGTGCGAATGAATGAGTTGAATTCGAACACTTGAAAGAATCTACCAATCAGGAGGCAATGATGAATCCCCAGTGTTGATAGCGAAGAGTCTGCCACTGATGACTGCAAACCCTAAGGTACTGACAAAAAGACTCTAGACCTTATTCCCAGAGCAATGAGTCGGATTCGATGGGAAAAGATCTGCTGGAAGGAAGGCATTAAGGCATCCCACATCAGTCCAGCGCGAGTGTAACCCGCAGGCCAAGATTTGGAAGGAATCGGACGAAGTAGAGTGATGGAACCAAAACCGAAGTACGTTTCCGATGTGCACAAGATGAAGCTAGCGCACGGAAGAAACCCTCTGAACCAACCAATAATGAAAGCTGACACGGAGGCGAGAAATCCACCGATAGGGTCAAATGGAAATCCAGGTACTGCACGAATCCCAAGTGTGATAATGTGTGCTGACGTCGAACACAGGGGAAACCACTCGGTCAAAGACCCATGATGATGATCAAATGCTGAGCACGAGGTCACCTATCAATGATGGAAATAGGCCCAAGGTGCGGCTCTAGGTTTTCTCTCAGAGCAGTGTGTCGTAGTCGATAAGAGACAAACCCGCCGGCAAGAAGTCAATGGAGACCTTCTCAAACCAGCACGAGCAGAAGATCAAAACATCTGATGTGATAGAACATGATGCTGACAAGACCGGGAAGGCCGACTGAAATAATGAGTCAAGAGACACCGCAGAATGGCCGACTCAGGCTAGACTTCCCTTGAACAAAAGCACGACTCTGTGATGACCATGGCAGTAAAAAGTGACACTGTATAAGTCTGTCTTGCAGGAGGCAAAACAAACTCTTCATATGATTGGAAGAGATAACCAACCGGGGGAGAACTGACAAGTGAAACATGGTAAAGGCTGAACCTAGGTCAAACTAGAACCATCCCAAATGAAGGAAATATATATAAGTATATGTGCTTTGTTCAAGGGCGACAAACTGACTCTGTACTGCCATCAAAATAACGAAGATACATCCAGTTCCCGCTCTTTTTGTTATATTTGATTTTTTTGTCTTTTTCATATAATAAGCCTGAAAAAGAATAAAAGAATGCTATGGTACAATGGATAGAACGAGTATCAAAAAATCATATGCACTAGTTCCTGGGATTGGAACAATCCTATGCTCAATGCAAGGTGGCGGAAACTGGTAAGCGATACTCAGAGGAATGTTCCATCCATGGGTAAAAGGTTGTCAAGTCGTGATAGCTAAAGTGCATGCAATGGTTAACTTGTACAGATAGTCAAGGTCAAAATTTGGCTTAAACATCGAGTCCAAATGAAGCCGGCTAAAGGCCAGGGTAAACAAGTAGCCAATATGCAATGCAGTAATACAGCTTAATGACACTAGGGAGCCTCTACGGTAATAGCCAGAAAAATGATAGTGAAGAAAAAGAAGAATGAAGCTTCAACACATAATTCATGGTAGGACTAAAGAGGACTCCCGAGCCTACATAAAACGCAACATGGGCAACAAGTGATAGTGAGGAACTAACTAGGAAGCCCATGTAAAGGAAGGCTCTACCACCAAGTCATGATTAAATAATCGGCGAGTGAAATGGGTGTAATAGTCATAACATGATGGGATCGACCCTATGGCAAGTGATCAGTATGGAGGCCAGTATGCAAGATGCAGCAGAAAGTAGATTCCTTAACCTATATCCAAGTTTTAGTTTATAAAAAAGAGATTTCAAGAAGACCAATTGAACTATCCGGTAACTAAGTCAAACAAACTCTGAATTTCAAGTATAACTTCAACAAAATGCTCAAATCCAACCATGCCACTCTCGTAGCAGGGCTTTATATGAGCAAAAAGGAAGACAAGAAACTCAAAAAATAAACTCAATACAATAGTATAGACTTGCAATAAAAACTTCAAAGAATCAAAAAGAGACTCCTCGAAAATTGCAACAAAACTAGTCTACTGAACATCAAGGAAACCAAACGCACCAAATAGGTAAAAAATCAAGATGTGCAGCAACACACAAGGAAAGAGTAAATGAGCAGGAGCTCTCTGTTCTGATTACGCAGAACAGCCAAGAATCTTCAAGAAATGACCTTGGTACTCAAACCAAAATTTCAAACACAACAACCAAAAATTTCACCAACCAAGAGAGTCTTCACACAAAGGAGAGAGAAATAGACATATAAATACTTTTAAACACATTCCATAGATTAAAAAACTCTGTAGAAACAGGTCACTACAGGTAGACAAGACCAGAAAAGCTAAAAATCAAAAATTTCAAAATTTTCCCCCAGGCATACGCGCTTTAACAGTTTGACAACAGGCATGCATACGTGATTGTGTCAAAGGAAACCCACGTATATGCGACCACCTTTGACAGAAACAGCGTGTATATGCGACTGTGCACAGAAAAAAACGCGTATGCAAAAGAAAATAATGAAAAATAAAAAAGATCAAGCCTGGATAAGAAACCAGGACTTCAGTCTGACTGAGAAAGAGTAAACTGGACTGGAAATAAAAGTTAAAACTGTTGGAAACCTATCAAACAGCTGAAACCACCCAACAGGGGAATCACAAAAATGTGATCGCCAGCGGAGTTGCCAGTTCTATTTCGGGATAAATCACCCTAGAGGTTTGTTCGGTTTAAACCTCCAAAGAGCAGGGCATGCTACTTAAGAAGGACTCACACAACCATACATGTTCATGAAAAACTAAATAGAGCAGATCGAGGAAGTTACCCGTAGGTCCTACGGTTGAAGCAGATCTCGCGGGGTCCAAACCCCCAGCAACCCTTCTCCCTTCTTAACCTGAAAGACAAGAAGAAACAAGCACGAAGAACTGGTTGTACAACATATATCTACTCTAAATGTTAGTGAAATCCATGTGCAACATTAGATAAACCATAACAAATGCTTAAATAACAATATTCTCACATATGCAAGCAGATACTAACATGTATATTTCGGGAACAAGACGGTTCTTCTGTATTATAAATAGCATGTACAGAAATAACGAGTGGAGAGATCACCTGAATCCTTCCACGATCTTCGAACAGACCGTCGTCCGGATCCGTCCCACCCTTGCCTCGCTAAGATTCCTTCAAAACTAGTGCATACGAGATGACATATAAAGAGATGAGCATCTCCAGGAAACAAAGGTTTCCTGTAATGAACTGGGAAGTGCAGGAGGCACGGGAATTCAGACTTGTATAGGGAATACCAATAGAGTATAATATCAATAATTTCTCTCTCTCCCTTAGGCCATACACATGAGGGGATTTTATACTCCCTCAAAGTAGTTTCATCAGTTGGAAACAATTGGCCACGTGCTGGGGTGGTTGAACTACCAGAGTAACCATCAACCCAACTCGAAAATATGGATCTTTTATATATTTTTTAATGATTTTAATGGCATACGCGGGAAAGTACATGTGGACTCGCGTATACACGCAGAAAAGTCTGGGCATAACCGCGTATGGGGATTTTTACACTGTTTTTTAGTGAATTTTGTCCAAGTCTGTAGGAATGGGTGCCCAAAGCCATAAAAGCAATCATGAATCATATGAAGGTGAGAAATGATGCTATAACACATGTTCAACTTATATATTCAGCCACCTCCTATACATTATCAGAAATAAGAGCATGCATTACTTTACATGTACTCAAAGACAACCTGCCAAATCACTTCTTCAAGCAGCAGCTTGGGGAACTGCGTTGTGACCAATTAGAGGACTATTGGTACCTTACTGCACAACACCAAACCTTTAGTACTTCTTTCAGTTTGTTGTTGATCATGTGTTTTCTTGCTGATATTATCATTATCTTTATAAAGAGCATGATTAGAGGAGAGACACATAAGGAGGATGTGTCCTTGTTGGGAGAGGACTCCCATATTTTCTGCAGTGCATGTTCCAAAAGGAAGATGGAAGGAGACATGGCCTCTACAGAAGCATATTTGTTAATTAATGAGGAGGACCATGAGATGGATAGGGTGTCATATGGCATTGATTTCTTATCCATTATGTGTGTGATGGATTGGGCCAGCTTGATTCACAGCGCTGAGAGAGAGACCTTTGGAGGTCTAACTTCTTTCTTGCCATTAGAGGGCACTCATGCTATCCTCGTCACTTGTCTTGAGTGGGGAGGGGAACAGTGTGGGATAGGCCTTCTTTCCTATCATGATCAGCCATTCATCCCACCTACACTTCAGGATCCAAAGGTGGAGGGTGTTAGCCCCTTATAAATCCCTTGGCAAGCAAGCAAGGGGCTAGACTGTTTTGTGAAGCCTTCAAGGAATGCATTTCTCTTGAAAACACATCATCCTTGAAGCCTTTATTTTCATTGCCTTTGACTGTTTCCCTCTGCTGTTCTTGAGTCAATAAGCCTCACTGATTGATAGAATTCCCGCTCCCAAGGCCTTTTGTTGCCCCTTGTACCCCTACAGAATTCACCATTTCACCCTTTTTTCCCCTTATATCCTCCCTTCTAAACCTCTGCTTCATCCCTTTATCCCTATCTTTTTCCCCCCATTAACCCCTTAAATCTCCCCAAAATCCCCTTATTGTCACACTTTTACCCTTTGTTTGGCTGAATCTCCCCTTCTACCCCTTATCGTTACCCTTCCTTAACTTCAAAATGCGTTAAAAATGGGCTAAAAACCCACTTTTCAATGTTATAGCAGGTCTAAGCCCTTTTTTTGCTAGCCCTTTTCAACCACTGCCCCATGTAACCCTTACCCAAGACCAAGGGCTTAGCGCCTTAGGCGCTAGTCGTGATCGTAACATGCAAACAGGCGCATTTCCTTGTTACAATGGAAAATCCCGATGCGATCAAGTTACGTTAATAAGGCCCGCGAGGTGTTTTATACCGTTGATCTATCACGTAGATCCGATGGACGAGCGTTAATCGCACTCCCCGCCCAATCGCAATCGCAACTTCCAGTGGTGCCTTCCCTTTGCTCCCTCCGATTGCGATCTCCCGACTGCCTTCTCCACCGTCAATCTCCCCGCCGGATCGGACGGCCCGCGCTGATCGCCAATCATCGCAATCGCAATGTTTATGTGACACCCTCTGATCGGTCCATCGCAAACATTTGCGATGCGATGGATCGCAACCCCCTTCAATCGCTTTTCCCCTCCGATCATTGCAATCGCATTTCCTTCCCCGATCTCCCAATCGCAACCCCTTTCCCCAATCCTCCGATCACGCCTGCTCCTACGATCGCATCGCAAGCTTTGTTTTCCCCGATTGTGATTACCCATGCTCCGATCTCTGATTGTGATTATAGCCCCGGTCCCACCATTGGATCCCCCTACCATTCATGTCAAAAACCCCTTTTTCCTTTGTCAAATGGGAATTTGGTTATATTTTCATTTATATAAAGTTCTTTTCCAATCGCACCGGAAAATGTTGATTCATATGTATCACTCTACTCCCATCTCCGATTGTGATTGTGATTTCATATGGGTCCCACCTCATACGCATTTCTGTTGCATTAAATGTATTTCCTTTGCATTTCCACCAAAGTCTAAAGTTTCATATTTTACATCAAAGTTTCATGTTTCATATGTATTCCACCATGTTCATAAGTCATTCCACAGACCAATCTCCACCGTTGATCTACGTCTCCAAGTCATGATCTAACGGCCCTCAAGCATGATTATACCAAACCCTATTTGTCGTTGTTTTCACCGTATCAAGGCATGTTTCACATTCATTTCATTCTAAACCACTGTTTCACCACCGCCACACCATCATTTCCTTCATCCTCCATAACCAGTCTTCCCTTTGCATGGATTTCATCACCAGGTTACGTGCTTAACAGGGTTGTCCAATGGTGAAGGCCACCATGATTGCACAGTCTCCATTCCAGTGGCCAAAAACATAGAAAGGACCATTTTTCAGAGGCCTAAATCATGAAGAAATCCTGAGACAGAGCCTTGACGGGACTTTCATTAAAGGAACAGAGTTTAAACTATGTACAATCTTCCCCAGAGCCATTAAAAGCCCAGATTTCGTAGTCAGAAGGCAACGTGGAAGCAGGCAAAGAGTATCAATGGGTAGCAGAGAGTTTGAGGCACGTAATAGAGGATTTTGAACCTTTTTTTTAGTGATTTGAAGGAAAAATACCGGGTCAAAGACATTATGGGAAATATCACCATGGATTCACATCAGCAGGGTGTTTTTCTCCATAAAAGGATGGGCACCCATACTAATTTTATTCTATGTCGTGTCCCAGAGAAGTTTTCCGCCTTGACCACAGTCCAAAGCTACCAGATCAGTTGTTAATGCAGTATGGCAGACCATTCAGTCATTAATCTACCATTTTGTTTCTACACCAAAGGTACCACAGAGTCCTGCAGTCAGAGTACATCGGGACCATACCAGAGTAAATGGAAGCCTAAGAAAATCATTCTTTCATCCAAGACATGCCAGAAGATTGAATGAGCAGAGTTTAAACAAAATGGGCTTCAGCCCTCCTTCCCTTCCAGTTTTTAATGTCTCATTTAGTGCTTCACCTACCTCCTCGATTCATCTGTCTGCTTTGATGAGATATCAGAGAATTGCAAGTAGTTTCTCTTGAGATATTTCACTGTGTAAAGTTGTAAGATAGGCTGAGGAGTATGTTTTCAAACTGAAGTTCAAGCTTCTGGCTAATGCTGTACTTAATTGGTGTTGTTTTTAATATGAAAAGCACATTTCTTTGGATCCTGATCTAAAGCTTCGGTGATGTTTTTCTGTCTCTGTGTTTCATTTCATTTCTTCTGGCTTGCATCAAAAATTTGGCATAGGATTTGCCCTTGTTAGGCACCCTATGTTTCTGCTCTCCTTGCCTTAATGTTTTCTGCTTAATGTGTTATCTAAGGATTAGTTTTAGTTAATTTAACTAGTGTAGTGGATGATATTGCCTGCTAGCTGTTGTATGAATTAATGAATCTGTTTCTTAGATGTTCTTGTTAGGATTTAGTTGAATGAATTGAGAACACTGGAAGGTCTAGAACTCTGCCTCTGCCTCACTAGGATCTTTTTCACTTCGATTAAACCTTTCTAAGTTCCCTTGTGTTGCCTCTGATTATGTCCAAGCAGGTCTGGAGTTAAATGACCTCTGACCTGATCTATAGACAAAATTGGATGGTTCTCCTTCTTTCACTTTCAGTAATTAATGTTACATGCCACGCTATCATTTTAGGATCCAATGCTTTAGATGACTAGCCCAAATGAAAGCCTGCATATTTAACAGCAAGTAAACCCTTTCTTGACTCCATTTGCCCAATGGTCTTGAATATTCTCTGAAATTTTATCTCCTTGTCCTAAAATCCTCTCTACCCAGCCTTGTCTCATATTGGACCCTTCATTCCTGATCCCCAACAACCAAACATAAACAATCAAAAAAAACAAACCCTGTGCCTATAACTAGCCTAACATCTTAACATCGAACTTCAAAGACATATACTTTTGATAATCATAGATAGATCCCTCTCTGGACCTAGGAGGGCTAGATCCTAAGGTATGAAAGTGGTTCTGATGTTGTCTCATCTTTTGGTCTTGCCAATCTGGCCAAAACATGGGAACCCCAACATAATGGCGACTCCACTGGGGAACTGAGTGCATTTCACCTTAAACATTCTTAGAACCTCACAAACCTTCAATCTCTGGTTAGGTTGGCAGTTAAACACACCTGTTCTCGAATCAACCTCCATTTGTTGTGTTCTCCCATACTCTTAGACAGAGCCTGGAAAGGGCCAGGTAGCCTCCGAATCTCATCCTCTCTAGAGGTGACATATCTGGTAAATGCCCTCCCAGTCAATCTCTGGTTAGAGTTTTCTGTGCTTTGAGGTTATTCTTGAAAGGTGTCACTTCCTAAGCACTGTGGTGGACAGTGTGCCTCTTAGACAAATCCTAAACCTTCCACCTGACGACTCCATAGCTCCTAAATGATTAAAAGACTCCACTGGTGATCCGTAGGCCTGCTGATTATCTTGGTTTCACCTAAGACTCCACTGGAAGACCAACCTCCATTACAACATCAACCACATTAGAAGTAACAAGTAGGGTTAAGCTCCTTGTTGGAAAGCAACATTCTGGCTTCAAGAACCGTCTACACAAGAGCTTATCCCAACCCTAACCCACCTAAAATAGTTGACAACCCTGAGAACATACTCAAGAAATCACCTACACCTACGAGATCAACTATTTCTCGTCACATATATAGAGCTAACTCTGCACTAGAAGACCTTACAACTCTATCAGACCCTCTCCTTGACCTAGACTTTCAGAACAGATTACCTAGAACTAGGTCATTCAGTGATCTAGACCAGCTAGACTCTGAGCTTTCTAATTCACCACCTCCAAGTGGTAAACACATTAGGGACAGAGAAACCCCTCCATCAACACCTATTTACATTCACTTCATTCAAAACTTGGGGCTCTGCCACCCTAGATCTGCTCAACAAACTTCTGCTAGTCCTAGTATCCCTATCATCCATATACCAGCTGCTCAAGTTAACCCTTTACCTCATCAGAATATCGTCATGGCAGCCTGGTATGCACCTTTGGTTCTACCTCAGCCTCTAGTGCCCCTACCAAATGATTATCAATCAAATATCCCACACTTTACTGCAAAGGAGTCCATCATAGCCCAGCAACATGTAGATAAAATGGAGGATTCGTTTGACTATATGGAAATAGATGATGATACAATCAAAATGAGAATCTTTGCCTAGAGTTTGGGAGGTGATGTGAAGAAATGGTTCAAAAGCTTACCTCCAGGCAGTATCCAAGATCTCCCTGCTTTATATCATACCTTCATAAACAAATGGGAAGTTAGGGCTAAACCTCGCCAACTCCTAGCAGAATACATGAGCCTTAAAAGAAATGTAGGAGAGAGTTTCCATGATTACTCAACAAGGTTTAACAGCATTTACAATGCTCTCCCCCCGCATATGAAACCTCCCCAACGTATGGCCCTAGCGAAATACCCTGAAGGCTTTGATGCTGACATGGCCTATCAGCTAAGGGATAAAGAGTACAACACATTGGAAGACATGCAGAAGGGAGCCATAAATATAGAAGCCAACTTGATTGAGAAAAGGGCAAGACTGAGAGCTGAGAAGAGGGTAACCTACAGAGATGACAATGTAGCTTCCACATCTAACCCAAATTATGACAGATTATCAAAAAACATGGAAAGACTACAACAAATGATGGAAAAAATGGTTGTCATAGTTAGCAATCAGAACAAAAACCAGAACCAAAATCAAAACCAAAACTTTAGAAGGAACAATAACACTCCCAATAGACAAAGAGAGTCAGATCATAAATTTATTCCTCCATTTCAAGAAAAATTCCTAGATGAAGATGAGGGAATCATATAAGAGTCTGAAGGGAATACAATAAACATGTTTGAAATAGAGGACTCAATCCATAACTGTTATTTAGAGGAAGATCAGCCTTCGCACTCGTACTAGGGTGAAGAAAGATTAGAATCTGAAGATTACAGACTAGGGTTTGAAAATGCTATCATGCAGGTCAGGAAACAATATGAACTTAGGAGCAAAAAGAGCCAAGACAGTTCCAAAGCTAAAGCTCCTGAGATTACCATCAAGAAAGGGCCTGAGAAATATTCTAAAGTGACTACTGAAAGTAGCAAACCATCAGCTGAGAGTTCTGGAAAGAACAAAGAAAAAGATAACCAAAAATCTGATAAACAAGGTCAGACATCCAGCAGCACTAACACTGCAGTTAGTGCTCCTGATAAAGCTATCACTAACAATGTACATAATGAGAATCAACCCACTGATTCAACCACCAAGGCAGTGACAAACAAAATAGAGGGGAGCACTCCCAAGAGTCAGTCCACTTTCAATTTGGAGAGTGAGATTGCAGAAATTAAAATCTCTGTACCACTCTCTGAGCTGGCCACTCAGGATGTATATAAAGGCCATATTTTGAAAGCTTTGAACCTAGGTGAAAATAGTGACATTGTTAACCTGAGTGATGATCAACCAGCACTTCTGTTTGATCCAAATATTGAAGGAAAGTTTCAGGAGGGGGTAGTTCCACCCTTTTATATCAGTCTCAACATTCATGACAAGATTCTTCACAATGCGATGCATGATTCTGGAGCTTCTCACAACCTAATGCCTAAGGTAGTCATGGAAAAGCTAGGCCTAGAGATAACCCGTCCTTACAAGGATTTATATTCATTCGACTCTAGCAGAGTAAAATGCCTTGGCCTGATCAAAGATTTATGTGTGAGCTTGACTTAGATTCCTACTAAATGTATGGTCATGGATGTTGTGGTGGCAGATGTGCCACACAAGTATGGCATGTTACTATCTAGATCGTGGGGAGCCAAGCTGCAGGGTACCATGCAGATGGATGGGGCCTATGCCACAATTCCCGTTTTCAGCCAACTTAGAAGAATATACAGGGAAGCACAGACGAAATTATTAGTCAGTAGCCCTGAGAAACCTGAAAATTCACCTTTATACTCTGTACATACAGACCTTGACTCCTTCATCTTTTGTAATGATGAATCCTGGGAGAGGTTAGAATCCCAAAACAGAGACGTGAACAAGAAAACAGATTCCATGGACGTTAACATAATGGCCACTCTAGACTTAGAGGAAAACGAAGAAGGAAACCCTAGCCAATGCACTAAAAAGGAAATTCAGAGTGAGCAAAAAATAGAAGGTAATCAGCTAACTGGTCATCCCTCACCAACTCTCACAACACATGAAGAAATAGACAGCCCACAGCATAGTGCAGACTCCGTAACGCAATGTAATGGTGAACACAGCCACGGGGAAAGAAATGATAATGAAACCAAGAAAGAACCCATGTGGGAGATGAGTTTCGATGGGTCCTACACAAGAAGAACTGCCAGAGCTGGGGTATGGCTACATAACACAGATAGTGATTACACGGAAATCCATGCCTGCAACCTAAATTTCAAATGCACAAACAATATTGCCGAGTACGAGGCTCTAATCCTGGGTTTAAGTCTGTTAAAAAAATTAGGGCACGTAGGATAGCAGTGCAGGGAGACTCTGAGTTGGTGATAAAACAGGTGAACGGTGAGTACACGGAAAAACACCCTAGATTGAGAGCATATAGGAACGATGCCACAGACATATTGAAAACCTTTGTTGAATACAAACTAGTGTTTATCCCTAGGAGTCAAAACGCCATTGCAAACGGATTAGCGTGTGTGGCTAGTTCATACCCTAATAATCCAAACGATCAGCAAATCAAAATACAGACCAAATTCAGACCTGCAGTGCCAGATAACGAAAGATACTAGCAGGTCTTTGAGGGAGATAAATAGATCGAAGATTTCTTAATAGGCAGGAACGAGTTTGAGTTTTTTGATTCAGACTCTGTGTCCAGTGATAACTGTCTAAGTGAGGAACCCTCATATGAGGAAAAATCACCCAGAAACATAGAAATAAATGCTTTAAATGAAGAAACTGGAAATTCAACCATAAAATGTGAAAACGCAGAAAATGAAGAAGTCGAGGTGCTACAGGCCAAAGATAAGAACATACCTCATGGTCTGGTGCCGTTAGAAGACCTTTTTGACTTTGACGATGTAGCAAAAAAGCCCACCATAGAGCACGCGGACTCTGACGTTGAAGAATGCAATATAAGCACAAATGATAAGCCCAAAATGATTAAATTGGCTAAATCCTTACCCTCAGAAATGAAAATAAAATACATTGACCTTTTTAAGGAATTCATTGATGTGTTCGCGTGGAGTTATGAAGATTTAAAGGCCTATGACACGAGCATTATACAACACAAAATACCTTTAAAAGAAAATCAGAAACCCTTCAGGCAGAAACTTCGTAGGAAAAACCCAAAACAATTGCCTGTAGTTGAAAAAGAGATTAAAAATATGTATGAGGCAGGCATAATAGTTCTTGTGAGGTTCTCTGATTGGGTGTCAAACTTAGTGGCTGTGAGAAAGAAAACAGGGGAAATCAAACTGTGTATAGACTTCAGAAATCTTAATAGAGCCTCACTCAAAGACAATTATCCTTTGCCAAAAATGGAACACATTCTACAACAGGTAGTAGGCTCAAAAAATATTTCTCTGTTAGATGGCTTCTCAGGCTACAACCAAGTGCTAGTACTCCTAGAAGATCAACTGAAGACAGCTTTTACCACTCCATGGGGCATCTTTATGTATGTTAAAATTCCCTTTGGACTGATGAATGTTGAAGCCACCTTCCAAAGAGCAATGGATATAGCTTTTTTAGATGAAATAGGACACTTTATTGTCATCTATTTGGATGACATAACAGTCTACTCCAAGACTGAGGAAGAACACCTAGAACATTTGAGGGAAGTGTTTGTAAAATGTAGAAGGTTTGGTCTGTCACTGAATCCTAAAAAGACTGTATTTGGGCTGCAAGAAGGAAAGCTTCTTGGCCACATTATATCTCAAAGGGGAATTAGGATAGACCCACAAAGATTTGAGGGAATACTACAGATCACACACCCCAGAAACATCAAAGAATTATAGTCCTTCATTGGGAAAATTAATTTCCTTAGGAGGTTTATTCCCAACCTAGTTGAACACCTTAGGAATATGACTAACATGCTGAAGAAAGGTGCGGAATTTAAATGGACTGTTGGAGCTAAACAATATTTTGAATCTGTAAAGCTTGCACTCACCCAAGCTCTTGTTCTGATTAGCCCTGATTTCTCAAAAGATTTTCTGACCTTTTCATTTGCCTCTGAGCATACAATAGCTGCAGTCTTGCTGCAGAAAAACACAGAGGGAATGGAGCAGCCAATTTCCTTTTTCAGTAAATCACTAAGGGATGGACCCTTGAAATACAACATAATGGAGAAACAGGCCTATGCCTTAGTCAAGGCCTTAAAGGACTTTAGGGTGTTCATATTGCATTCCCACACCATAGCTTATGTGCCTAACATAGTTGTCAAAGATATACTGTCCCAAGACCCAGATGGGAAGAGGGGAAAATGGATTTCTATGATTTTAGAATACGACCTGGAGATAAGACCCACCAAAGTAATCAAAGGCCAGGGCTTAGCTAAATTAATGGCTGAATCAAATCTGCAAGCCCTGGACATTAACATGGTAGTTGTCTTAGAAGAGTAGGAAGGATTGCCTGACCCCACTGTTGAAGAGAAGTTTCAGAACTCTCCATGGTATTTCGACATCCTTTATGTGCTCACCAACCTCAATGCTCCACCTGAACTGTCAAAAACAAAGGCCAGATTCATAAAACTAAAAGCAGAAAGTACTGCATACTGAATGAAAACTTATATTGGAAAAATCCAAATGGACTATTGCTTAAATGTTTTCCTGAAGCTGAAGCTGAAAGGATTAAACAAGAATTCCATGCTGGAGAGTGTGGACGCCACCTGAGTTGGAAAGCCACTGCAAATAAAATACTCAGGGCTGGTTATTATTAGCCCACACTCTTAAATGATGTCCATAAGATGATAACTGCTTGCCACAAATTCCAGATCTTTGAAAGCAAGAGAAAACTTCTCCCCCTCCCCTTACAACCATCATTGTTGAAGGTCCCTTTATGCAATGGGGCCTAGATTTCATAGGAGAGATTCACCCAGCTTCTTTTGCACAACACAAATGGATCTTAACAACCACAGATTACTTCACTAAGTGGATAGAGGCCATACCTACTAGGAATGCCACAGATTCAATCATTATTAGGTTCCTAGAAGGTCATATCCTCTCTCAGTTTGGCTGCCCGAGGAAAATAATCACCGATAATGCTGCTGCTTTCTGATCCAAGAAAATGGTTGATTTTTGTCACAGGTATCAAATAGCACTTGGTCATTTAACTGCCTATTACCCTCAAGGCAATGGCTTAGCTGAATCATCAAACAAGAGCCTAGTGGCCATCATCAAAAGTTGCTGGAGGAGAACAAAAAGTCATGGCACAACAAGTTGGTGCATGCCTTGTGGGCTGACAGGCTTACAACAAAGAAATCCATTGGCATGTCACCATATCAGCTTGTCTATGGGACAGAAGAAATATTCCCTACCAGCCTTGGGGTACCAGTAATCAAACTTGTCTAATAGATACAGACAGAAGAAGATAGCATGATCAGAAGGATAAATCAAACCATCCATCTTCAGTAAACAAGGGAGGAATTCTATAACAGAGCTATCAGAGTTCAGGAAAACATAAAGAAGTTGTTTGACAAGGGAACCAAAGCTGTTGATTTCAAAATTGGAGACAAAGTTCTGAAGTGGGACTCAAGAAGAGAGGATAAAGGATAGCACGGGAAGTTTGACAGTTTGTGGCAAGGTCCATACATCATTCAGGCCACTGTGGGTCCAAATGCCTTCTTCCTATAGGAGTTAGATGGTACAGAGCTGTTTGGGGGTCCTGTCAATGGCAGGATGCTCAAACACTACTTCTGCTGATTTTCAATTTCCAGTTTTCATTTCCATTGTACATACCATTGCATTTTTTGTTTTCAGGAAAAAGAGAAATAATGTTTCAAAAAACAGGGAGAAAAAGAGAGGTTCAGACAAGCTCAAAACATGAACCTCCAAGGTGAAAAGATTGGCTCTAATACAATCAAAACCTGAGCCAAAAAAAGTAAGACACTTGGTCCTAACATGCTCAAAATCTGGACCAGCAAGGGAAAAATAAGAATCAGCTCTAATATGCCCAAAACCAGAGCTGAAATGAAGAAAGGAAAGTGACTCTAATACACTCAAAACCTGAGTCACAAAAAGGAAAGAAGGATACTTAAAGCTGCAGATTTCAAGCCTTCACAGTTTTGTTTTCAGTTTTCAGCAATTTTATGTCCATGTGCAACTGTCTTTATGCCTTGGATCTACAGCAAAATAGACTGTCTAATCCTAGCTTGACTGTTTTTAAATTTCTGTTGTGGAATATAGAGAAGAAATCTGCTGGACAGTTTAATCCCAACAGATATTAGATTAGGTAGAGAAACATATGAGACCAACAGTCTAATCTGGTCTCATGGAGCAATAAGGGTAGATTTAGAATAGGTTTATTTTCTGTTAAAAATAAATAAATAAATAAATTATGTAAAGGGTCTGCTTGTTCAAATGCACCCTAGAAGAAAAAATGTTAGGATTGTAGGATGGGTAGGTAGAT
Organism: Pinus albicaulis; assembly: GCA_034641835.2. Classification (NCBI taxonomy): domain Eukaryota; kingdom Viridiplantae; phylum Streptophyta; class Pinopsida; order Pinales; family Pinaceae; genus Pinus; species Pinus albicaulis. The sequence goes on along the minus strand of CM076572.1, from coordinate 1,423,390,087 downwards.
TGTTTGGGAATGTTTCTGCTGATCTATCATACTTGTGGCAGTTGAAAATCAAAGAAGAAAGGTGGCTTAAGCAGTAGGCATCCAGCCTACACCAAATATCATTTCTGAATTCTTGACTCCTTCAAGAAGAAGCCATCCCCATGTGGAGCCACTGTTAGCCCCTTATAAATCCCTTGGCAAGCAAGCAAGGGGCTAGACTGTTTTGTGAAGCCTTCAAGGAATGCATTTCCCTTAAAAACACATCATCCTTGAAGCCCTTATGTTCATTACCTTTGACTATTTCCCTCTGCTGTTCTTGAGTCAATAAGCCTCACTGATTGATAGAATTCCAACTCCCAAGGCCTTTTGTTGCCCCTTGTACCCCTACAGAATTCACCATTTCGCCCTTTTTTCCCTTTATATCCTCCCTTCTAAACCTATGCTTCATCCCTTTATCCCTATCTTTTTCCCCCTATTAACCCCCTAAATCTCCCCAAAATCCCCTTATCGTCACACTTTTACCCTTTGTTTGGCTGAATCTCCCCTTCTTCCTCTTATCGTTACCCTTCCTTAACTTCAAAATGCGTTACAAATGGGCTAAAAACCCACTTTTCAACATTATAGCAGGTCTAAGCCCTTTTTCCGCTAGCCCTTTTCAACCACTACCCCATGTAACCCTTACCCAAGACCAAGGGCTTAGCGCCTTAGGCGCTAGTCACGATCGCAACATGCAAACGGGCGCATTTCCTTGTTACAATGAAAAATCCTGATGCGATCGGGTAACGTTAATAAGGCTCGCGATGTGTTTTATACCATTGATCTATCACGTAGATCCAATGGATGAGCGCTAATCGCACTCCCCGCCCAATCGCAATCGCAACTTCCAGTGGTGCCTTCCCTTTGCTCCCTCTGATTGCGATCTCCCGACTGCCTTCTCCATCGTCAATCTCCCCGCGGATCAGACGACCCATGCTGATCTCCAATCGTCGCAATCGCAACGTTTATGTGACACCCTCCGATCGGTCCATCACAAACATTTGCGATGTGATGGATTACAACCCCCTCTGATCGCTTTTCCCCTCTGATCATCGCAATCGCATTTCCTTCCCCGATCTCCTGATCGCAACCCCTTTCCCCGATCCTCCGATCGCACCTGCTCCTCCAATCGCATCGCAAGCTCTGTTTTCCCCGATTGCGATTACCCTTGCTCCGATCTCTGATTGCGATTGTAGCCCCAGTCCTACCATTGGATCCCTCCACCATTCAGGTCAAAAACCCCTTTTTCCTTTGTTAAATGGGAATTTGGTTATATTTTCATTTATATAAAGGTCTTTTCCAATCGCACCGGAAAATGTTGATTCATATGTATCACTCTGCTCCCGTCTCTGATTGCGATTGCGATTCCATATGGGTCCCACCTCATACACATTTCCGTTGCATTTCATGTATTTCCTTTGCATTTCCACCAAAGTATAAAGTTTCATATTTTACATGAAAGTTTCATGTTTCATATGTATTCCGCCATGTTCATAAGTCATTCCACAAACCAATCTCTGCCGTTGATCTACGTCTCTAGGTCATGATCTAACGGCCCTCAAGCATGATTATACCAAACCCTATTTGTCGTTGTTTTCACCGTATCAAGGCATGTTTCACATTCATTTCATTCTAAACCACTGTTTCACCACCGCCGCACCATCATTTCCTTCATCCTCCATAACCAGTCTTCCCTTTGCATGTATTTCATCACCAGGTTATGTGTTTTGCAGGGTTGTCCAATGGTGAAGACCGCCATGATTGCACAGTCTCCATTCCAGCGGCCAAAAATGCAGAAAGGACCATTTTTCAGAGGCCTAAATCATGAAGAAAGCCTGAGACAGAGCCTTGATGGGACTTTCATTAAAGGAATAGATTTTAAACTCTGTACAATCTTCCCCAGAGCCATTAGAAGCCCAGATTTCGCATTCAGAAGGCAACGTGGAAGCAGGAAAAGAGTATCAGTGGGCAGCAGAGAGTTCGAGGCACGTAATAGAGGATTTTGAGCCTTTTTTTTAGTGATTTGAAGGCAAAATACTAGGTCAAAGACATTATGGGCAATATCACCATGGATTCACATCAGCAGGGTGTTTTTCTCCATAAAAGGACGGGCACCCATACTGCTTTTATTCTATGCCGTGTCCCGGAGAAGTTTTCCACCTTGACCACAGTCCAAAGCTACCAGAGCAGTTGTTAATGTTGTATGGTAGACCATTCAGTCATTAATCTACCATTTTTTTTTCTACACCAAAGGTACCATAGAGTCCTGCAGTCAGAGTACATCAGGACCATACCAGAGTAAATGGAAGCCTAAGAAAATCATTCTTTCGTCCAAGACATGCCAGAAGATTGAATGCACAGAGTTTAAACAGAATGGGCTTCGGCCCTCCTTCATTTCCAGATTTTAATGTCTCATTTAGTGCTTCACCTACCTCCTCGATTCATTTTTCTGCTATAAAATTCATGAGAAAACTATTTTAAAGGTTGTTGATGAGCTATCAGAGAATTGCAAGTAGTTTCTCTTGAGATATTTCACTGTGTAAAGTTGTAAGATAGGCTGAGGAGTATGTTTTCAAACTGAATTTCAAGCTGTTGGCTAATGCTGTACCTGATTGGTGTTGTTTTTAATATGACAAGCACATTTCTTTGGATCTTGATCTAAAGCTGTGGTGATGTTTTTCTGTCTCTGTGTTTCATTTCATTTCTTCTGGCTTGCATCAGAAATATGGCATAGGATTTGCCCTTGTTAGGCACCCTATGTTTCTGCTCTCCTTGCCTTAATGTTTTCTGCTTAATGTGTTATCTAAGGATTAGTTTTAGTTAATTTAACCAGTGTAGTGGATGATATTGCCTGCTAGCTGATGTATGAATTAATGAATCTATTTCTTAGATGTTCTTGTTAGGATTTGGTTGAATGAATTGAGAACATTGGGTGGTCTAGAACTCTGCCTCTGCCTCACTAGGATCTTTTTCACTTCGATTAAACCTTTCTAAGTTCCCTCGTGTTGCCTCTGATTATGTCCAAGCAGGTCTGGAGTTAAATGACCTATGACCTGATCTATAGACAGAATTGGATGGTTCTCCTTCTTTCACTTTTAGTCATTGATGTTCCATGCCACACTATCATTTTAGGATCCAATGCTTTAGATGACTAGCCCAAATGAAAGCCTGCATATTGAACAACAAGTAAACCCTTTCTTGACTCCATTTGCCCAATGGTCTTGAATATTCTCTAAAATTTTCTCTCTTTGTCCTAAAATCCTCTCTACCCAGCCTTGTCTCATATTGAACCCTTCATTCCTGATCCCCAACAACCAAACATAAACAATCAAAACAAACAAACCCTGTGCCTATAACTAGCCTAACATCTTAACATCGAACTTCAAAGACATATACTTTTGATAATCATAGAGAGATCCCTCTCTGGACCTAGGAGGGCTAGATCCTAAGGTCTGAAAGTGGTTCTGATGTTGTCTCATCTTTTGGTCTTGCCAATCTGGCCAAAACATGGGAACCCCAACAGAGGGGATTCTTCATGAGTTACCATGCTGGAGGGTGATTCATTTTATGTGGATGTTAGCTTGGGGGTGGAGGTTTCACTTTGATGGGGATAAGATTTCCCATGCATCTTGCACTCCATGCCTTGAGAAGACCTCTAGACAACACATGGTTGTCTTCTTGAGCACTTTCCTTCTCATGATCTTAGTCATTTGGGGTGTTTCACCAAATGCTAGTCTATATGCTTGGGAGAGGCACTATGGAGTTTCATGGATGAGATGGCATCATATTCTTTGGAGAATTCCATCATATGCTGATGCTACCAAAGGAAGTAAGGAGATTCACCCAGTTATATCCTTGCAGTTTCTTGAGGACAAGCAACATTTGGGAGGAGAGGACTATAATGTTCCAAAATTTTCATGAATAAATTAAAACATTGATTTTTTCTTATATTATATAAGAGATGAATAAAAAGGAAGAGGAGGCATTTTTGCATGAATACAACTCTTCATAATGTGAAGAGGGAACCCTTGGGGAGATTATTTTAAACCTCCTAGTGTGAAAAGGGCCAATTGTATGAGGACAATGTCAAGTTTACCAAGTCAACCAGCGCAGCCTAAGGAGGAGTAGCTTGCCTAAGAAGACAGTGCAGTTTTGGAGGGAAGAGATTCAAATGAAGATGGAAACCCTAAGAGGTGGGACCCAAGGTGAGGGGACACACCAAAAATAAAAGGAGGGCATAGCATCAAAGGGGATTCATTCATGTATTTCAAATTTCTTGGTCTAGATACCATTTTCATACTTCAGCTGTTTAGCCGGAGTTGCTGCACTGCTTAGTGCAAAGAATTCCCTTGCGGGGATTCCATTCTCTCTTTGGATCAACTTGCTTAAGGGATCAAAAGAGAAGGATTGGAGCTTCATTTCTTTATTTGGCTTGTGGACATTCATCTACATTCAGCTATAGCACATTCATCTTTATAAACTGCGTCCTTCATGCAAAGGCAGCAACAGCAGTGTTGCATCCTTTGATTTTGTGTTATTTCTTGAAGAGGAGGTGCTCATTTCGCTCTCCGAGTTTTGATAGAGAGGCCTTTGGCCCTATTTCTTTATTATTCATCCATTATATGATTTATTCAGTCAATATTAATACAGAGTTGCAGAAACTATGTTATTTTATGCAGTATGTCTTATTTCATGCATTTTGCCAGAAATGTTGTTGGGAGCCATGTCTCTTTTGTATAAGTGTTTAAACTTGCATTTCTTTGTTATGTGATTAATATAAGTTGTGTATCAGACCTCTCTCATCATTTTTTGTAGAAACCCCTTCAGAAAATACGCTCTCTATGCTTCATAAAAATCTGCATACTCCAAGCCTTGGGAAATCAGGGTTTTAAAGCCTAGTTTGGGAAGGAGAAGTTGTTTAACCAAGCTAGAATCATTTTTTGAGCTGAAATTTGGAGAATATGTCCCTCTTGACCTAAGCTATCAGTTCCAACCGCTTCCCACCCTTAGTTTCACGCAGATATCTGAATATACTCATTTTAGGGCCAAAATCACCACTTTTCCCCACCTTTTTTCCCCTAAAACGCTGTATAAGGTTGCTGTTGTTGTGTAAACTGAATGATTTGTTATTGAACATCTGTTATGACATTATTTGATGTTGCAGAACCATTGTTTTGTCAAATATTTCTTATTTCCCCAATTGGGAACATTACACTCCAAGATAGTTGGGTGACACTTGAAAGGTAATGGACATGACCTCATTAAAATTAATATGAATAACCTCCAAAGTATATGAACATGTTGAATTTGGAGCAAGTAATACTAAATCTAAGTCTACAATTGTTGAAGAACAATGTGTAAGAGAGCTACCATATATAATGAATCCAAATATGTCTGAGGGTTACCAATAAATGCCAAAGGAAGCTAATTATCAAACAACATCAAGTCATTCACAAATAATTGTGAGATTATCTTCGGACATGGAGAAAAGGAAATAGGATGTACCTAATACAAGTGGTCCCACTTACAACGTACTTTAATTAGCACTTAACATCCATATGAAGGTGCTAGGTAAGAGAAGATAGATGCAAAATAAACTAGAAAAAAATACCAAATAGATAATTTTTACCAAGACAAAAACCCTATAGCCAAACAAAATTACTTGAAAGCCATCAAAAAGAATAATTTACAACAAGATATGCTTGTATCACCTAATTTAGCCACAATAATGATATGTCGCAATGGCCATAGAGGGTCATCATTATAATACAAAGGTAGATGCAAAAAAAAACCAAGAAAGATAGGCCAAAGAGCTAACTGCAGGCTTCATCTTAAATGTTTTCATATAATATTCTCAATGTTCCTTCAAGTGGGTGTCTACAAAGAAAATCATGAAGACAAGATAGAGTAATCAAACTCCTAAACATTCATTCAAAAAATACTATAAAAATGTGTCCATAACATTGATCCTTATGCCTCTAAGAAAGCAATAAAGTTTTGAAACAACTATCCATAAGTAGTTGTAAGAGGTGGTAATGCAAAATAGCGTCCTTAACTCAAATACAAAATTTCTATAAGGATGACATATGAGAAGACGCTTGCAGAAGAAATAGCACTATTATATCCAACACTTCAACCTATTGGGTGTAATGTCTCTCCTCGAATGATCACTCCAAGAAAAAAAGAGAGAGGCCCATGGTATTTTGATGATAAAAGAGAGATTGGAGCTCACTCTTTGGGCATGCATAATCATTTCCTCATTTCAATTTGTAGTGATATTAAGGATTTGGAGTGCTAAGTGTGAAACTATTGAGTGAATTGGTTTTGGTGGTGAAACAAATCCACCCTAGCTGATCAGAAGGAAAGTTCACTAAGATCTTTCACAAATATTTATTATTGAAGATTCATCTCATTGCCAGGTCGTGGGTACAACCATAGTTTATGTGACCTTTATAGGTTGTATTTTCCATCTATAATTCGTGTGGGGAAAAGGTGGCCAATTCACTCATTTTCATACAATGGGATCACTTGAGGAGGATGTACTAATTTATTATTAGCAAGTTGAGGGTGCTTTTTATAGGTAGTTTAAGCCCAGATTTTTGTCTCCCTATCCAACACCATTTTTTTTGTAGTAGTTCGAGCCATCATTTACTTCGTCGTGGCATCAAAAGGGAGGGTTGAACCAACCATAAAATTTGTTCTAGTATAGTAATTTTACAATGGTATAAGATGACCTTTTAGTGTTGTCATCATCCCCTATTTTCCCATTAAATTATGCCATTAGCCATGCTTGTTTATGAGCTTCCATAAATCGATTTTTATAACTAAAAAGGTTGTCCCAACATGTAATTATAGGTTATATTAATGAAAAAAATCATAATATATTGGAAGTGTTTGGTTATTGTAGTATTTTTTCTCGTGGTATGATGGTTAAGTTATTTGTTTAGCAAGAAAGGGTTTTACAGTGGTATTAATAAACATATATGTTATATTGGTTGAATATATTTGTTGTGATTTTTTGTTTTGGATATATTGGTTGAGTTGCTAGTATAGAAAGAGGGGATTTTACATTGAGGTAGATCAAAATTCAAGAATACCTCGCCCTCCATATGTTTTAAATGGAGAACATGTGATGGTTCAACCCATAACTAGTTTGCATAGATTGAGATGTGAGATAAGTATATGGAAGGTGCCCAAAGAGAAATGGGGAAACATAACTTATTAGATATGCCACTTAGATGAGATAGAGATTGAACACCACTTCTTGCTATAATACAAAATCTATTATCGTTTCATAAAGGAAAAAAAAAAGTGTATTGCTTAACATTGTTTTATCATAACCACTTAGAAGAAGTGGTGTAAAGAGAGACAAAGATGAATCAAAATAAATAAATCAATAAAAGTACTATGGACCAACATAATGTTGGTGATTACCTTCCAACATGGAAGCAATCCAACTCAACTCCAACATGGAAGAAATTCAACTAAATAGTTAAAAAAAAATTGATTAGCCACCCAATTAAGCTCTATAGTACCATTCTTAACTTATATAATATAATATTTTTTATTAAATTATACTCACATTAATTAAAGATTTTCAAAAATAATATTCAATATTATTTCCATAACCAATACCTACAAACACATCATCACCATATTCTTTATCATTTGAAAATACTATTATTTAACTTGCCCTTAATGTGGGAGGATATAAGCAATATGAAAGCAAGTCCCATCACCAACTTCAACCTCTAAAAATTTGGTGTTTATAATCGATTTGCAAATAATCCCACTAGTATTCTACATTCTCAAACACAAATATAAAATTCCAATCTAAAATAGAAAATCCCAGTCAAACGTGTAACAATAAAAACACTGCAAACTTAAAACTCTCTTTAATCATATTTAATCTTTTAAAGCAATTAGTTGAGTATGAGTTGAACACCCTCAATGGATGTTTAAACAATAATTATGATGAAATTTGTTCTCGAGAGTAATAATAAAATGATATTGTTCATGTAAATTTAGGATATAATAAATTTTAGAATTTTGGCTTCTATGATCCATCGTTAATATTTAGAATTCTTTCGGTAATAATCACATGCAATAGAACATTGTCGATGCGTTTCGAACCAACCAGTGTGGTTCGTCATTAGGACTAGGTGAGAGATCAGATGCAGACATTAAGTTTAAATAGATGTAGAAATGACTAAACCAGTTGTTAGGATAACGACTAGTTTGACTATGAAATTAAATTAAATTAATGAAAAGATTAATTTTATTAAAATAATAATTTAAAAAGAATTTTTATATAAATTTCTAATATTTTAATTTAATTTTTTTTTTAAGATTAAAATATTTAATTAATTAATTATATATATATGATGATGATGATGATGATGATGATGATGATGATGATGATGATGATTAACGTCCACTGAGACCAATCTTTGGTCTATTGGACCTAAAGAAAAGAGCTATTTAATTTGATTTAAGATTTTATTCCTATGCTCAAAAAGCTTGGAGTAATAAATCTTAATATGATTTAAGATGTATCTTAAACAACAATTAGGAATATAAGGCAGGGATCCAACACTTGTTTATATTCCTGTTGTCATCTCTATTGAGATTAACGAATTTTTTTTCAATCTCTAAGGCCTCTGTTGATATTTCATTTGTCATCTCTATTGAGATTAACAAGTCCTTTTTCAATCTCTAAGACTTCCCTTAACTTACAATGATAAAAATCGTCAATCCCAACAGTAGCCTTAGCCTCTTTAACAATATTCTATTGCATGTGATTATTCCAGAAAAAGATCTAAATATAATAATTATTAGTCCATATAAAATTTATAAAATAAAATTACAATTATTAAATATATATATATAAATAATAGTAAACATAAAGTTTATAAAAAACCATTATTGAAAAGATTGTCAATGCTAAACCAATTATTGAAAGGATGGTCAATGCTCGTGCTAAAGCATTTTGTAATCATCTGTTTATTCAAAAGAAATTGGAATGCTTATTTTAATTAAAATGTTTCTTTCTTTTTATAAATATTACGATTTTCGATGTCTAACCTTGAGGGATGGTTGTCCCGAGGAGAATGACTATGAGGTCCTATTCGTCGGATACTTTCGTAAGGGGAGCTCACCTAATTATGTTTTTATATATTTATGCGTGTTGTGTAAATAAATTAAATGATTAATTATAAAAAATTAATAAAATTAAAAAAATATATAATAATAATTAATTATTTTATAATAAAATTTATTATAAATAAAAATTTTAAATATCACGAATCACACCTTTTTTTTTTATGAACAATTTAAAATTATATGTAATTTGAAATTGTTAATACAAGTGGTATCATTCTAACAAAAACAATTGAAATCAATCTTTCATTAATAATATTTCCCATTTTCCTAATTGTTTAAATTATCGTTTATCATTGCTACAAAATATTTAAAATCGATTTCTTAATAAGATAAATATAATAACATTTTCCCTTTTTTTAATAGTTTAAAATATCACATTGACAGAAAGTTTAAAATCCATCTTAAAAAATAAAAATACTATTAAATCAATTTTTTAAAATATAAAATTAAACAATTTTACAATAATAATTTGATAAAAACAAAAAACAATTTAAAAATAGAAACAAATTTATATATATATATATATATATATATATATATATATATATATATATATATAACCAATTGGGGACAAACAAATTTTTTAATATATATAACTGAATTGGTCACTCCCACGCATAATTATTATCACTCAGTCATTTTTTTTTAAATAAATGACAACAAGATTATGGTTACACATCTCTATCCTATACATCGATTCAAATTAGTATTGATGAAAAATGATATTATTTTTAAAAGCTTGCTGTATTATTAGTTAATATACATTTTATTAAATCATAATTATTTAAAATATATATAATAAACAAATAATATATTTATTACTGAAATATAGAACTTTTAAAAATAATTAATATAAAAAATGTTTTAAAAAATCGTTGTATTATAACTATTACTTAATATAAATTCTATAAAATTATAAATCTTTAAATAAAAATATATATAATTAGTGAAGAGACCGTCAATTTTCATGCTAAACTATTTGGTATGACCGTGGGTGTAAAATCAATTGAAATCATTAGCGTAAACTATATGTGTTTAGTAAATGCTTATGCCATACCATTTGTAATGACTATTGGTGCAAAAGAAATTGATATTACCATATTATTATGGTAAATTATATGTTTTGTTATATATATATTGTTTTGTCGCAATGATTATAGTAAAGTTGATTTTTTCTGTTGTTTTGTGGATTTTAGAAAAGCTTTTGATATTGTTCCTCAAGATAAATTTTGAGAGAGACTTAAAGAGATCATGGTCCCTATTGAGCTAAGGATTGTTATCTTATGTCTCTATGAGACCGTCACTACTAAGCTTAAGACCAACTAGGGGTGGTCTACATTAAATGCAATATTGGAGTTAAGCAAGGGTGTCCCCTATCCCCTACATTTTTTGGCATATACATCAATAAGCTAGAGGAGTGTCTAGAATTTGCGGGGTGCAAGGGCATCGAGCTTGCTGGTGTTCTCATTACTCTTCTCCTCTATGCTGATGATATTGTTCTTCTTGCGAAAAGCCATGATGACCTTGATAAACAGCTCCAGATTCTTCATGACTACTGCTCCAACATGGGTATGACAGTTAATATTGACAAGACTAAACTCGTGATCATTAAATCCAAAAGATCATCTATGGTAGTTTCATGTGAAATAACCAGTGCTTTGAGCAAGTTTATTCTTATAAGTATTTGGGCATTGACTTCCCTCATCATCTCAACTATAATTCTAGCATCGAGAAAAGGATTATTGGAGGCTGGAAAGCTTATTATGAGCTTGAAAAAAATTGTAAGTCAGTCGATCTTTACATTTGGACTAAAAAGAGGTTCCTCTTTGAGACCCTTGTCATCCCTGTTGTCTTATACAAATGTGAAGTTTTGGGTTGCAATATATCCAAAGAGTCATAGAAGAAGATTGAGATGATTCAAAAGAAATTCATAACTTACAACCTTAAGATCAAGGGAAATACTCCCTATCCTATCCTCTTGATCGAATCTGGTTTGTCCCCCATTGAAAGTACGACTATGTGTAGAATCTAATGTATAAGAAGAATCTTGACAACATGGAATAAAAAAGGCTCCCTAAAATTGCTTCTAACTGTAGTCAAAACCCTCACCTTCGCCTCAAGCGTGGGTGACATAAGGATGCCCAGTCCTGGCTCAACCATTGGGGAATTAAGCAGGAGCTCTGTATGGGAAGAAAAGATAATATCAAGAATACTATTACCTCCAAGTTTAAGGGAAAGTTGTGGAAGGATCAGGAGCTGGAAGGTAAAAGGAAGCCAAGATACTATAAGGAAGTGATCAACCCTACCCTTGATAATCATAATTATCTCTTGGTGTTGTCTAGCAATAAGAAAAAACTGAACATCGCTAAGATAAGAACTAATTCCCATGAGATTCAGAGTGAGACCAGACAGTGGTCTATTCCCAAGACCCCTTGGAACAATGGAATCTGCCAGATTTGTGATTCTAAGTAAGTGGAAGATGAAAATCACTTGCTTTTAGACTATCCAACTCTTACTCACATTCGCTCTCAATTCCCTAACATTTGCAACACTTCCAATCTTCTTGACCTATTAAGCCAACCCACCTATACCGATCTTGGAGCACTTATTTCCCTTCTCTTTGACCATAAAAACGAAATTTTGAAGAATCAAACTTAGATTCTTTCTCCTCTCTTAAGATTCGATAAACCGCATTAATCTTAACGAACCACCACCACCTTCTAAATAGATAAATAATTTATTTTTAAAATTTCAAAAAAAATATATTAATGAAATTTTAAAAATAAAAAAATTAATTAATTATTTTTTTTATATAAATTAATATTTGTTTTAAAATATAATATTACATATATTTTTTATACTCAATATTTATCATGTCATTCATAAAATTTAAATTTGAACAATGAGAATATTATTCTCTTACCAACAATCCAAGATATCTCTAATCAACAATAAAATAATAAATTTTATTATACATATAGGTTTTAAATATAAATAATAATATTTTTTTTAGAATTAAAATTATAATTTTTTTAAAATTGTTGATATAATAACTTATAATATTGTAATAAAATATTTAACATCAATATCCATCCAAAAGAGTAGGTTCTTTCATTTGTTTAATGTTTGACTATAAGTTTTTTGAAATGGTAAATTTGATAATTATTATTTTTAAAATAAATAATTAAATAAAATGATTATTGTTCGTGGTTCAATTCGCTGTTTTAATTAGAGTAATATATTAGACATAAAGACGATGTAGTCTTATCAATTTTTTTTTTTAAATTACTAATAACACATTTTTTAATATAATATCATAAAAAAATTAAAATAATAATTTAATAAAATTATTGAAATATAAATTTAAAAAATCATTTAAAAAAATATATTTATAAAAGTAATTAAAAATAATTTAAATCAAACTAAATATAAATAACTTTAAAAAATCATTATTATTAAACATTTTGTTAGGATATTCTGACACATTGGAAATAGTTAAGAATAACTTAGTCTATTGTAAAGTTAGGTAAAGTGTGTTTCTTTACTATGTATATTTGTAACTTATAATCCGACAGTCACGATTTGTAGTGATCCAACGGTTCACTCTCTCCTCGGAATTAACGACACTTGATTCGTGGCTTAACATCCGATTGGTCCATGATCTCTATTTAAAGAGCATGGAAGGTCATTTGTCTGGTAACCATTTATGAGAGAAACATATGTAACTTTTCTTGTATATTAATAAATTGCCTGAAGTGGCCGCGTTGGCTCAGGTTGTGGACTATTTCCCTCTTCGAGGGTTTTAACCACGTGATAATACTGGTGTATTGATTTGTGATCTGTTTGTGAGCGGTGACCTTTGGTTTCTTATCTAAGGAACTTACCCTGTAAACTCCTACATGGTATGAGAGCTACTTTGAAAGCCGCATCCGTTGTTGATCCAAATCTGAAGTCGATTTGACTGCATTCAACTGCCATTTTCTAGATCTATTGTTTTTGAACATTTTCGGGCCTGGAGAATTGCTCTATTGTGTTCGGAGCATTTGTTATAGTGAAGAAAAACTCTTACACCTTGGTCTTATCACTTCTGGAAACACTTCTAAGAAAGCCTTAGCAGCCCAACAACAAACATATCAAAAGAATCCCAAGAAGCAGTATCCTAAAAAGTATGGTCCTAAACCAAACAAGGTTCCTAAACAATTTCAGCCACAAACGGAAAAAACAACTCACCAAAATGATAAGGCAAATAAAAAAAAGGGGAAGAAGAGAGATAGACATTGCAACTTTTGTAATCGTGATAGCCATATAGAGTCCAAATGTTTTAGGAAGATGGAAGCCTTAGAAGCAGCAATGAAGAAGCACAACATCACTTTGGAGCACTCTTCACCTTCATCCTTAGGAATGGAACTTTCTGCTTATGGTTGTCAAGAATCAAGATCTGGTTATGCATTAAATGTATCTTCTTCTTCTCATTCTCATGAGTGGGTCATTGATTCTGGAGCTTCTTACCACATAGCCAAAAATAAAGCCATGTTTTATTCTTTAAATGATTGTAACACTATTTATATTTATGTTGGTGATGATAGATCTCTTAGTGTTGTAGGATCTGACACCATTCATCTAGATAATGGTTAGTTTAATGATGTACTATGTGTTCCTACCTTCTCATGCAACCTTCTATTTTTTTATCAGATAACTCATTTAGGTGAAGGGAAAATAGTAGAATTCTCACCTCATGATTTTTTAATCAAGGACCTCAAAGATCCTAGACATATTTTAGCTACTGGAATTGTTGATGATTCCACAAGGTTGTGTAAGTTTGACAACTTGAGTCATCATGTCTTCCCTCCGTTTTTGTTGCTAAAAATGATGAAGTGAGCAAACTTTGGCATGAGTGATTTGGTCACTTAAACCATTGCTCTCTTCAAACTCTATGTAAAGAAAATATTGTGACAGTTCTTCCTATGGTATCTTGCCGAGATGGTGTTTTCTCCGGATGTGTACTCGGAAAACATCATCGAGATAGTTTTGACAAACGTGCCCCTTAGCACGCTTCAGCCCCTTTGTAGCTTATGCACAGTGATTTATGTGGTCCACTTCCTGTTGTTTCTTTCTCTGGTTGCAAGTACTTCTTAACTGTCATTGATTATTTTTCCAGACACACTTGGGTATGCTTCTTAAAACTCAAGAGTGAAGTTTTTAACATGTTCTTGGCCTTTAAGGCCTTTGTTGAGAAACAATCTGGACATCAAGTTCTCAAGTTAAGATCAGACAATGGAGGAGAATAAGTTAACAAAAAAATTATCAACTTCTACACTAAGCATGGCATTCAATTGCAACATAATTTTCCATATACTCCACAAAAAAATGGTGTACTTGAAAGGAAGAATCGCACCTTAAAAGAAATGGCCAATTGTATGCTTCAATCTAAAGGACTTAGTCTCAATTTTTTGGCAGAAGAAATTAACTGTGCAAATTATATAGTAAATCACACTCCTACTAAGGTTTTAAAGAATATAACTCTAGAAGAAGCTTGGAGCTCAATCCAACCAGATCTAAGTCACTTTCGTGTTTTTGGAAGTGATGCTTAGGCCCATATTCCAGATTTGAAACATAAAGCCTTAGAAACTAATAGTGAAAAATGCATTTTTTTTGAAGATGTAAAAGGATATAGGCTTCTTCAACCAAAATCCAAAAATATAATCATTAGAAGAGATGTAAAATTTGATGAAAAAATATCAGTCTGCGAGCCTAGTTCAGCGGGTGTGCCACCTTTGGCCTGTGTGCCTGATTCGGCATATGTTCCACCTCTCTCTCTCTCTTCTATTTTTAATAGCATTCCTTCTAGTTTAGATGATGACAGTGAGGATGACAATCCTCCTCCACCTCTTGAAATTATTCTTTTTACTCCACATCTTCCAAGATGGGTCCGTTGTACTCGGGATGCAGCATGTTCTCTTGCAGGTGACACTGCCAATAGACGATGTACACGTTCTTAGTTTGAAAGAGCCGCTTCCTTATTGGCTCAAGTTCTAGAAAATCTTGATCCAGAAACCTTTGAAGAAACTTCCAGTCATCCATATTGGGATGAAGTTATGAATGAAGAATATCGTTCCTTAATGGAAAACGATACTTGGGATCTTGTTCCTCTTCCAAAAGGAAGAAAACTTGTCAGATGCAGATGGGTTTACAAAACAAAGTTTGGACCAGATGGAAAAGTGGATAGACTTAAAGGTCTTCTTGTCGCTAAAGGATTTTCACAAGTTCAAGGAATTGACTATATTGAAACCTTCTCCCTTGTTGCCAAAATGAATTCTATCTTCCTTGTTCTTTCCCTTGCTACCTCCTTTAAATGGGAAGTCCATCAGATGGATGTTAAATCCGCCTTCTTACATGGAGATTTGAATGAAGAAATCTACATGGAACAACCCCCTATCTTTATTAAAGAAAATATTATTAAAAAATTAAAAGACAATTGAAAACATATTTTAATCTCAAAGGTGATTTTTGGAATTTACCACCCATATTATGACAAATGCTAGGGATACTTTTTTTTTTTTCTCTATTGTTAGCTTACAAACTATAGGTCTTATCAAGGTTAAAAAATATTTTTTTAAGTTTATATTTTATTTTAAAAAATCAATTTGAAATGTTAAAAGTAGTCGATGATGATGATGATGATGATGACGAAGAACATCCACTAAGACCAATGGGGTTGGCTTAATAATTCAAGAAGATTGGAAGTGTGGAATATGTTAGAGAATTGAGAGCATGTGTCATAATTATAATGATAATGATGCATTATTAGGATACTAAGATATAATTTAAGTGGGTTTAGTGGTTAAGAATATGTATTTATACTTTCATATTTAATAGGGGTGGAGCAGGTATATCTTCCTAGAATTTAATGGTCAAATCCCCATGTAGAGAAGATCCCTTGTTACCAATTTCATGTCTCCATAAATTATAACCTTAAAATTATATATATTGTAAGCTATATTTGCATTAAAATAGAAAGAATTTACATCTAATTCAAAATCAGTGTCTCTAGCCTACTGCTTTAGAAACTATCCTAGAGACAATAAACAAGAGAGTTAAGAACTAGAAAAATTAAAGGAGTGCCCATGATCAACATAAACCAAAACTAATTGTTGCCCCAGTCAGGGGGAAACCAACAACAAGACACAAAAATAATATCCTTATTGAACTACAAGGTCTAAGCTCACAATAAAATTAAACTAAACACAAAATTAAAGTAAAACATAACTATAGCCCTTAGCTACACTTATGAAACTCAAGTATCCAAAGCATAAAGATGATAAAGAAGTGTCCAAGTTGATAAGTTGTTCCTCAACCTTACATGGTGGAAGAACTCGAGAGTCAGATCGAGAACCGATCTCTAATCTAGGTAGCCAACCTTCCATGTAAAGCATGAGGACTCTGAGTTCATCTAACTTGTGTAAAATATTGACCTGGGATTGTCTTTTATCCACCAATTTTTTTCCACGTATAAAATTGACATGCCACTATAAATTAAGAGTATAAAAATAATAAATTTGACCACCTTGTGAATTACCTTTGTCAGGAACCCAAGGAGCAATCACTACCATGACATCTGAATCAAGAGT
Source organism: Pinus albicaulis (assembly GCA_034641835.2). NCBI lineage: Eukaryota > Viridiplantae > Streptophyta > Pinopsida > Pinales > Pinaceae > Pinus > Pinus albicaulis. Next base: position 1,423,373,282 of record CM076572.1, on the reverse strand, counting down.
AACTTGTAGTTCATGTTGGGCTTCTTCCTCCACTAGTCAAGTTTCCTCTTGTGTGTTCTAGGGAATGTTGGCATGGAAGCTACGAGTTGAGGATTTAGCTCGAAGGCATGTCTTGGAACTCCTAAAGCTCCACAACTGCCATTTTCATTGTCGACAACAAGATTTCTGACATGGCATGGCTGCCGAAGGGAGAAATGCATTGCATGGACCAAGGCTCAAGTGAGAGGAGAGCTACTTGAGGTGACAATGAAAGAGATAAGCCATTATAAATTTCTAAAAATCTAGACTGGTGCCCAATAAGGGACAAAGCCCTTCCCTTATAAACCTCATTGACAAGACAACCCACCTGGACAACCAAGCACGTGTTAGAAAAAACGAAGCAGAATTCCAAGGTCAAGCCATCTATTATCACCAAATTGAACTTGATTGGCTGCTCATCAAACAACTCAATGTAACAGTTTCAAACCACTTCTAACTGAAGATTAGCCTCTTCAGTTTGAGAGGGCTCTCTCAAGGGGGTTTATGATTTTGAATAATGATAGTACTAGATGGCTAAATCTATAGAAATTGTAACTTATTTTGTGTGATTGCAGGTTGAAAAATGCAGGCTTGCTACCATTGAGCTTATGTGTTGAGATTCAACAAGATGATGAGCTTAGTGAAAAATAAGCACCTTCACTAAGTGGGGCCCACAGGCTATTTTTAGGTGTATGTCTATTTTTAGACATGGTGAGCATATTCTATAAGTTTTAAGATGCTATTTGTAGATGGTTGGTCAAATGTGAAAAATAGATGAGATTCTATTTTTAGAAGAATGGGTGAAGTCTATTTATAGATTGTCAATCTAAAAATAGATGCATGTCGATTATTATTAGCCCTTAATAATAATCTGACAATAAATATCAACTTATTCTCTTGGAGCACTTTATTTCAGTGAACATATTTGGAAAATCAGTGGGCTGAAGGAATTACGCAATTCCTAAGGTGGTTGGTGACTCATGCATGGAGGACTCAGCTAGAACTGAAGTGGCAAAGTTGTGACAGAGTTGGAAGAGTAGTTATGGGAGTTGTTATTCAGTTTAACTCAGTTGAGTGAGTTAAAATCAGTTGTGCTAGTTGTATCTAGTTCTAACTGAAGATACACTAGTGAGAGTTTAGTGAATTAATTATTTAATTAATTCATAACTAGAGACTCACTTGCAACTGAATAAATACAACAGTTAACTACTTGCATGTCAGTTCCAGTGGAGACCCAGTGGAGAGATAGGTGAAATGGTGAGATGGACTATCTGTTGTGACTATATTGATGCATTCAATGCATCTGACACACATTGGAGATTCCAATGAGGATTGCACAGTCAAGGCAAGGCCGATTCGAATTCATTCAGAGGTCTTCTTCAACAGGGATTGCATAGTGGAGGCAGGCCGTCAAGAGACAAGAAATTGGTGCATAGATATGCAAATTTTTGCATGACAATGTGTAATGATTGTTGATTGTACTGAGAGATTGATGTACTATGCTTTGTATGAGATTATTACATGATCCATTGATATACATAATATATGATAGTTGGGGATTTTAGCTTTAGCTTTCCCGTTAAACCACTGTGTTTATGTGTGATTGATTTTGCTTCATAAGTGTTTTTCAATTGGCGATTTAGTTTCCGCAAAGAATTAAGTGGAAGGATTATGTATTTAACATAATATTAATTTTTTAGATCAGGAGAATCTGGTAATACATCACAGTATTAATAAATTTCTACATGGTATCAAAGGAGTGTTAATCACTGGAGATTGCAAACTTGAAGCGGTGCTGAGTTTTGTGCTGGTGGACAATTCGAATTTGCTGCAGAAATTTCTTGGTGCGACAGTTGAGTATTTATTGAAATGGATTTCAATGGGTTACAGTTGGAGTATTCCCTAGAGGGTAGCTCGAACTACATAGCCTAGAAGGATAGGATGGAGGCAGTGCTTGAAGATAATGGACTAAAGGAGTTCATCGATAGCGATGTTCCTAAGCCTACTTCTAGCAATGCTGCATTACTTGACGCATGGAAAAAGAAGGTAGCAAAGACAAGAAGAATTCTATTGGAAGGTGTGAAAGACCATATTGTGTCAAACCTTCATGGGAAAGCCACTCCATTTTCAATGTGGAAGGCTTTGACAGATCTTTTCCAAAGCAGCAACGACCATAGGAAGTTGGCGCTGAAAGATAAGCTCAAAAAAATCAAAATGGAGAAGGGCGACAATATTCCAAAATATCTCACGAAGTTTTTCCAATGTAGGGATGAGTTGGGGAGTGTGGGAATTACGGTTGCAGATGATGAGTTGGTGAGCTTGGCTCTCCTTGGGCTTCTGAAGAGTTGGCATAGCTACGAAGGCTCTGTCAATGGATGGGAGAAACTACCGGATTGGGAGTGACTTTGGTCGGATATTGTGCAGGAGGAGATAAGGCGGAATACTAGGGATGGCTCTTCATCGAAGAATGATGATCAAGAGAATTGTGCTTTGGCTGCCAAAGCAAGGAAAGGGAAGGGGAAGAAATCCCATCCAAAATCTGAGGCTAAAGGCAAGAAGTTGGATTTGTCCAAAGTGAAGTGTTTTCACTATCACGAACATGGGCATATCGCCAGTAACTGCCCATAGAAAAAGAAGAACAAGAAGGTTTCTAGAGCTGCATTGGGTGAGGCCTTAGCCTCGCAATTTTAAATTTATTTCTCTTTGATCACATGCTTGGTTTCAAGCGCAATGGGATTGGTGTAGTATCTTGATAGTGGTGCTTCCATCCATATGACGAGAGACAAGGAGTTGTTTAGTGACTTGGAGGAGAAGGATCTCCAAATGCATATAGAGATGGGCAACGATGGTAGATACAGTGCGACCAGAATTGGAACCATTACCTTTGAGAGTGTTTGGTATGTGTTATATTCTTTCCATGACTAGTCACGATAGCCTCCCTTGTAAGTTGCACCGGGCGCAGTAGTGGGGTCACACGGGGGCAGCAGCCCCCCTTGTCAGGGTCTGCGGCAACGACCTAGGAAAAAAATTTTGGTCCTTATTTTCCGGTGGGCAAACCTACCCATGGTTTCATGCATGGGTTTGCACATGGTTTTGGGGCATTATGATTTTCGGCCCCTGGTATTTTGTAGATCCGGTCAAGGGAACTACAGTTATGTTCTAATCCAGGGTTAATGGATTGGGGTTTATGTATGCTTCGGCATGTATATATATGTGTTGTAACACTAAAAGGAATATAATGAAAAATCAAGTTGGTCGTCACAATTTGGGATCCAAGGGAAAATCTCTGTGTATATCTGTTTTATGTTTTATGCTCTTGCTATTGTTTATTTTCTGTTTTTAAGATTCGTTTTTAGATAATTTCTGTACAGGGTTAAAACCTACATTTGGTATCAGAGCAGTTTCGGCTTCAAGGGGATTCCCTTGCTGCTGAGGGGTTTTTTGCTCAGGCCTGAGGTAGACCCTGTTCAGTGGGAGATCTGCGGGTTTGATTCTTGCGGTGAAATAATATGGTGAGTAGCGAGAAGATGGAGATCGAGAAACTTAATGGTCAGAGTTTTGAGTTGTGGAAGCTCAAGATGGAGGATCTGTTGGTGGATAAAGATCAGTGGATCACAGTAGATCCAGTTACTAAACCAATGGAAATGTCAGATGAAGACTGGAAGAAGCTAGATCAGAAGGCAAAGAGAACAATACGGTTGTGTGTCTCAGATTTAGTATTGTTGAATGTATCTGGGGAAGCTATGGCAAAGACCTTGTGGGACAAGCTAGGGACTTTATACCAATCTAAGTCTCTGGTGAATAAATTGTTCCTACAGAGAAAACTGTATAACCTGAGGATGAAGGATGGAGACTCGGTGAGAAAACATTTGAACGCCTTCAATGTTGTGGTAAGTCGGCTATCATCTGTTGATATTAAAATCTTAGATGAAGATAAGTGCATCAGTTGTTGTTTTCTCTACCAGATTTGTGGGACAGTCTGTTTATTGCAATAGGTAGCAATACAACTACCTTGAATTTTGATGACATTGTCTCAGACTTGTTGTCGGAGGAAATGAGATGGAGAAATATGGAGGGTGAGAATGGAGATGCCTTATCTGTATGAGGAAGGTCCCAAAATAGAAAAAAGAATAAGGTTTCGAGTGGGAGATATAAATCTAGAGGGAGATCTAAATCTCCTGGAAAGTTTGTAAAGGTATGTTGGAAATGTGGAAATGAAGGGCACTGCAAGAAGGAGTGTAGATCTAAAGCTCCTGAGAAAGGAAAGGGATCTGATGATTCTTCTTCTGTAGAGGAAAAAACCACCTCGGATGAAGGTGGGGATGCGTATTTAGCTTCTTCTTCAAATACACATGTAGATCATGAGTCATGGTTGATTGACTTGGGTGCATCCTTTCATTTCACTCCCCATAGGGAGTGGTTCTGCGAGTATGAGAAATATGATGGCGGTGATGTCTTCTTAGGTGATGATAGGAAGGCTAGGATCGTCGGACATGGGAAAGCTAAGTTGAAGCTGCAAGGTGGAAGGATTAGAACACTTCCTGGTGTTCTGCACATTCCTGCATTGGCCAAAAATATGATTTCTATAAGAAATATGGATGATGCAAGTGTAAAAATAATGTTCAAGAAAGATACCTGTAAGATGGTTCGAGGAGCACTGGTATTAATGTGGGGAGTTCAGATTGGAACTCTGTACAAGCTTCAGGGCAGCACTATTATTGATGGGTGCAACAGTTTTGTGGTTCCTGAAAGTGGAGCAGAAAGCCTAGCAGTCTCTGGAGAAAAGACCATGCTATGGCATCAAAGGCTTGGACATATTGGAGAGAAGGGCCTTCAAATATTGCATGGAAATGGTATGGTAGAAGGTATGTCTAATAGCTCTTTGGATTTTGATTTCTGTGAACATTGTGTATATGGGAAGTAGAATCGAGTAATTTCTCCTTCTGGTGCTAAGAGGGCGAACAAGATATTAGAGCTTGTGCACAGTGATGTGTTTGGACCTGTGTCGGTTCCATCACTAGGTAAAAGTCTATGTACTATGTTTCATTCATAGATGAATTCTAAAGGAATACATGGATATATTTATTGAGGAAGAAATATGAAGTCTTTGACAAATTTAAAGAATTTAAGGCTCTGGTGGAAAACCAGACAGAGAAGAAGATAAAGGTGTTGAGGATAGATAATGGTGGGGAGTTTTGCAAGAAATAATTTGAAGAGTTTTGTAAGAAGTGTGGTATAGCATGGTAGAAGACTACTCCATACATACCTCAGCAAAATGGAGTTTCAGAAAGAATGAATAGAATGCTGATGGAAAAGGAAAGAAGCATGCTCAGTGGTATTGGGTTAAGACAAGAATTATGGGCAGAGGCAGTGGAGACTGCATGTTACTTGGTTAACAGATCACCTTCATCATTGTTGGAGGATAAGACTCCACATGAGGTATGGACTGGTAAGAAACCCTCTCTTTCACATAGAAGGGTATTTGGATGTGATGCATATGTACATGTTCCAAAGGAAAAAGGACCAAGTTAGATAATAAATCTGAAAGGTGCATCTTTATTGGGTATAAGGATGGTTTAAAGGGTTACAAGCTTTGGAACCTAGAAATAAGGAAGGTTGTGTACAGCCAAGATGTGGTGTTTAGAGAGGTGAAAGATGTTGTTAAACATGAAGTCATACCAAAGGAACATGAGAAGATAGAGTTTGAGCTAAACGAGGATGAATCAGACTCTACAACAGAAGAAGACTCAGAAGAGGAAGAGCCACAAACTCCAACTGTGAGAAGATTAGTTCGGGAAAGAAGACAACCAGAAAGGTATAGTTCATCTGCTTTCTGTTCAAATTTTGCTTTAACCATAGCTGATGATGATCCCAGAACCATCAGGGAGGCAGTAGATTCAGAGGATGGAAAACTCTGGAAGGAGGCCATGGTTGATGAAATAACATCCTTGCATAAAAATAAGGCATGGGATCTGGTGGAGTTGCTGGCTAGAAGGAAGCCCATCAGGAGAAAATGGGTGTTTAAGAATAAGATGAATGTAGAAGGCAAGGTGGAGAAATAAAAAGCTTGGTTGGTATAAAAAGGTTATTCCCAGGTGCTAGGGATTGATTTTGGTGATATTTTTTCTCCTGTTGCCAAAGTTACTTCTATTAGATTACTTTTATCTGTTGCTGCTGCATTTGATTTTGAGGTAGAACAGATGGATGTGAAGACAACATTTCTTCATGGGGATCTGGAAGAGGAGATCTACATGAAACAACCTGAAGGCTTTATGGTGAAGGGGAAGAAAGAGCTGGTATGTAGGTTAAAGACGTTTTTATATGGGTTAAAAAATTCACCAAGGATGTGGTATCAGAAATTTGATACCTATATACAGGGACGTGGCTTCACCAGAAGCAAGGAGGATCACTGTGTTTATTTTAAATTAATTGGTGACCGTGTTATTTATTTGGTCTTGTATGTGGATGATATGTTGTTGGAAATAACAAACAAATTATCCAAGATTTGAAGACCCAACTGTTCTCCAAATTCGACATGAAGGATCTTGGTGCTGCAAACTATATTTTGGGCATGGAAATTAAAAGAGATTGGGCAAAGAGGAAGCTCTAGTTAAACCAGAGGAAGTATGTTGAGACTATATTGCAGAGGTTCAATATGCATGATAGTAAACTGGTGAATGTTTCGATTCCTGTAGGTGTAAAGATGTCTACTGAACATTGTCCCAAGGCACAAGAAGAAGGGGAGGATATGTCTCATGTTCCATATGCAAGTGCAGTGGCTAGCCTGATGTATGCAATGGTCTGTACTAGACTAGACATTGCACATGTAGTTGGAGTATTGAGCAGGTTTATGTCAAACCCAGGGAAGGAGCATTGGACAACAGTGAAGTGGGTTTTCATATATTTGCGTGGCACCAGTGATTATGGCTTGTGCTACCAGGGAAGACCAGGATTGGAAAGAGTGTTGGAAATTCATGGTTTTGTTGATGCAGACTGGGCTGGAGATCTAGACTAAATAAGATCTACAAGTGGGTATGTATTTAGCCTATTTGGAGGTGCAGTCAGTTGGATGAGTAAAAGACAGTCTGTAGTGGCTCTTTCAACTACAGAGGTAGAATACATAGTAGCCACTCATGCAAGCAAAGAAGCAATTTGGTTGCAGAGATTGTGTTCAAGTATGGGGTTGGTGCAACAAGCTATAAGGATAGACTGTGATAGCCAAAGTGCAATTTTCTTGGCTAAGAACCCTACTTATCATTCAAAGACAAAGTAAATTGATGTTGAATATCAGTTTGTGAGATATATGGTTGAGGCTAAAAGGGTGTTGTTGGTAAAGGTGGGCACTTTGAAGAATGTTGCAGATGCATTGACGAAGTCTGTGAGCACTCAGAAGTTCTCTTGGTGTAGAGAAGCAATGGGTGTTGCAAAGCTGGGCTAATAACTCAGCTCTCATATGCCCCGCTGCAGAAAGAAAACAACAAGTGGGAGAATGTTGGGTATGTGTTATATTCTTTCCATGACTAGTCACGTGCGGGGGGATTGCAAGGGAGGCGATAGACCTCCCTGTACGTTGCGCCAGGCACGGCAGGGGGGTCACTGGGGGGGCGACAGCCCCCCTTGTTGGGGTCTTGGGCAGCGCCTCGAGAAAAAAATTTTGGTCCTTATTTTCCGGTGGTTAGATCCGGTCAAGGGAACTATGGTTATGTTCTAATCCAGGGTTAATGGATTGGGGTTTATTTATGCTTCGGCATGTATATATGTTTGTTGTAACACTAAAAGGAATATAATGAAAAATCAAGCTAATCATCCCGATTTGGGATCCAAGGGAAAATCTCTGTGTATATTTTTTTTATGTTTTATGCTCTTTCTATTGTTTATTTTTCATTTTTAAGATTCGTTTGCAGATAATTTCTGTACAGGGTTAAAACCTACAGAGAGGGAGTTAGGTAAACCATTTCTATTGAAAGATGTTATGCATGTTCCAGGTCTGAAGAAGAACTTGGTCTTGGTCGTGATGTTGGAGCACAAAGGTTATGACGTTGTTTTCAGCGAAGGAAAAGCCTTCTTGCGACATAAAACAACTGGTCAAACCAAGAGGATAGGTATTTGAGTTAAGAATCTCTACAAGCTGGAGGTAGATTTTTGCGCTACAATGATGGGCAATGCAGAAGAAGTGGTGAGCCAGGATGAGGGTGAATTATGGCACAGGAGATTGGGCCATCTTCACCATGGCGCCTTGAAGATTTTGCAGTAGATTTATACTGGACTTCCCAAGGGTACTCTTGCATAGTCAGATCACTGCAAGGGATGTACTATGGGTAAGTTTGTGAAGACCACCTTTCATGAGAAGGAGAACCGTGCTTTGGTGATCCAGAAGAGAATTCACACAGACGTGTGTGGACCTTTCTCAGTTTCTTCAACAACAAAACACAGGTATTATGTTATATTTGTTGATGACTATTATCGTAGAAGCTAGATCTTCTTCATGTAGAAGAAGAGCGAAATTTTCCCAAAGTTCTATGAGTTTAAAGTGTTGGTGGAGAAGGAGTCGAGGAATCAAGTGAAAGCCCTGCGGAGCGATAATGGTGGTGAATATATCTCAAACGAATTCAAATAATTATGTAGGAAAGAAGGAATTCGAAGAGAACTCATAGCGTCTCATAACCCACAAAAAAATGGGCTCTTAGAGAGGAAGAATAGAACAATCGTGGGTGCTGCACGAACTATGTTGCATGACCAGGGCCTACCGATGCACTTGTGGGCAGAAGCATGCAACACTGTGGTTTATGTGCAAAATTGTTGTCCTCATAGAGTACTTGGCATGAGTACACCTGAAGAAGATTTTACTGGTAAGAATCCTGATATTTCTCATTTGAATATTTTTGGCTATTTTTTTTACATTCATGTGACAAAGGACGCCAGGAAGAAGCTGGAGCCGATTGTAGAAGTTGGTATATTTGTGGGGTACACAGAAACACCCCATAATTATTGTGTGTATTTTCCAAACAGACAGATGACTGTGGTGCGACGTGATATAAAATTCAATGAGGTGAAAGCCATGAAGTTGTCGCTTGAGAGGCAGATACACTTGCATGCAGAGGAGGAACTTCTTGTTCCCAAATATGAGCCTCTAGATGTGGATCAGCCACATGAGGAGGATCATGGAGTGGAGGAGTCCACTCATGTAGAACCAAACATCAGAACAGGAAGAAAGCATACCACAGAAGCTGAGAAACTGAAGCTTGATGCGGCATATAATGTAGGACTCCCTACATCACAGCGCAGACAGAGACAATCACCTAACCAATTTACTGGATACATGGCTCTCATGAGCAAGTGTATCGTGATAGAGCCATCTTCCTTTGAGGAAGCAGCACAGGATCCCACATGGGTAGATGCCATGGTGGAGGAGTATGACTCCATTGTCAAAAAAAATGCTTGGGAGATTGTTCCAAGGCCAGTTAGTAAATCAATGGTAGGTTCAAGATGGATCTACAAGGTAAAGCAAGCTTCTGATGGGAGTGTCGAGAAGTATAAGGCAAGATTTGTTGCTCGGGGATTTTCACAGATTGAGGGGATTTATTATGAAGAAACCTTCGCACCTGTCACAAAGCATTCTTCCATAAGGACCATCTTTTATCTCTCAGCACTGATGGTTGGCACATTCATCAGATGGATGTGAAGACTACATTCCTTAATGGGATCATTAAGGAAGAAGTGTACATTGAGCAGCTTGAAGGGTTTTAGATCTTCAGCAGCGATTCGCATGTGTGCAGACTCAAAAGAGCGATGTATGGGCTAAAGCAAGCACCCCGTGCTTGGTACACATGGATCGACAGTTATTTCACTGGATTGGGCTTCACCAAGAGTGAGGCGGATGCAAACATGTACCAAATTGTGGTGGAGGGTAAGCTTTTAATCATTTTTCTTTATGTTGATGATTTAATACTAACGGGTGATGAGCAGTTGATACACTCATGCAAGGCAGATCTTTTAAAGGAGTTTGAGATGAAGGATTTGGGCCTCCTTCATTATTTCCTTGGATTTGAAATATGGCAGTGAGAAGGTGAAATTTTTGTGTCTCAAGGCAAGTATGCTCGGGAGATACTTGGTAAGTTTCACATGTAGGACTGCAAGCCCATGGATACTCCTCTTCCAGGAAATTGGAGGAAAGAGGATGCTACATCAGCAGAGGTAGTGGATGCCACTGTTTATCGATAGTTGGTGAGTTCACTCATGTATTTAGTTAATACAAGACCGAACATATGCTATGCAGTGAACCAGCTTATTCAAGCGATGGTTAAGCCTATCAAGCTCTTTTGGAAGGCAGGAAAGCATGTCCTGAGATATCTCAAGGGCACATCTGAGTATGGCTTATGGTACAGACAGACAGATGAGGTGAAGTTGCATGGCTTCACAGATGTAGATTGGGCAGGCAGCCCAATGGACAAAAAGAGCACATCAAGAGGGTTTTTCAGTATCAGATCTACAACAGTTTCTTAGTACATCAGGAAACAAAGATTCGTGGCACTCAGTTCAGCGGAAGCAGAATACATGGCAACAATTCAAGCTACATGAGGGTATCTGGATGAGGAAGATCCTGGTCGGTTTGTTCAGTTCTCATTTAGATCCTACAATGATACATTGTGATAATCATAGTTGCATTAAACTCTCGATTAATCCTATGTTTCATGATAGATCTAAACATATAGATATCCAGTATCATCATATCAGAGATTGTGTGCATCGGAAGATCATGTTGCTTCAGTACATTCCTACGGAAGATCAGGATGCAGATATTCTGACGAAGGCGCTCAGCAGGAGAAAATTCAAATACCATAGAGGTAGGATCGGGGTGAAGGATAATCCCTATCTTATTGAGATGGAGTGTTGAGATTCAAAAAGATGATGAGCTTAGTGAAAAATAAGCACCTTCACTAAGTGGGGCATGCAGGCTATTTTTAGGTGTATGTCTATTTTTACACATGGTGAGCATATTATATAAGTTGTAGGATGCTACTTGTAGATGGTTGGTCAATTGTGAAAAATAGATGATATTCTATTTTTAGAAGATTGGGTGAAGTCTATTTATAGATCGTCAATCTAAAAATAGATGCATGTCGATTATTATTAGCCCTTAATAATAATCTGATAATAAATATCAACTTATTCTCTTGGAGCACTTTATTTCAGTGAACAGATTTGGAAAATCAGTGGGCTGACGGAATTACGCAATTCCTAGGGTGGTTGGTGACTCATGCATGCAGGACTCAGTTAGAACTGAAGTGGAAAATTTGTGACAGAGTTGGAAGAGTAGTTATGGGAGTTTTTATTCAGTTTAACTCAGTTAAGTGAGTTAAACTCAATTGTGCTAATTGTATCTAGTTCTAACTGAAGATACACTAGTGAGAGTTTAGTGAATTAATTATTTAATTAATTCATAACTAGAGACTCACTTGCAACTAAACAAATATAGCAGTTAACTAATTTCATGTCAGTTCTAGTGGAGATCCAGTGGAGAGATAGGTGAAAGGGTGAGATGGACTATCTGTTGTGACTATAGTGATGCATTCAATGCATCTGACACACATTGGATATGCCAATCAGGATTGCACAGTCAAGGCAAGGCCAATTCGAATCGATTCAGAGGTCTTCTTTAGCAGGGATTGCGTAGTGGTGGCAGGCTGTCAGGAGGAAAGAAATTGGTGCATAGATATGCAAATTTCTGCATGACAGTGTGTAATGATTGTTGATTGTATTGAGAGCTTGATGTAATAATCTTTGTATGAGATTATTACATGATCCTTTGGTATACATAATATATGATAGTTGGGGTTTTTATCTTTAATATTTCCCATTAAACAATTGTGTTTATGTGCGATTGATTTTGCTTCATATGTGTTTTGCAATTGGAAATTTAATTTCCGCAAAGAATTAAGTGGAAGGATTATGTATTTAACATAATATTAGTTTGTTACATCAGGAGAATCCAGTAATACATCACAGTATTAATAAATTTCTACATTATGGAGTCAAAAATCAGTATTTTTCGTGACAATGGTTCTTCACATGGAAGCTAAGGCAGATATAGGTTTTAGACAGAAGCAACTCACACACACAACATAAGGAAACATAGTCATTTCATCACTAAAGGAAGTCAGAGCATAATATTATGAATTCTAAGTAATTAAGGATGAAATCTACTGCAATTGATAAAACATAAGATAAATATCAATAAGATATCAAAAAAACTCATGAGAACCTCAGGTCTATAAATAAGAATGTCACTTTGTATTACTGATATTGGTCAAAAACATACAAGCAACAGTATTTTGCAAATATTATCCAACCCCTTACTACTTCGATGTTTTGTCTTTAAATAGACATTCTTTACATCAAGGATGATCTGCCTAGTGGATAGATCTTCAAATTCTCCTATGACACCTTTCATAACTAAAATGCATAACTTTCAACAGAAAACTGACAACTACATTTTAAAGAAACCATCTCCTAATAGGACTATAACTCCTATTTATTACATTTCTCTCTCCTATCTGTGAAAAAATTACACGATGGATACAAAAATAATAATATCACATGCTCCAAGGACACATGACCAAGTTCAGTACCAGTTTACATATTTAAAACATCCCTAGACTTGTGGAGAATAACCCTGTTTTTTAGGAATGGATGACCGTTATCTTCAACGTTGTTTTGAGTGATGACCTCTCTTCATGGCACTCCCTTTGAGTCATAAATATCTGATAATAAAATCCCTTGACATGCTGGAGGCCTCCAAATTGGAAAAAACTACTTTTAAGGTGCTCAAAACCTTCAACAATTGCTCACTACGAAAACAAGACATTTTCGTAACGAGTTTTGGTAGCGTGGAAAAAGTGGCTTCTGCATCCATTTTCTTCACTTCTTTGCTATTCCATCATGTTAATCATGTCATGATACATTATCACCATGGATTCCCCTCTTTGAAACATCCAAAAACTGACTTTAAAATCAAAAAGACACGTACAGGTTTTTTTGTAGCATATTTATGGCTTTAAGCCTAAGGTACGCTACGAAACTGTGTAAAAAACCATAAATTTCCCCTTTTAAAATTGTCTTCAAAAACTGACCTCCAGCTGCAAAATCTTGATTCTATGCATGTTATGAACCTTCTAAGACATATTCCATCTCAACTTAATACTCCTATGGTGTTTCCTCTTCATTTATAATCAGTGGAGCTATAGGCTCTTCTACCACTGTCATCTTTAAACCTTTATTTTCCAATTCTTCATGAATCAGCTCCAATTGCTCTTCAAGGTCTCGCACTTTGTATTTTAATGCCCTGTTCTTGGATTGCAAGTGTAGGTTTATCTTTTTTATGTGCTTGACCTCTCCTCTTAGTGGCTAAGTCCACTTTATCATCTTTTCTGTATTTTCCAAGGTCTTTGAGACACTTGTGACTTGATCCTCCTAGATTTTCCTCATTTGTTCAAACCGAACCTTCTCAACTCTATGCTTCTTTGTCTTTTTATTTAAAACCGATATCTCCTTGCCTACCTCTTTCAGTTGCTCCTTAAGGGTTTCAATTTCTGATTTTTCAATGATTTTCTCTTTACCCTTCTTTTGTTTGATCACCAGCTCCTCTTTTGCAGGTGAATAGAGATCTATGATGCTTGGTGGTTGGGTAGTTTCAATGATATTTTCAGTCTCTTTTCTACTTTCCATAACCTTCCTTGCATGTCTGGTCATTGGATTTTTAAGTTGAAACATGAAACCAGCATCATCACCTGAAAACTCTAAATTTTTAGCTATCTTTCCTTTCTTTAGCTTTCTTCCCCCATATTCAACATCTTCAACTTGGACAATGGGAGTTTCTTCAATATCAATTGCATGCAAGATGTCCTCTAAGTTACCCTTAACCACTTTTTGGCTCCTAGTAACTCTCTTGCTACCATTTTCGCTGACTGTTTGCTTCTATTTTGCAGGTGTGGTTTTAGGTGTTTGAATTTTCTGCAAAGGCTCTGTCTCCATGCTCACTGGTTCTAGTGGGGATGATCTATTCCCTTCTTCAACTTCCTCTGCCACTGTAGGTGATGAAATATTTATAGGTTTGGAAACTCTTTTAGGAGTGACAACATCAACTTCAAAACCACTCATGAACAGAAAGGATGTCCAATTTCTGTCTAGTCTCTTCAACTCCTCTAACACCAACAACTTAATCAAACCATGGTGAAAAAGAGAAGTTTCATTTCCTTATTTTTTAACTTGAACCTTATCTGAAATTTTACCTAGACTTTTGTATAAATAAAAGGGCAATTCAAGTGACCTCTTACCCATAAAATGCAGAAGAAGCCTGAGGTCGTAGGAGTAGAACATTTGAAATCTTCCTTCACAGGTGAAATACTTCTGAATGATCATTAGCAACTTTGAAGTCTGAGTCTAAAAAGAGCTAAAAGAAGACTCCAAGGGTTCCTTTTTCGCTATTATCGAAGCTCGAAAAAGAGATAAAAGTGTGCTTCAATTCCTTTTTAGTTTTTAACAAAGCTTGAAAAATAAGGATAAAAGTATGCTTTGTGGTCAAATCATTCTTGAAATAAATCTGCGCGACTAATTTGTTCATCAGTTGTAAAACCTGCTCAAAACAACATAAAATGGATTAAAAATACCCGTTAAATGATAAAAAATATAATAAAACCATAATCACAGCAATAAATATGATTTTCAAATAATTAAATGACTATTAAAAAGAGTTTTACTATTCATTTTTATCATTCAATAGTTACCATTTGTATTTTGGAGCTCTGAACCTGTTTTTTCCCCCAAACTTCAGTTGTTGATTGCGATCAATCCTATGGACAATTTTCATTTCCGTTTGATCCAGGTTAGTGCCATGAACCCTCTCTTTCTTTCAGTAATCATTTCATTTCCTTTCATTGCAAATTTTTAGGGTTTTGAGCCCCTTAGGGTAAATTCTACTTCCAAAGAAGGAAATGCACCCTTGAGCATCGAAAAGTGCATTATGGACAACCTAAAATGAAGCCTAGCTGCATATGCAATGCACTGTCCCTTGTTCAAGACTGCGTTGGGCGCAATATTCATTCTTTATTCTTACACTATGCCCAAAATTTGTCTAATTTTTTGCATTGAAAGGAGTCTAATGAGTCTTATGGTTATGTTTCAGGATTTCATCAGAATATAATGAAAATTACATGGAGGGAAAGAGAGCATGAAGAATAGGATATGATTTCCCTAAATGATCTGGGTACAGTAAGAGCCTTAAGAGATTGTGGCTTGTTAAAGTACTTTCGCTTGTCAGGGATGAGGCAACAAATAGAACTTTTGGAGTTCCTAGTTCGAGCATGGGATCTAGCTATCGAGGCATTTCACCTTAATAACAAAGTGGTTCCTATAACAGTAAAGGATGTATAATTTCTCAAGGGTTTTTTAAGGAAAAGCTTGCCTATTTCGCTCTCAAGGTTTGCTCTTAGAGGAGAGACTGTGAGAGATTATGTTTTATAGTATTGCTATCCAGGGGCAGAGCCAAGCAAATATGGGAAGAGAAACATTTGAGACGTTCGAGATTTTCCTTTGAGAACCATCCTTTTTACGATCGTAAAACTTGCTGGCACCGTTACACTACATGTAGCGAATAGATTGTATATGCAGTATGCGCTAGGGTGCATGGAGCCAATAGTCTTCAACTAGTTTGAAGTTTTACTTTCTCAGATAAAAGAACAACTGAACAAGGCAAAGGGAGGAAGGAAGAAAAACTTCAGTTATGGTTCGATCCTTATTTTTGTCTTAGAGTGGATTCCACTGATGCAGCCAGAGGATGTGACACTAGGTGTGTCTAATCCTAGAGATCTGAGGATGCAGAGATGGGTAGAACTAATGGGATGGCATTCAAGCCAATCATCCATTGTGTTCTCGACTGCGTTCTTCACCTGGTTCAGGCGATAGGTTGTTGCCATCGATGAGTATGCAGACGCAGGCATTGATTTCTAAGGAGATCCAGATTTAGGTTTACCAAAAGGCGCTCAGTGGGGTGCAATAGGTAAGAATGTTTTGACCATGTTTTTTATTTTCCTAAGGTTTATACAATGTTTTTATATTTTTGATGTTTTCCCAAGACTAAACTAAAGTTCTGATGTAATGCAGATGTTGGTCGAGTTCAACTGGTGGAGGAACCCGAGCATGTACCATATGAGCTAGTAGAGAGGGCTATCAGGAGAGAAGTCCTTCAGGATCTTGACATGGCTGAGACTATGTTTGAGCTTCGACAACACATAGAGGGGTTGACCTTCAGGATTCTGTATTGCTAGATATAAGAGTTACCAATGCAACTGCAGTACCACACTATAGGTGTTCCTAACCGCTGGATGCGGTTACTGCGTAGGATAGATAGATCTATAGCATGTTACCAGAACACCACTAGCTTACTTTTGACATGTTGCATACATTTTGAGGTCAGGTGAACAATGTGTCTTGGGCACAAATTTTTGTAAAACCCTGTAACTATCTATCTATTTGATTTCAGTGTTTTCCTATGTTTATTGCGCAATCCAATTCAATTATGTGAATGTTTTCTTTACATGTGTTGCAAATTTCTGTCTAAAACTTGATTATCCAAAAAATCAGTCAATGTGTTCAAATTTCTGGAAATGTGTTGATATTGAATAAAATCAAAGTGTCTTTCCAAAAGTTGAACTCTTAGGAACAAATGATGTAGTGTTGGATTTCTAATAGTATAAACACTAGTAAGTTGTAATACCACAAGTTGTGAGTCTAACCTTATGATAATGTGGTTAATACCAAATGAAATGGCATCAGAGAGAAATTCGATCAACACGCTATACTCAACGATATTTTTTGTCGATCTACCAATACAAATCCCTTGAAAACTCACTAACTCGTCGTTCAGAGTGAAAATAGCCCACGCTGCAGAGGATAGATTTTGTGTACTATGACTAGCACCATCAACATATCCAACAAATGGTTCCAAAGATTCAGACAACTGCGATGAAATGTAAAGCGGATTACTAACGTCAAGAAAACTCTAAAAAAAAAAACTAATATAGTGAATGAAAATAAACAACATATATATACAATATAATACAAAAATCACTACGCTCATGATTAAGCATAGTAACGTTTCTTATACAACCCATTTTGGGTTGCGCCAACGGAATTCCATCATAATCCACCAACTCATAGGCACCCTTAACAAGAACTCTTTTGACAATATAGAGGCCATGCCATAATGGCACAAATTTCCTTGTACCTATTACATCAGCTTCTTGATCATAAAGAAGGACCAATTCGCCCTCTCAGAAAATGTGAGGATGGACATTGTTGTTGTATTGCGCCTCTATAAGTCTGTTGGCCAATTGGGCTTCACGATGCATTTCATCAAGATGGATGAGGTTAAAAATATGTTCTTCTTCTTCTTAGGTGTCAGGTAATGAGTCGATTGCGATTTTTAATGATGGTATTTCACATTGGATTGGTAAGATAGCTTCTAGACCATACACCAATTGAAAGGGAGTAAATATGGTTGCATTTCTCACTGAGGTTTGGTATGCCCACAAGGCTGAGTATAGGATTAAATGCCAGTTTCTCTTACGAACTCCTATCATTAGTTGAAGCATACATTTAAGAATATTGTTGATAGCCTCAACTTGTCCATTTGATTGTGGATAAAAAGGAGTAGAATTATCATGTGACAATCCTAACTTGGCAGTCAATTCAACCATCATGTGGTTGCGAAAATGCTTCCCATGATCTGTAACTATAGCCTGTGGAACCCCGAACCGTGCAATAACATGATTAAAGAAAAACATTGCAGTTTTTTGTCCTGTGTTGTTGAATGTAGGCATTGATTTGGCCCATTTGGTAAATTAGTCTACTGTGACAATAATATAACCATGCCCCCCGAATGAATGAGGGTTACAGGTCATGAAGTCAATACCCCATTTCGAAAATGGTCCCACAGAGACAACAGGATGCATTAGCGCTGGCGATTTGCGGATTTTACGATAAAAAATCTGGCATGCATGAAAACTTCTGACCACGAGAATGCAGTCGCGAAATATTGTAGGCCAAAAGTAACCAACGCAGAGTATCTTCTGCGTGGTAGCGTATCTAGACAAATGTCCACCACAAGCCCGAACATGACAATCATTTAAAACCTTTTTGGCCTCCTCATGAGTGAGGCACCTTCTTAAAATAGTATCGACACCACGACGATAAAGTGTATCACTGACGATCAGATAATCTTTGGCTTGGTATCGAATATGTCGTTGTTTAGAGCGAAAGGTATCAGGCTGAAAAGTTTGATTTTGGATATAAATGATGAAATATCCATACCAAGGATTAGATTATCTGATCAGAAACAAAGACTCGTCAGGAATTGATGGTTCCAATGTAATAGCAGTACTATCAGAGGGAAGGTCACAGAGAAGCTCAACCAAAACTAAAGAATTATTTGACTTGGATTTGATGAATTCCAAATCAAATTCCTGCAAAATCACAATCCATTTTGAATATTTTCCCCCCAGCAATTGACGGGATATGATATAATTCATGGGGTTGCAATCCGCAATGACAATGGTCTTTCGGAACAGGATATAGTGGCAAAACTTTGGACAGATTGAATAGCTGCCAAGGCAAGCTTTTCTACGTATGAATACTTAACTTTTGTATCATTGAGATTATGACTCAAATAATATATCGGATGTTCTATCCCATTTTCTACTTGGACCAATACCATATAAATGGTTGTATCAGCTGCGACAATATATAGGAAATAATCATTTTGATAATTTGGGGATTACATTAATGACGCCTCGACAAGAGTATCCTTAACAACATCAAAAGAAGCTTGCGAAACTTGGTCCCAATGGAAGGGAACCTCCTTTTTCAAGAGTCGATTAAATCATTTAGCCATTTCGGCGTAGTTGGGTATGAAGCTTCTTAGGAAGTTAGCCTTTCCTTGAAGTTTCTATATCTGAAGTAAATTTGATGGCACAGGGAAATCAAGAATGGCCTGTACCTTCAATGGGTGGATTCAAATTCCTTATTTTGAGACGATGAATCCAAGAAAATGACCAGAACCAACACAAAACACACATTTATTTGGATTGAGGCGTATTTTGCAGTGTTGGCAGCGTAAGAAGATGGCTCTCAAATGCATCGGGTGATTAGTCTAATTTCATGAATGCGCAGGTAAATCATCTAGATAGGGTTGAACAATGTGCTTGATGTCATTAAAAGCATAATCCATTGCTCTCTGAAAAGTTGCCCCAACGTTCTTTAAACCAAACGGTAGTTTCCTATAAGCGAATGTGCCCCAGGGACAGATTAATGTTGTCTTATGTTGATCCACTGGATGGATATTGATTTTATTGTAGCCAGAAAATCCATCCATGAACGAAAAAATTTCACATCCAGCACAATCGTCAATAATTTGGTCGATAAAGGGAGTAGGATAGTTGTCTTTTGGACAAGCAATATTGACATCCCGATGATAGATGCATGCTCTGATGGTTCCTTGTTTTTTCATGATAGGAACGATGTTGGAAACCCACTCAGTTAGTGGAACAGGGTAAATGAAACCAGCACGCAAAAGTTTCTCAACTTCTGCTTTAATGGCAACGGCCCTTTTTGGATGAACAGGGCAAAGGCATTAATGCACCAGTTTGACATCAAGATACATATTAATAGTGTGTTCAACGATACTAGTATCTATGCCTGGCATTTCCTCGTAAGACCAAGAAAATACATCACAGAATTCACGAAAGAGAGAGAAATATGTTTCGAGTTCTAATGGAGAACAAGATACATCGACATGAATATTTTCTAAAACGCCAGGTTTGGTCAAATATCGATAGAAATGGTTTCTTCAATATTTGACAAATTTCGCTCAGAATCAATTGCATTAATAGGTAAGTATTCGAAAAGAAATTTTTGATGGATGGGTGATATAGTTCACTAAGATAATTTTCTTCATAATTAGGAAGATGGGAACGATGATGATAATCATCCCATGGTCTCCTTTTGACATCATGGCTTCCAAAATGTTCTCATCTATCAAGAAATTTGAGGAAAAAGGATCATATGGAGTACCAAAATCTAAGGAAAAATTAACCCAAACAACTGGCGACGCTGATTTCGGATTCACCACCCAAGCGAGATAGATTGATTTTTATGCCAGCTCAATAGTACTAGGTGGAAAAAACTCATCCAATGTATCAATTTTAGAATCACCCGTACTCTCCCTTAAGCTATATGGAGTGGAAGAGATCATGTCGCAGGTCTCTATACTTGCAATTTCTACCAATGTCGCAGGTGGCGGTAATGAAAAGGTTCCCATGAGATTAGAATCCTTTAAGATTCCTACACCAATGTTCTGAAGTGCTAGTTGGGGTGCGTGAACGAAAAAAACACTTCCAATTACTTGCGAAGCAGAGGCAAATAATGACTGTGATGGCACCTTTATATGGAAAGGCGATCATTCTAAAATATGTAGAAAAAATTTCAGTCATAGCATATACCCATAGCCTTCCAAGTAGAATATTGTAGTCAAGGGGTCTGTCAATAACCTTGACATCAACATTCACTGTTTTCCCCCTAGTTCAACATCAAGGTTATTGATAATACCACAAGGCTTATATGTACATCCATCGAAAGCCTTCAACATCATTGATGATTGAGATAAGCGCGGCGATCCAAGTGACTTCCAATAGTTTAGAGACATAATGCACGTAGATGCTCCCTCATCAATAATAGTACGATGAAAAAGGTGATTGAGAACATTTACTTGTATGGAGAATGCCAATTCTGCTAGTAGTTGTGGAACATAGCTCGTATGATTAAAGACGACAAGATTAGAATCAGTTAGATCAATTCCACCAATATCCGACAATAAAGCCTGTTTCTGGGAGGGACATTTTGTAATACCTCAAGAGCAGACATAGCTGAATGGGATTGAGCCAAGTGTTCGATTATATTATAATTTTGAGCAGCTCTTGCTCGAGGATTATATGTCGATTTATGAACGACTCCATTTGGTATCTTAATCGTCAATTCAGGAATAGCAGTAGGCGGTACTAATTTTGTAGACGGATTCGTAGTCGAGGTATTAGGTTGATTAGTGGTCTGACTAACATAATATTTATTACGCATTGACACCAAAATATCTATTGAAGGTTTTGTGACAGATAACATAAGTACTTGGGAACTAGAAGCTGGATCCGTAGCAACCAAATTTGTGTCGGGATTCGGAAAAGAATCTGTCAACACAGCTGACGTATGTGAAGTATTAATGATTTTTGAGACTTCAGCGTGGTGAGGAAAATCCCGAACAAAGTGTTCCTCATTATATATTATGCATGGATAACGAGGTTTCCTATTTCCAGACGATTGATCAGATGATCTTTCCTGTGGGTTAGAATTTTGCTTTTTCTTATATTTCCCCTTTTTCTTACTTCCAAGTTACTTGTCACTTTTTTCTTTGTCAAATGACATGGCATTAATTTCGGAAGAAGGTGCAAGATCAGATGCAGTAGTATGATGTGTGCTTTCAGTACCAATCAAACTGTCTTCCGCATGAGAGTCCTTTAATTGAGGAGGAACAATAAAATTAGATCGCGGCGCATTAGGAATTTGTTCATAAAGTGTGCTAGACTAAGTATAAATCATGTCTAAATATTGGGCATGAGCAATAACCTGCTCTTCAGTGATGATGCCACCCATAGCCACATCCTCAGTTATAGATGGTAACAGGGACTTAATGAACCACTCAACAAGGAGCTGATCAAGAAAAAATGTCTTAACCATTCTACGATGACGACGCCACTCAAGAATATGATCAGAAACGTGAGTAGCATTAGTCTGTTTAAAATTGGTCAAGATTTCCATTCCAGTTTCATATTGTATCGGTAACTGGAAGTGAGTCAAAAAGACAGTAGCTAGGGAAGTGAAATTATCAAAAGAAGCTCTAGGTAACTCAATATACCATTTTGCAGTCAGACCAGTGAGCGTACACTAGAAAAGACGTAGTCAAACAGAATCATCATTCAGGGAGTTTGATGAACACCACAAATGATAATTCATAACATGAGTCAACGGGTCTTCCCCAAGGTTTCCATTGAACTTAGGAATATCCGAGGGTAATTTTTGAGGTATCATTGGCGACCAAGGAGCATAGTTGATTGGATCATTAGTGAACCGATTTAAATCTAGTAACTCTAAAGTTTCCACAAAGGGCATCTGTCGATTAAGGTCAGGTTGAGCATAGCCAAGGTATGATGGAATTGCTTGAGCAACAGGCCTTTGAGCACCAGCATAAGGAATCTTCTGCCGGTAACCTAGATAGGGGTTGTTTTGATAAGCAAACGCTTGAGGATTCTGTTTACCAAAACCTAGATATGATACTTGTTGAAATGAAGGTTGAGGCATTTGCGCTTAAGGCTGCCAAGGGGTCTATCCACCAATGTTATAACCAAAATTAGGATAACTTGGATTCGGTTGAGGATAAGTATAACCTGGTTGTGGCTATGACATCCCATAATATGGTAATCCGGCTTGTGAATAAATGATTCCAGGTACAGGTTTTTGTTGTAAGTTGGTTGAAGGATTTGGATTCTATGGGCCCAATAATTGAGGGTATTGAGTTGAAGGACCCACTTGAAATAGTTGTTGTACAAAATTTTGATTCTGTAACATGGGTAAAGATGTATTAACAAGTGTAAATGATGTGGGTGTAACAGGTGGAACTGGTTGATACGAGTGTACAACCGTTTGTGGTTGGATAGGAAGAGTGGGTTGCCATTGACAAACATTCATTTCGACATTAGGTTGACCAAAAAATGATGGAGTACTATCAAAGTGGGTGACCAAAGGTTTCCCCCCAACATGAGGAAGATAATAAGATGGAAAATATTTCTCTCCAAATGCAGGGAGTCTATTTGATATGGTACTGGATGAAATGGACCCAGAAGGACCAACTTGATATTGCCCTGATAATGTATATAAAGAATCAAGACGTTCAGTACTCACTATAGGTTTACCAGTTATAATACCGGACGATAACATTGGTGAAGTCCATGGGTTTGAAGATGCACCAGATAAAATTCTAGAAAAGGATTTATAACCTGATGGGACGAAAGGGCCTCCATGAAAATATGACTCTGGTGAATTTTTAAACATAGACGGTGTAGTGAGAGTAGGTGCTGAAGAAATTGGAACAGATGGTCCAACTGAAGATGTAGGTTTAGGCATGGTTTCTTGACCAAATGTATACCCTTTTGAATCGACGAGAATTTGATTAGGAATAGGATCAACAAAAGCATAGGATGGTGATTGAGGAAAAGAATCGTACGGGTAAAGATCCTCCCCAAAATGGGTTGGAGTTAAAGGTATCTCGTCTTGTGGGATTTCTTCAATTGAAATTAAACCAAGTGGAAGTATTTCACTGTCAGGCCCAAAGTATATTTTAGGAGGTTGACTGTGTGATATGGAAGACTCAATGGCTGCAGTAGAATGTCAGATGACCAATTCAGTAACAACTTATGGTCATTCGACTTTAGGATGCAGATGTTCTGGAAAAAAAGAGACAAGATCTGGATCAACCTCCGGTTGAACAACATTGGATTCAGGAGGTATGGTCTCACTGATTGGATGGATCGTGACAAGGGGTAGTTGTGAGGACTTTGTCTCAACAATAGTAGATGAACCAGGATGTGTAGAAACAACTTTTACCAACTCTAGTATATGTGAAGATGATGCTTCACCAGAGGTACTGATAGTACTGGTTTCGATAGAGTGATGTCGCCTTCATTGACCAAGAGTAACTTCTATTGGTAAAGGTGGTTTCAATGTTAATCTATGCGAACGACGAGGGAAAGCATTTTTTTCTTCCACAACGACTGATTTATTTTAACCAAAAACAAATAAACAAAATAAAAGGGTAATTCTAGGCAAAATGTTTACCAAGAAACTGTGAACTGCAGAATTCCTCCTAGCAACCAAGAAGTACAGGCAGACAATCTCCCTGAATGTTGTGTTTGGTGTATCACAATTTACAGGGTGGCCAACTCGGTTCACTATGAATGGATAGAGACCTAAAGTTTTCCTCCCAAATATACCCGAAGTTATGTGGAGGCCCAAGTTTGTATTAGCACTATATAATGCGTAAATGCACAGTGAGAGCACCCCTTTATATTTTTTGTACTGTAACACCTCTCGATATACCCCAAAGTACGTGGACGAGCTACGATATACTTACATATGTGGAGTGAGGTATCACACTCAGAATGTATCGTAGACAATTAATGACAGCTGCTATGTTTTACGACGTCAGAACACGTCTCTAGCCTAGACCTTCTAAATGTTATCGTTATGGTTCCAATGCTTTTTTAGGTAAATTTATGTAAAGTTTAAGTTGATCTTGTTTATCAATTTGCCTTTCAAGGTTCACTGCGATGATGTAATGGAAATTCCTAAAATGCAACCTAAAATGATAAGCAAACCTTTCACTTTTAGCTTTTTCAATGAAAGTCTTAGCTACTAAAGGGAAAGAGAAATCAGTTTTGAGAGCAAACAATCAAAGAGCACAAACTAATATGCAGCTTTCCTAATTGTTCCTTTGCAAAAAACACAATCCACTATATGAAAATGTAGGTTTTTCTTTTCAGTCCCCTTAATGTGAATGCATAAAAGGAAACTAATTGCATCAAATCAACAAAAACAAATGCCTTTTACTTTGAGAAATGAGGAATTTAACAACAATTTCTCTTTATAGGAAAAATGAATAATGGAACTACAATTTCTCCTAGAGGAAACAAAGAATTTAACGACAATTTCCTTTTTAAAAGCAAATGGATCTAATGTAGCAATGAAAATATTTTGAAATTAATTCATCAATGATAAAGAAAAACACTTTAAATAAACATTGAACAAACTTTTCTTTCAAAGGAGGAAGAGGTATATAAAGTTGCTGGTCAATATGAGGCATCAGGCACTTTAAAACATAGCAAACAACAAACTAAAAGCAAATGCAATGACAAATTCAATGGAATTTGGTTGGCTCTAGGGGGCAACGTAGTCTCTAAGGGGAGACAATGCATTGCAAAGCACCCCTAACTGGGAGACAGTGCTCCGTAAAGCTCTGTGTCTTGTTCAACTGTGCATTTGGCACAGCAGAGAACAAAAAACTCAACTATTTAACACACTTCTAATGCAAATTTTGATTTCAAAAAGCCTAAAATTTGAGAGTAAATTCTACTAGGTGAATAAACAGAGGAAAACAGAGGAAAATACACTAAGGATGAAGGGTAAACTCCCTAGTGGAGTCACCAATTTGTTATGTGGAATTATGGATTACAGATAAAACATTCTTCCCTAAATGTGGTGCTCATTTAGAACAACAGGTTAAATACTTTGCAACTACTTTTCCTAATAGTAAATAGACACATAGAATAGATCAAGAAACTTACTTGGATTCCAAGCACTTCCAAGTCTCCTTCTGTCACTCTTGTTGTAGCTTCAAGTCCAAGCTAGATCGCCAAAATATTTCCTGCAAGAATGAACACTAAAAAACAAAGAGATATCAATATACAGATGCCTATTCAAGTTATTCAGTTAAATCAATGAAACATGAACCATATACATTAGATAAGAATTCATAATATGAAATACAAAAGCTTATACATATACATATGTGGGAAAGTAAGCAACAATCTTTATTAATGGATAGAAGGAGAGGTTACAACCAGAGATTGATGTGAAGTCACCATCTCCAACAACATCCCAACCTCATCATAATGCACATCTCTCCAGCAGCATGTCACTCAAATCAAATCCTCAATCAAAATTCCACCAGCATTTCTCTACTCAATTTATTCCTTTTCAAGCACTAGGATCTGTGCTCAATTTGTAGATGATCTTAAGGTAGTTTCACAATCAATGAATTTCTAATAATAGGAAAGAAATGTTCCCAAGCTCATAGGTATCAAATGGACACATGGATTCGAAGTTTGACACATATGAACTCTTCTAGAAGGCACTGGCCAAGTGGAGATTCCAAAACAATGAGAATTTCGCTCCCAATTGACCAACACACCCTTGAGTGTCGGGAAGTGCTTTGCAGAGCACCCTTGAATGGATGTAACTACATATGCAACACACTTAGCCCCTTGAGAGATTGTGTTGGTGAGCTCATTGGTGATATAACATATACTTCAAATCTTGGAAACCTTGCAATGGAAGTCATGGCTGATTTGTCTTTTTTCTTTGTCTTAGGGCATGAGCAACTGAAATGATAGGGGATGATAGACCCTATTCATTGGTTCTAGGGATGATGTCCAGTTAACTAGGTCATTCGGAATGGTGCCAAAATTAACCTATAAAAAATTTGTTGCTCATCCTAGATTACTGGTTCTAGGGAACACTTTCTAACTCTCCAGAAACAACATTATCTTCAAAAATTTCCTCAGCAAAAACATCTTCATAAATTAAATATGGGAAACCCACAGAATTATCCAACATGGTAACACCCCTTCAGTATGTGGAATTGTATTTTCAGATTCAAAATAAAATTTCTTGGATGTAAATTTCTCTAAATGAGCAAGTAGTCTATCAACAGTGGAGAAATATTTTGCAGATTCTAAAAAAATGACATATTTGGAAAGAATAAATTTCCTATTTTATTCATCATATAATCTGTATGTTTTTGAAGTACTAGAATAACCCAGAAAAAAACACTTTCGACTTAAGGCATTTAATTTGTTACTTTGATGCTTAAGAATAAGTACATAACAAGTAGATCCAAAAACTTTAAAATGTTGAACTGCTGGTATCCTGTTGTACCAAAGTTCATATGGTGATTTTTTGTTGATGATAGAAGGAGGACATCTATTTTTAATGTATGTTGCACAAAGTACTGCTTCTCCCCAAAACATTAACTTGACATTTTTTAAAAACATCATTGATCTAACCACGTTAAGCAAAGTCCTATTCATCATTTCTGTAACACCATTTTTTTGTGGATTATATGGAATCTAGTATTTTGTTGTTTGATGCCATTATATCTTAAATATTGTTCAAAATATTTATAAGTATATTCATCTCCATTATTTGTGTGTAATGTACCAATATTTTGTTGAGTTTCATTTTTAACCATAGCAAGAAATGTTTTAAACATATCAAAAACTTGTGATTTTTCCTTCAAAAGATAAACCCAACATATTCTCGAATAATCATCAATAAAGATGAGTATATATTTATTTCCATTGGAAATTGGTATAGGCATAGTCCACATAAACATGAATGTACGAGACATAATTTTCTTGAAGATATTGAAACAAAACTATGAAATGGTTGCTTACAAAGTTTCCCCAAAATGCAAGAATCACATGGTGTGAGCTTTCTTGGAATAGTGGGGGGGAGACCTTTAATGCCTTGCTATTTCATAATTCTAATGTTTTTATGGTTTATGTGACCAAATATTGCATGCAATAATAAACTAGAAGGAAAAATATTATTTTGTTGCACTAATACAGCTGAATTTATCGCAGATTTAGTAGATTGAGTGCTATTTAATTTCAACAATGTACCTTCTTCTACACCAATCATAATTAATGAATTATCACTTGATCTATGGATTTCAATAATGCCATTAAAAATATGGATTGAATTTCCTTGTTGTCTGATACAAATACGGGACAATAAGTTCCTTTGAAATTGTGGTATATAAATAACATCCTTTAAAACACAATCTACTAAATGTGGGATCTTTAATCTAGTTGATCCAATTCTGGATGGTTTAATTTCATATATAAAATATACAACATAGTCAACATTATCATTGAAACTTTCAAAAAAATATTTCGTAAATTTCATATGATAGGTAGCACCTGAATCTAATATCCAACTATCCTCCCACAAAGAAAATGTAGTATTAAAAACTGAAACTGTGGTGAGCAACTATATAATGAGAAGTTTCATCTTTCATTAATTTTCTCTTTCTTTTCATTATTAATCTTCTCTTGAAACATGAAACTAACTGAACTATGAAAAAAATTTCCACATATATAACATCTAGTATTTGGTTTATTAGATTGAAAGTTCTTATGTGTCTCGTCATTTTTTTGTCTATCACCCTTATTGTTGTTATTGTTTCTCCCCCTACCTCTAAAGTTTATTTTACCTCTTCGTCTGGGATTCTTTCCACCTCTAGAAGATTCACCTTGTGATTTTGTTCCTTGTGTGCATGGCACAATATTTCTGTATTTAAATTAGAAACATACTCTTTTTTTCCAAAATTCTTTTCTCTTTCTGTAATTTTATTCTCTAGGTTATCAAAATTAATGTCCTTTAATTTTCCTCTATATTGGAGAGATTTCAAGTAGTGGGAATACACAGGGTGTAGGGCTTTGATGAAGGCATTTAATCGTAAGTCTACTTTAACGCTTGTGGCTTCTATATAATAGAAAATCATCTTAATTTCAAAAGCGAGTCTCATTGGATCATTTCCTTCATCTCCAAATTAAATATCTTTAATAACAACTAAAAAATATGTAATTATGAATGTGAATCATTGATCCAGGTGGCTCCAGACACCCTCAGGAGACCAAGAGGGATGATGATAGGTAAAAATTCAAAATGTTCAGATGGCTGTCGAACCAGGTTCAAGTTTAAGTACTAGTCGCCCAAATCCCGACGATGCGAATGGATCTCCTATCTGAGCCCATATAGAGAAGTTAGAGCGAGTCAAATTTTTGGTCAAAGTTGGGCAATGGGCCAGGTTTAAGTGTCCCACAAATTCACCGTCAACCGACAGGGAACCTGGCTCCCGAAAACCGGAAAAATTGTGGCCTCGTTTATTTGACCAATGACTTATTTTCATTAAAATAAAAAATAAATAATTGGTTTTAAGAAACGAAAAAATTATATTAAATGGGGTGGCGGGCCATCAACCTCGCCACCCCCCCACAACAACCATATCCCATATTAAAATGTTTAGGTCGGCGAGTCATGACCCCCACCAAACCCCACAATACAACGACATCACATATATAAATCTATATATATATTTTAATTTGGGGTGGGCCACCCCTAGCGGACCCGCCACCCTTGTAGCCATTGTAACATAACTGCCCACCGATGCTTAAACAAGTCACGGCATATGGTTGTGGAGCTAGCGAGAGTTGAACCTGCCCAACCCAAGTGGGCTGGCCCCCAATGGGAGGCCCCATAAATATATAAAACCAACCACCCAATATTACAACACACCCCATTGAAAATTAAATGCAATCCAAATTAAAACTTGTTCCAAATTACATTTAACCAAACGACTCTATTCAAACGGTTATGTTAAAAGAAAACACGCTCCAAAAAAATGCCAAACGATTCAAACAATACATGGATTTTTTGAGGAGGCGGGATTTGACCCCCCCGACCTCCCCCTTAACAATGTACCATATTTACCATTGTGTTAGTCCATTGGGCTTTGAAAACTCTGCCCAATATTTTTATATAAAACTTCATTTTTCTATTCGACACCAACGAAGGAGGACGCTGAGCAAGAAGAAGGAGGACGAACTAGCAGAGTAGGAGTGGGGAACCATGAGTGCATCCACAGAGGCAGAACCATGTTGGCATGCTTTTCGAGATGAAGAATATTTTACAGAGAATATTCTTGGATTCCTAAAAGATTCCATGGGGAGGTAAAATTCCATTTTGTTAGAACGATATGAAGTTTACAGTCATTTTAACCAGAATTTTTGTTAAATTTAGATAACCATGGTGTTCTATGCTTGATGCAATTTTACTTTAATCTTTCTTATGCTCAATAAAAAATAGAAATCACATAAACATGATAGATCAACATAAGAATATCCAATAATATAGATCAGATTTACAATTCCTTTTGTCTAGCAAAGATATGAGATATCATGCGTTACTGAATTCAACAGGATGCTTCACCCATCAAAGTCTTTCTTGGTTAGCCAATCCTCCAAGTTTCACACCCACATCCCTCAAAGAAATCTCATCACAAGTCAACGTTGGTCAACCCAAATTCAACACAGGACAACAACAGAAAGTCAACGATGTAGATTAAGGCTTCGGTCAACCACCTCTGTTTTCCTTGATTTTAGTGCCCAGCAGTACGGCCTCTCAAAATCAAAATTTTGGCAGAGTTTTGAGGTCAAACGACCAAGGGTTGACCACAGTCAACCCTGCAACAACAATCGCTAAACAGATCCACAAAAAACAACTCCTCTAGCTTTGCACGTGTGAAGAGAAGAGTCCTCCAAAGGCTAATGAACATATCATATCACAATGAGAGATGTGTGATGAGTTGATGATGAAAATGACCTCCAAGTGTATCTGATTTATATCCATCATTGAGGGTGTGTGACACATATATTAGGCATGTGAGCCTACATTACAAATCTGGCCAAGGCTTGCGCATGTGTGGAAAATAAATTCAAAATATATGTTCTGCTCATCCAAACAAGATGATATTTAGATCAATCTTGCACCTCTCTGAAAGAGGAATCCAAAAAAAATGTGACCATCGTCATATGAGCAGTGAAACATGGAGTTTGGACCTAGTTTCCCAAAATTAACAATTTCGCGTGAACGCGATGGTAAAGCCAGAATGGCCATCTGAGTAGCATATTTTCAGATTCCCTATAGAACAAAATCTTAGGGAATCTTGAGGGCATCCAAAATATTCCTTAAGGCCCAAAACTTGTCAGAGTCCATTTTCGACAAACTTTATGTCGATTTTACACCTCTCAACGATAGGAACTCAATGGCGACATCTATTTTAGCAGCAGAGCTTCCCACCTTTCATCCATTTTCCAGATTGGAGTGACGGTGTTAGATTTTTCAGTGTGGACAATTGATTTTATGCACCTCGACGTCACGAGTTCGATGGTACAACCAAATTTAGTAGTTGAGCATCTGCTTCTTCAACCAGTCAGGGGTTGAGGTATATGCATTTTTATCATGTGCCTCTTTTTCTGTGAGATGTATTATGATTTATGTTGGGAAAAATATCGAGAGGGGGTAATCCATATTTACAAGATATTCAAAACTTCTTTTTACTTTTTTCACTCTAAAACCCATACGCTACTTTCCTTTAGTAAACCCGCGTATATACGCGGATATCCTTCATGCAACTCGCGTATTAGCAGAGATCTAAATATGCAGATATTTATTAACTTAGTTCTTTGTGCTATTCAATCATCTGATGTTAAGTTAACAGTAAACATGTGTAGTCACAACAGAATAAACCATCACACAAAGCATCACACATGAACACCAGGATTTTTAGGTGGAAACCCAAGTCGGGAGAAAACCACCGCTGCAGTTGCTCAGCCTTCAATATTTTATTATAGAGAAAACATCTTACAACATATGTGGTGGCGCAGACTTGACCAGCACGCAGGCACCCACTCGTGCCTGCCACTAAATTTCTCCTCCCCGGAAGGGAGCCCAACTCGATCATTAATGTACCTCCTAGAAGGAGCCACACCGCTCTCGTTTTACTACCACCCGGAAGGGAGCTACAACCCCCTGACTGAAGGCTACAACCCTCAGCACCTCTATGGACCACGTTTCATCAATTTTCACACTGGATCCAAAGATTCCTCTAGGACACCTCTTGCAAGCCACGTTTCATCATATTTTCAGACTGGACCCTTTCCATACTTTTAAGCACAGTCAACCATGAAACATATACATATAACTCACTAACAGATATCAGTAAACCAGCAGAACAGATCAGACATTTCTTACCACAGACTTCAGCAAACCCTAGTTTGCATACGCTCTTTCACTTCACTGATGTCGCGT
The DNA here is from genome assembly GCA_034641835.2 of Pinus albicaulis. NCBI lineage: Eukaryota > Viridiplantae > Streptophyta > Pinopsida > Pinales > Pinaceae > Pinus > Pinus albicaulis. The sequence continues at coordinate 1,423,341,398 of CM076572.1, read as the reverse complement.
ATATACGCGCTTCCGTTCACACAAAAAGGCGTATACTTCTGTACATATTACAGATTCAATTTCATTGCGCATACACGCTTTTTCTTCAGATAAGCCGCATATATACATGCTTCCTCTTCGGCGAACTAGCGTATGGTTCTTCAGAACTTTTATGTCATTGCAATTCTTCACAACAGATACATCACTTCAGATTTTACCCTTTACCTTAGACAGATGTTCGCCTCATCACAGATCTAATCATTCCATAGACAGATCTAGCAAATACAAGCACATTTCAGATCTAGATCCCCTTCTTCATCATTGGTGCATCATATATTCAGATCTATCATTCAACTGTAACCCTTTCCATTCAGATATACTTCAGAGAGAAGTATTCATTCAAGCTCAGACATCTTGCACCCACACTCATGATGTGCACAATGAATTTCTTCTCTTTATATAGGTTTACCCTTTTTCAATACCATGAGCCGAAACCACATTACTTCCGATGGTATTCCTGGACGGGGTCATTTAGACGAATCATTACCCAATACAATGGGTCAATACCATGGTGGTTACCCCTGGTTTTGCACTTTTTGAGCGCTTTTTCCCATACGCGACTTATCACGTTCTTTCCCGCGTGCATACGCGACTTCCCCTAGACATATCCGCGTATGCCTTGAGACATACTCTTTTCATCATAGATTTAGCACATGCTGACTTCTTTTCTTCACTTCCTTCTGTACACACTGTAGATACATCATATTTAGCTCATCAAGAACATATTCTAACAAGCACAACTTCATCAAGTAAGTTGTCATCATCTTCATCAAATGGGTTGCCATTTAAGGACAACACTCAGCACCATATTGCTAACAAACATCATATCACATCAGATTTACATCATTTACCAAGTTCATCAGGTCAAGACTATCTTCATCAGGTGGATTGCCATCAAGGACAACATATGTCAACAGTCGCATGTCTTCATCTTCATTCAGTGGGTTGCCATCAAGGACAACACTCTGCATCATATTTCCAACAATCTCCCCCTTTGGACTTGATGGCAACCACGATGGTGTTTGGTTACTACAGCAGATAGGTACATTAAGAATACAATGGCACCATGTCATTCTCTCCATTTTTGACACCATTCTTTCTCTTCATTCAAACACCATGTCACTCTCCCCCTTTGACATCAAGGGCAAAGGGCGGATCAAAAACAACACACTCTCCCCCTTTTCTCCTCATGTAGAAGAAGTGTTCTGCATATCTGATATATAAGGAAGTGACCAAGCTCCGCCTGAGTTCATGCTGAATCTTCAAACATATTCTTCAATGAAGTACATGACTCTATGAACTTCCTATCACCAAAGACTCATACTTACATCAAATATCCATCCAAGTGGATTTACATATGAGACTCAACTACCCAACCAAGTGGGTTTACAAAATTTGACCCAGCTACCCAAACAAGTGGGTTTACAAATTTGACAAGTCCTTTCATGACTGAAAATTACAAATTTACATCATGGGTCTCAACATGACATTTTCACCAAAATACAAATATGACCATTTATGACCAACACCAGAAAGTCCTCAAGAAAGAGAACATATTTCAGAACCATCATAATGCCAACAATGCATTAAACTCAGCAAAGCTAATGCTCCCCCTGAATTTGTGCATCCAAGCATCCTTTTCATATGACTAAGGCTCCCCCTTAGTTTGTGCATCCTGAACACTTTCACCAACAAATCATCAAGGCATCTTTATCAAAACATGAGAAATAGAATTATGAGAACTAGAACACCACCAGAGATACCAAACAGTATCAGAGATACCAAACAGCACTGCAGCTGTGCTGAAGAGAGCTGACCCCAAACAGAAATTTGTCAGCAATCAGACATACGCGGTTTTCTGTGCAGGAACTCGCGTATATACGCGACTGTGTTTCATGAAACCCGCGTATCCAATGCCATCTTCTAAATTTATGCAGATTTTTTCTTTTGACTGGCAGAGAACACTCCCAGCTTCTGTCTTAGATACTCGAACGCTTCCCTGGGCAGAGGTTTGGTAAAGATATCAGCAACTTGTTCTTTGGAGGGAACATACTCCAACTTCACGGTTTGCTCAAGCACTTGTTCACGTAAGAAGTGATACTTGATGGGAATGTGCTTGGTATTTGAATGCATAACAGGATTCTTTGAAATACTGATGGCACTTGTATTGTCACACTTAATGGGGACAGGAGGAGTACATTTGATTTGAAAATCTTGTAAGGTTTGCATCATCCAAAGGAGTTGAGTGCAAGAAGATGCGGCAGCCACATATTCTGCTTCTGCTGTAGATAAGGCAATAGAATTTTGCTTCTTGCTGAACCAAGATACTAACCGGGGTCCCATATAGAATGCACCACCACTAGTGCTTTTTCGATCATCAACACTTCCAGCCCAATCTGCATCAGTGTAAGCATGAAGAGTAAGATTAGCATTCTTCGGATACCATAGACCAAAATCTTGAGTTCCTTGTAGATATTTGAAAATTCTTTTGACAGCCTGAAGATGAGACTCTTTGGATTAGCTTGGAATCTTCCTACAATCCCAACTGCATGCATAATGTCTGGTCTAGTCCCAGTGAGATAAAGCAGACTTCCTATCATCGATCTGTATTCTGGTTGATTCACTGTGGGAGAATCATCATTAGAACTGAGACTGCATCCGGTTATCATAGGTGTACTTACAGGTTTGCATTCTTCCATGCCATACTTCTTCAGAATTTGCTTAAGATATTTTGCTTGTGATAGAAATATACCATCTGCAGATTGATGCACTTGCAAGCCAAGGAAGAATGTTAGTTCCCCAAGTAAAGACATTTCAAATTCTTGCTGCATGACAGAAGCAAATTTTTGACTCATAGATTCTTCGTTACTCCCAAAAATGATATCATCAACATATACCACTACAATCAATAGTTTATCATTTTCAACTTTTGTGTATAAGTTGCTGTCTGTAGACCCCTTTGAAAATCCTTGTTGATGAAGATATTTGTCAAGACGATAATACCATGCCCTTGGAGCTTGTTTGAGACCATATAGAGCTTTTTTAAGTCTACAAACAAGATTTTCATCATTTCCCAAAATGAATCCTTCTGGTTGTTCTATATATACTTCTTCTTCTAGATCACCATTAAGAAAAGAAGATTTAACATCCATTTGATAAACTTTGATTTGTTGATAACTTGAAAAAGCAAGAAACATTCTTATGGCTTCAAGTCTAGCTACAGGAGAAAAATTTTCTTCAAAGTCTATACCTTCTTGTTGAGTATACCCTTTGCAAACTAGTCTAGCTTTGTTTCTTACAACATCTCCATTCTCATTTAACTTGTTCTTGAAAATCCATTTAGTTCCAATGACATTTTTATCATGTGGTCTTGGTACCAATTCCCAAGTGTCATTCTTTTCAAATTTGACTTCGCCTTCATCCATGGCTTGCTTCCAACATTCATCTTTTCTAGCTTCATTGACATTGTGTGGTTCAATTGTGGATAGAAGTGCCGTGATGATCAGAAGATCCCACAAGAGTTCTCCTTGTTCGTACACCCGATTCTTTTGTCTCCTAAAATTTGAGACTCAGGATGATTCTTTTGAACATATCTCGGATGGAGCTTTTTCGCATAGATCATTTTCGTATTCTTCATTGGATCCACCGTCTATATCATTTCTATTTGATGTAGATGGCCATAAGTCACCATCGTCTTTCAAGGTTTGTTTTTCTTCAGGAGTCATAGAGACTCATCAATAACAACATCAATACATTCAACAATATTTCAAGACTTTTATTGTAACAAGTGTATGCTTTGTTGGAAGATGAGTAACCAAGAAATATCCCTTCATCTCGATCTAGGTTCAAACTTGCCAAGCTTTTCATCATTATTTTTTATAAAGCATTTACTTCCAAAACTTTAAAAATGCTTCACAAGTGGGAGAATTACCATACCGTGAGTTCATATGGAGTTTTATCACTATTTATCCGAACATGAGCTCATGAGAATGTTAGCCGGCCAGATGCCGTTCACCTGCACATGTCGAGTTCTAGAATCATCAAGCATAGCTCTAGCCATTTGAACTATTGTTCTATTCATTCTTCATACGCCATTTTGTTGTGGAGTACCGCTACGTAGAACCGTCTTTTTATGCCATGTTGTTCACAAAATTCAAAGAATTCATTTGATGTATATTCTCCTCTCGATCAGATCTAAGACACTTGATTTTTAGATCTAATTCATTTTCTACCAATGCTTTGAAGCTCTAAAATTTTTCAAATGCTTCATCTTTGTATGTTTAATGAACCCGATCCAACACATCCTAGAGTAATCATCAAATAAGATATATTATTCTTCCCCACGTAGTGACTTTTCCTCATAGGACCAGATGTCAAGATGAATGAGTTCAAGAGGCTTACTTGAAGATCCTTCTTTGGCATTGAATCGTACTTGTCCGCACGTAATTGACAAGATTTTGAATATGATACTTTCCGGTAGATTAATATTGGGAAGATCATGAACAACTTGAAGTCTCGCTTTGCTTTGTTGATTTGAGAGAAGCTCGATGCCCTACCTTCATGCCATAGCCAATTTTCAAGACTTGCTCAAGTAACATTGATCTTTGGCAAGCTAGAACATACAGTTGTGCTGGATTTCTTTCCTTTTATAATAATTTTACCTCGTATCAAGATCACGGTAACCACACATTCTTTTGAACTAAAGACAACTTCGGGGCTCTCTTGATCACACATTTGACTTACACTCAACAGATTATGCCTTAATCCATCCACATACATGACATCCTTAGCCTTCACCTTTTCTTTTTAGAAACACGTATCTCTTTTCCTTTAATTACGTAGCTAGAGAATCATTTCCAAATGTTACTTTCTTTTCCTTTTCTAGAGAATTATATGTAAGGAGTTTGCTTTTGTCACTGGCCATGTGTCTGAGCACCCACTATCAATGTCATTGATTTTCTTCACCTTCTCGTAAATAACGCTATCCCACAATTTCACCAAAGGTTCTTTTTCTTTTCTCCACACTTTAGAGCTTGAGGGAACATGTTCTTGGCTATGATCTTGCTCCTATCAGATTCTTCATGGCCAAAGTTGCTGCAATAAGCACATTCAACTTCACTTTCAAGAGGAGAAAATTTTATAGGTATTCTTCTTGGTTCAAAGATTCAACCTTTCTTTTCGCTTTCTCTTGTCATGATGGGTTTTGTAAGCAACACATTGAGCAACTTTGGTGACCAAAATTGTGACATGTAAAACATTGTCCATTGAAATAGACATTTTTGTAATCACGAAATCTTTTATTTGGATTTACCTCGCTCGGTTGAGCCCTTTGAAATTCTATTCCTTTCAATGTTCCTTGAAGTGCGATGATCCTGCTTTACCCGTAAAGGATCTTGTTTTTCATATGCGTAATATTGTGGTGACCGCAGGTCGTCGCCTTTAGATAGTTTGGTGCCTAAGTCCGAGAGATTCTCCACATATCCAAGACTCGTTTTTATGAGAGGAGAACGTTGAGCATTGATACTCATCTTGTTGCTTAACCTTAGCAAATCTAAGATTGAGAGTTTTTCCTTTCTCATTATCTTTCCTTAGATTTACTACTTCACACTCCAATTCCTCAAATGCGTTTTTTTCTTTTGCTCCAAGCTGGTTTTCAAGAGTCTCTATGATTATGTTCTTTTCTTCTAGGCTTACTTTGAGTTGATTGCTTTCTTCAAGAAAATCATTGTCTTCCGTGAGCATCCATAAAAGCATCTTTTCTTTCTGCATTCTTTGCCATGAGCATTTTAATATCATGGTCAATCTTCTTCATCTTCACTAGACACTTCATCATCATCTTCATTTGCATAATAACTCTTCCTCTTTTTCAAATTGTTTCCCTACCACGCTTTTTCCCTTTTAAGGACATTTAGCAAGATAGTGACCAACTTCTTCACACTAAAACATTTGAAGGGAAGCTTTACCTTGAATCTTCCAGCACCTAGTTGAAGCTTTCACAAAATTCGCTTCTTCTTCTTCGCATATATAGTCGGATTTATTTGACATCTTCCTTTTCTTTTCCTCTTGCAGATACCTTAAAAGCAGCTTCTTTGATTTGAGATGGACCTCCTTGTCTCATTTCAAAAGCAGTCAGAATACCATGTAATTGAACAATAGTAAGAGTTTGCAGATCTTGCCTTTCTTCAATAGCTGAAACTTTAGAGTCAAATCTTGAAGTCAAAGATCTTAGGACTTTTTCCACCAGAGTAGTATCAGTTATGGTTTCACCCAAATTTCTCATTCGATTTACAATATCATCCAGACGTAAGAAGAATTGAGCAATACTCTCATCACTATGCATCTTCAAATTTTCATATTCAATTCTAAGAGTTTGGAGTTTTGCACTTTTTACCTTTGTATCTCCTTCATAGCTCAGAATGATTTTGTCCCATATTTCTTTTGTTGAATTTAGCTGCATCACTTTAGCAAATTCTGGTTCAGACATGCTTCCTAATAAGACATTTACTACTTTGGCATTGATTTCATACTTCTTCCTTTCTGCTGCATCAGTAGGAATACTTGTCGGGTATTGATAACCTTCTTCCACGATTGCCCATACATCTGCACCAAGACTTTGCAGATATGCTTTCGTTCGTACCTTCCAGAATATCAGATTGCTTCCATTGAATAGAGGTGGCTTTATAGACATCACTCCTTCTTGACTTCCCATTGCGACGGATCTCCTTCAAGTGATCAAGCTTCTGCAGAAGAACCTGCTCTGATACCAATTGTTGGGAAAAATACCGAGAGGGGGGGGTGAATCAGTATTTACAACATATTCAAAAATTTTTACCTTTTCACTCTCTAAAACCCATACGCTACTTTCCTTTAGTAAACCCGCGTATATACGTGGATATCCTTCATGCAACACGCGTATTAGCAGAGATCTAAATATGCAGATATTTATTAACTTAGTTCTTTGCGCTATTCAATCATCTGATGTTAAGTTAACAGTAAACATGTGTAGTAACAACAGAATAAATCATCACACAAAGCATCACACATGAACACCAGGATTTTTAGGTGGAAACCCAAGTCGGGAGAAAACCACCGCTGCAGTTGCTCAGCCTTCAATATTTTATTATAGAGAAAACATCTTACAACATATGTGCTGGTGCAGATTCCTACCAGCACGCAGGCACCCACCTGCGCTCGTTTACCAGCCTCTCCTGGAAGGGAGCTCCAACCCCCTGACTCGTTTACCAGCCTCTCCTGGAAGGGAGCTACGACCCCCTGATCTCGTTTACCAGCCTCACCTGGAAGGGAGCTACCACCCCCTGACTGAAGGCTACAACCCTCAGCACCTCTATGGATCACGTTTCATCAATTTTCACACTGGATCCAAAGCTTCCTTTAGGACACAACTTGCAGGCCACGTTTCATCATATTTTCAGACTGGACCCACTCCACACATTTAAGCTCAATCATACAACCAAACTGATATAGACAACTCAGAACTGTAGAATACAGATAGCAGTAACACATCAGAACAGATCAGACATTTCATACCCCATGCTTTAGCAAACCCTAGTTTGCATAATGCGTTTTCCCTTTTTCACCGATAAGTCACAGATATACGCGCTTCCGTCACACAAACCAGCGTATACTGGCATATTGGCGTATCCAATTTCATTGCGTGATACGCGTTTCTTTTTCTTCAGTCGGGTCACGTATATACGCGCTTCCTCTTCGGCGAACTAGCATATGGTTCTTCAGACTTTTATGTCATTGCAATTCTTCACAACAGATACATAACTTCAGATTTTACCCTTTACCTCAGACAGATGTTCGCCTCATCACAGATCCAATCATTTCATAAACAGATCTAGAAAATACAAGCACATTTCAGATCTAGATCCCCTTCATCATCATTTGTGCATCATACATTCAGATCTATCATTCAACTGTAACCCTTTCCATTCAGATATACTTCAGAGAGAAGTATTCATTCAAGCTCAGACATCTTGCACCCATCCTCATCGTTTGCACAATGAATTTCTCCTCCTTATATAGGTTTACCCTTTTTCAATACCATGAGCCAAAACCACATTACTTCCGATGGTATTCCTGGACGGGGTCATTTAGGCGAATCATTACCCAATACAATGGGTCAATACCATGGTGGTTACCCCTGGTTTTGCACTTTTTGAGCGCTTTTGCCCATACGCGACTTATCACGTTCTTTCCCGCGTGCATACGCGACTTCCCCTAGACATATCCGCGTATGCCTTGAGACATACTCTTTTTATCATAGATCTAGCTCAAACTGAATTTATTTCTTCATTCCCTTCTGTACTCACTGTAGATACATCAGATTTACTTCATCAAGAACATATTCTATCAAGCACAACTTCATCAAGTAAGTTGCCATCATCTTCATCAAGTGGGTTGCCATTTAAGGACAACACTCAGCATCATATTGCTAACTAACATCATTTCACATCAGATTTACATCATTTACCAATTTCATCGTGGATTGTCCACAAGGACAACATATACACTAATGACCCCATGTCTTCATCTTCATTCAAGTTGCCATCAAGGACAACATTCTCGCATCATATTGCCAACAATTTATATATCCTTGCTTGATGCATGTGTGAGATCTTGTTTTTGTTTCATGTGAGATTATGTCATGCTGGTAGGAGGTCCATTTCAAGTGAGAGTTCATGTAGCGAAACTTCTCGTGGAGAGACAAGCCACTCATGTTGAGGGCACATCCTTGTATGAACAAATTCAATGTACATCTCATCTTCCAGCATTATATGAAGTGGCCTACCCCATTTTGACACTAGGCTCGGAGAAGTAGCCCACTCTGGGTGAAATCTGTTATCAACGTCTCATGTTTATATGTTGCTGATGGTTGTCTTGTTTCCATTCTTTATAGCATCCACATTTTTTTTATGCTCTTTTAAAATGAAATTCTAACAACATCACATAAGTAAAAGATCATGGGTAAATCCAGTAGTTGACGGACCAATATCAAGTGGTATCAGAGTGGTCTTCTTGTTGATGTGAATTGCGAGCGTGAACAACAATTGAACATGCAACAATGGAGGATGGAAAGTGACATGTACGAGGCCATGCTCAGGTGGTCCAAAATGGTGGACATGATGTATGAAGCTCATGAAAGACAAGAGAAAGAAGAAGTAGAAAGCGATGCTTCATCAACATCTTGCAATGAATATTCATTGCCCTCATTGTATTCTCATCATTTGAATGAGGAGATCAACTATAACCTTCAAACAGATAACACTAAATTGAAAATTATTCTACGAGAGGAGAAAGAGGATAAGAAGAGAGTGCAACTTCAGTTGCAAGCCACAGAGGCAGCCTTGGAATAACTGAAACGCAATGACCAGAGCCTTTAAGAAAAGGATGTTGAATTAATGAGGCTTCTCCAAGAAGAGAAAGAAGAGAAGCAGAGATTGCAGCTTCAATGGCAAGTCGCAGAAGAGGCTTTGGAGAAATTGAAGCGCAACAAAGGCTTGAAGAAGCCATCATCACCTATTTTTGAATTGACATATGAGGTAAACAACATTGATGTTTCTTCAGTTTCATCTTCACATGCTATCATTTATGTGAGAAATATGGAGATACCCATTACAGGAACTATCATGAGACTCCTCACCAAGATGGGATACAAATGAGGATGACTTGGCGTTAATGGCCAAGGCATGATTCAACCATTGGAAGTTGTGCAAAGACCTCCATTCACATGTTTGGGATATGTTGAAGGATAGTTCTCGAAGGTTTCAGAAGCTCCCAAGGCATGGTTGAAACCATTGGGGAAAAAGATTTATGGGAACACTTCACCATCATCCTATGAAAATGCACATTGCAGAGAAAGAGCAGAGGAAATCTCTTATCACCATGATTACACCAAAGACCAACAAAAAAGGTATAACAAGTCTTGGTATTCAAATGTTCATTTTGATCACAAACATGTTACAATAATACTACAAGAAAAAAG